>SJYV01041139.1:1089465-1166828 GCA_006410875.1 Neotragus pygmaeus | reverse complement strand
ATCCTCCCCCCACAAAATAACACCTTTATTTCCAAAGTTCTTTGGTAGGCTCTTACATTAAAATCTGCTTTGATATGTTACTTGAATGTTTATACAAAATAATGTTTCCATTTCAGAATAATTTTCAATATAAATGGTTTCTAATCAGATTTTACTCCCTTTGCCAAATATTCACTTTTCTACCATTGTCCCCTTTTTTCAGATAAGCCACCCAATCACAGAAAAATTAATATAGGTTTGTCATGGATTACAGATGCATCCCAGATATATCTGGGCTCACCCCCTGCCTAAACCTCCACTTTATATTCACCGCTATTTCGCCTTAGCCTTCCTTTATAGACTCCAAATCCCAAAATCTTTATTACTCTGGGTGGTTCCTTTCTTGTTTCTTCTTCAGGTATAGATAAAACAGACCTGTTTCCCACAATCCTTGAATGTTTTGAATTTCTGAATAGTAGCAAAAGTTTTGTTTTTTTCTAAATTAAACTGAATTATTTAGTGTTTCTATCATCATTATTTAAAAAACACCATGAGTAGCAAACACAATGAAATATAATTCCTCTTTACAAGAAAACAGATAAATATTCCTTCAAAAAATTCATTTTTTAAATGTATTAGTGAGTGCAAGTATTATAACTCAGAGGTTATTTAGCAAAAATTTTATTAATGTAAATGGCTAAAAGCTAGCCACATGTGAATACTAAAGCAGATAAATAGTACTATATTAATTCAGGTTATCCACTCTATAACTGCATTTTTGTTTATACTTTTTAATTTCAAAATAAATGTGCATATACTATTTTTAATCCTTCAGTAAAAATGAAACTAGATATTTTCTAGTAAATTAAGCAACTCTGTTTTACCTATTTCTAAAATTTCCCTCTGATATTTTTAATACAGTTATCTTACACAGATTCTAGAACTGCAAAGGCAATAAAAATGAATGTATTTTGTCTCATAGAGGAACCTATTTTAATGAATATGTGAACATTCTCTCTACAATTTAATTTGCTGTATCCACCCATAAAATTCTATGAAGAAGTATATTTTTGTGTGTGAGCAAATTAAACTTGATTTTAATAAGAAATCAGTAAAATATGCATATTAAAAATGAAGAGAATACAGGTTTCTATGTCATTTATAATAAGAGCTTATATTTCAGAGCTTAACAATATAATATCTGAATATTATATTTCAGAAATTCCTGGGGTTTAATAAAGCAGGTACTTTGGTATTGCAGGTAGTTTTGCTTTTCCATCTCTCTTTTTCCTACATCTAAAGGAAAAAAAAAATCTCATGACCCTATTTATCTAGGATAAATCTAGTATAGTCTGGACTATACACCACCTAAGCTGACCCAGATCTCCAACTCAATCCACTGTTCATTACTGAGTTTATAAAGCACACATGCCCTGTGAAATTACAGGCTGAACCATTCTCTCTCCATCCCTAACACAAGAAGTATAAAACCAGTTTAGAGTAGCTGGCAATTGCACAGTATTTCAAATTTAAAGAAATACATGTTATGAGGGGGTGGAGTAGGGGTAGGAGTCGTTCTTAACTGTTCTTTTCTTCAACAGAACACTGAACATCTAAAACATGTTCAATCCTGTTAATGCTTGTCAAATATTTCACAGTTAAGCTTTGTTCAGATTTTTTTTACTATGAAAAATCAATTTGGTGGATTTCAGATTCTAGAGATAGAAGTGCTGGAAAAGACCTTAAATAACCTTGTTCTACTAGGTTCTATAGGTGAAAAACACTCCCAAGAAAATTAAGTGACTTGTCCGAGGTTTTGCAAAAAGTCCAGCATAAACCTCAAGTCTGCAGACACCCAGTCCAGCATTTTTCCCACTGCTCTTTTCATCCAATTTTTCTTTAATAATTAAACAATTTCAAGGAGCTATACAATCTGATTTTACAATTAAGATAAAGCAGTCATATTATATCCAGGATTGTGTAGAATTTCACTTGGTGTTTAGTCATTACAGTCAAATAGTATCATTATCTTTCAATTACAGAGATCAATTTCAGTTCATTAGCAAAATAAAATGCTTGCAGAAGGTCCACATGAATGCTTCAAAGCTGCAATTTTCTGAATGCCAGAAGTGAAATACATTTCATAAAAAAACAAAATTTGACAAAAGCACTTGAGGTTAAACTACAGCAGTGCAAGCCTCACTACCCTGCTTTATCATAGATCTGCTATAAAAGCATGATTCAAAGGTCTGAAAAGGGAAGTATGTGCCATGGCCAACTAATAATTGCCATTTTCCCCTGTTTCTTGGTTTTAGCAGTTTTTCAAGAGAGAATTGGATCGTGAGATATTGTGAATGGATAGAGCATTATGTGCACAGATTCAAGCTATTAATAAAATGATCTACAAACTACACATAAGAAAGACTAGAATAATCTTTAAAACTTACAAAAGGATTACTACATCATAGATGTGAAAGCAGTAGCCCAAACAGTATAGCTGTTGGGATGGTGGCAACCATATTAGACTTTCTGAACTATGAGCCTTAATTGCTACCCAGGGATACCCCGACCAGCTAAGCAAAGCTAAAGCCAAAGGGGTAACAATGCTATCAAGTCTAAGTTGATGTTAGCATCCTCTAAGGTTGTATTGGTGTCTCTTGGAAGAAGTCATTACATATATATATATGTCGTGTCCGACTCTTTGCAACCCCGTGGACTGTATGTAGCCTACCAGGCTTATCCGTCCATGGGATTCTCCAGGCAAGAATACTGGAGTGGGTTACCATTTCCTTCTCCAGGGGATCTTCCCAACCCAGGGAAAAAACCCAAGTCTCCCGCATTGGAGGCAGACGCTTTAACCTCTGANTTAGGGTGTGGGTACCCCACAGTGAAGCTGGGTTCAGGGCTGCTCTAAGCTACACTCCACTGAGATAAGGTTCTGCTTCTCTCTGGACCTCAGTGTCCCCTTCTGTCCAATGGGAGGCCTGGGCTGGAGGCCCTTCTGGAGGTAGTGAGAGGCAGATTCCAGGCTCCCACCTCTGGGAGCTCCAGGCAATCTCACCCACTTGAGAATCTCTTCAGCACTTTCAGAATGAATTGTTCCCTCCACCCTGAGTATCTGTTGCCTTAAAACTGGCTTATAACTAAGGACAGTCGAGGGTTGCCCAGGAGACAGCCCCTCTGGGAACATCTCGTGGCATCTGCTCACCACCTCTGGTCCCTTGCACAGCCTGTGCCATCTGCACTCAGGGATGAGGTTCCAGGGTTTCCCCTCGCCACACAGCCTTGTGAATGGCCAAGTCAGGATGCAAACTCAGATGTGGGCTTACAGGATCTGGCTTTTCTCCATACCTAGGTCTCCTTATCCAGATGGTCAAAGCCTTGAGGCAAGACCAGGACATGCCCTCCTGTCTTCCCAGTGCCCAGTCCAGGCCCTGGCATGGAAAAATGCCTGGTGGGAGTCTATTGAATAAAAGAACACTCTGCACCTGCCCCGGTCCTCTGTGCAGGTCTGGGCAGATGGGAGGCTTGGGGTCGAGACTGTGGGTGGGCTGAGCATGTGTATCTGTGGGGATATATATGAACTGGGATGGGGGATGGGGATGGGGGACATATCCTTGACCAGCTGAGTGGTAGAGAGGGGTGTCCAAACTATCCTGAGACCATGGCCCATTTCACCAGGGCAGTTCTCTGTGAAGCCAGGAAGTGGTTTGTATTTTTAGAAGGAAATGAGTGGATTTTGATCATGGGGAGCAGACAGCTCTGGGAAATGGCTCCAAGGGAAACAGGGCAGGGAGGGGCCAGGGCCAGCCCATCTCCTGCGAAGCAGGCAGGTGTCGACCAGTGAGCTGACAAACGGGCTGACCAAGCTGACTATGGCCCTTCCCTGATGCCGTTGAGAGATGCCTCCTCTGAGGGAGTTCTCAGCTTCAGAGCCTCCAAGAGGTGCTTGAAGGCCAAGCAGGAAGGGGAAGGGGGCCCAGACCCCTTTCACCACCTCAGGGATCCCGCAAATCAAGGCCAGCAAGGGCAGGGTGAGGCCCACTGCTGCCTGGCCTGGAGGCCCCAGCAGGGATGCCAGAGGCGCTGGGAGGACGGGCTGGCTGGAGGCCTTTGGGAGATGGGTGTGTTCCTTCAGTCATTTCATTCATCTGACCTCCTTTCCCTGTCCGCTCATCAGTCAACACCAAACGCAACGGAGGTTCCCCTGTCTGGGAGTGGGGAACTCAGAAATGGAGGCAGGCTCAGATCTTGCTGTCAATGGACTCCAGGCCTGGTGTGCAGAGGGGAGACTGACTGTAGACACCGAATGAATAATGCAGGGGCGCCCTGAGGCTGGGGTGACCAAGCCTGCCCTGAGGTCAGCAGCAGCTTCAGGGAGAGGTAACATTTGAGTCGAGTCTTGGTGGGAATAGGAGGATGTGGGACGGTGTGGGTGGAAAGTCTTAGGCCTCAGGGGGTACTAGGAGCAGGTGAGGGGTAGGAAAGTGGCCGTATGGCCCTGGGCTGGCCTGAGTTCAGTCCTTTCTCCATTCAACTTTCTGTGTGAGACCCACCAGTAGGGCCCTGGCCCATGCAGTCTCTCGGAGGTGGAAAAGGGCTCTGGAAACAGCCCTGAGTGAGGGTCAAGGAGTGTGAGGCTCGCTCTGTGACCCAAGCCACACAGCTCTCTGCCGTGCAGGACTTACACCCTGGAGGGATGCCATCATCTGACCTCTCAAGTGGCCACGACTCTGCCAGGAAAGACGGCAGGAAGGGCGGAAGGCAGCTAACTCAATCTGAGGGTCAGAAAGGACTTCTGGGGAAGGGATGGTCTTGGGTGAGGGAAGGGTGGTCCTGGTGGCAGAAAGAGCTTGTGAAGGCTGAACCAGAAGGAGCAGGCAGTGCGTGTTCAAGGTCAATGCAGCCGGAGAGCGGAGCCTGGGGAGAGGGCCCAAAGTGAGGCTGCCATCCTAGGTAGGGTCACAATCCCTGGAGGATTTCCATGACTGAGCATCTTCACTGCCCAAGCCTAGATGGGCACTGGAGTGACAGGTCCATGCGCGTGTCCTGGCCCTGCCCAAAGGAACACTGATCCTTGGAAAAGAGGCATAAAAAGCCCACCTGGACATTTGAGCATCCTGCAGGGGCAGAGGGACCAGCGACGGGGCTGTTTTGGGCCCAGGTGAGGGTGGGGAAAACGAGATTGCTCAGGAAGAGAAGTGCCGAAGAGCATGAAAGAGGCTCAGTCCAGAGCCTGAGAAGCTGCCGTCAATTCTTCTTATTCTCTCCCTTATTTAAGCTCCCTCATTCCCTCCACACCCCTGGGCGGCTGTGTGGTGTGTACTGTGCTAGGCCCACGGTTGGGGCTCGATGAAGAGATGGGATGGTCAATGTGGCAAAAGGCGCAGGGCAGGACTGCATGGAGAGCCTGTGACGGGGAGCAAAGAGCGGCAGGAGGTGACGCAGGGGAGGGGCACGTTTGGAAGGCCCCTTAGCGATGGCCGTTCCCCTTTGTGCTCATGAGCCAGGCCCTGAGCTGGGCGGGGGGCGGGGGGCAGGGGTGTCTATATTGCTCATCTAAACCACACAGTCCCCTGTGAGCTAGGTGCTGGTACTATCCCCATTTGATGGAGGAGAAAACTGAGGCATACAGAGATCTCACGCTTATGCAGGTCAAAGGCAGGATCAGGGCTTAGAAGCATCTGAGTCCAAAACCCAAGCATAGGACCACCGAAACCTGTGTCTCTGACCAGCTTACCTCTGTAACTCTCAGGGAAACTGAGCTCCCAGGAGGACAGTGGCTTCACCGGGGCCTCCCTGGCTTTGGGTCTAGGTTGAACTCCCCCATCCCAGCCGGGCCTCCCTAACTGCACGCTCCATGGCACGAGCCCTTCCTCAGCACCCTGGAAGAGCTTCAGAAGCAGTTAAGCAATAAAGCCTGAGGGGCCTGGGAGGGCACACTGCCTGGCACCTCTGTGAAGAGGACCCTAGTCCCAGCGGCCTCTTTGAAGGAGGCTGAGGGCAGAGGTGGGGGCTGTGGAATCCTTGGAATGCGTGCTTTCTCCAGAGCTCCAGTCTGGGAGCAGAATCTCAGGAGGAAGGACTCTGAGAACAATGAGGGTCTGGGTGGGGGGTGGCTTCTGGGACAGACAGGGCAGGGCAGGGAGGGGCAGGGCCCTTGAGTGCAGATGGCTCAGATAAAACCACAGAGCAGACAGGGAGCAGCCCTGTCTCTTATACACATCTCAGCATCTAGTTTNAATGAGGGTCTGGGTGGGGGGTGGCTTCTGGGACAGACAGGGCAGGGCCCTTGAGTGCAGATGGCTCAGATAAAACCACAGAGCAGACAGGGAGCAGCCTCCTCTCTCCTGTCCCAACGGGTGCCAGGCACAAGTAGCACCTGCATCCCAGAGGATGCTCGGTGATGACCCACGGCTCCTTGAGCCGGAAACCTAGAGCATCTAGAGATACTCTTACCTACACAACTCCACAGGCCCTTGGCAGCTTGCAGGATGGGCCTGGTGGTGATCATCAGACTTCACAGGCTAAGAAATTGAGGCTCAGGAAGCGTGGATTACCCACAGTCACTCAGCATCTTGGGGACACACCTCCGATTGGGTCACATTCGAGAGTCCCAGACTTCAGAGTGATCCTGGGAGCACCAGGCAAAAGACGCAGACTCAGATGTTGCCAACACATCGTGTCAGGATGGGAAGCCCAGGAATCCCAGGAACCCAGAGTAGGGAAGGCTCAGGGAGACTGCCAGGAAGAGGCATCCTGATCCCAGCCTTGAGGCACAGAGAAAGGCTCTGGGGAAATCAGAGGAGGAGGCGCTGGTGGGCAGGAGGCCCTGGGTGTCAGAAGAGAGGTGGGGCAGTGGCTGTGTCCACCTCCAGATGAGGTTGGGGAGGTGCTACATGGGCGTGCCAGCTCCCCGACCCCACACTGGTCAAGTTTGTCTTGGGGTGGGTGATGACTGCCCTTGTCCCGGGCCTGCCCAGGTGGACGGTCCTAGATTAAGGGTCTGCCCCCCACCACCCTGAGGCTGCACTGGGCTCCTGGCACTGTGGCTACTGAATGCTGTGCCACCCCCCTCCCCGCTCCCCGCCTCTGCCCTGTGGTGGGAGACCCAGCCCCAGCAAGGCCCCCACCCAGAGAGCTGGGCACCTTCCCCTGTGACCATCCTGGCACTTCTGCCAAGGCTCTGGAATCTTTCCCAACCCCGCCCCACTCTCCAGGCCGACCGTCCCGGTCTCTTCCTACTTTCTCGGCTCTCTTTATACTGTGAACACGGGGCTCCTACCTGGAGCAAAAGTGTCCTGTGTGGGGGCCTCTCCAACCCCTCAGCCAGCATTCAGGGCCCTCTTAGTCTACCCGCAGCTTGCTCTTCAGGCTCTTCTCCTGCCGCTGCTGTCTCCACCCCATTCTGGTCCCTGAGCCACACCAGGACACGCCAGGGCCCCAGTGGGCCAGGCCCCCTCCAGCACTGAGCATTTCTGGTCCGGTTCTCTGTGCCAGGAGATGGTCCTTCAGCAGACGTCTTCACGTGCCTCCTCTGTGCCAGGCACCTGCCAGAGACCTGCCTTGAGGAGCCCTTTGTGTTGGGTGGGGGTGATGTCTGTGCACCCTGGAGGAGGCGAGGCAGGCGCAGGGAGGCAGGGAGCCTGGGGGACATGTGACAAAGTCCAGATGAAGGATGTGAGGGAACAGACCACAGATGCAGGGCCAGCGTGACCTGCAGAGGCCTAAACGAGTGGCCCTAGCTCTCCCCTTCGGCTTGTTCCCAGCACAGGGACCTCCAGGCATCAACCTGCAGCCTCTGTCAGGATCACCTGTCTTGGAGAAGTCAAGTCAGAAAGAAATCCCTCCTCTACAGATGGAAACTGTAATGTCCAGAGTGGGCCAGGGACCCCCAAGTTCCCTTGAAAGACAGGGGTCTTCCTAGTTCAGCCCAGCTCCATCCAGCCTCCTCCAATGCCCTGGTGCCCATCCTTGGGGGGAGGCTGCAGGCACAGTGAGCTGAGAACAGCCCTGGGCTGGGGCTTTCCCCCTGGATATCCACATAGTGAATAGGTGGGCTCCAGGGCAACTGGCCTTACAACACCTCCAGCCCCCACCCTCTCCACACCATGCCATGTGGCCCCACCCTGCTCTTTCCCATCGGTGACTCTGGCAGCAGGAAGGAGCAGCCGTGCTGATTTTCCTGGCTCCCCTGACTGTTATGATGGCTGCTATTATCACACGGCAGTGCCCCTGCCATCCAGCTCGGGAGCCAGGGGACCNTACTATGATATAGCCACATTAGTATCATGGTTAGTGATAAACCCTTTTCAATGTGAATCAACTCTTTATAAATTTGGTTATCCAACTTAAATAATACATGATCTCATCTTCTTAGTGATCATTTGTTTCATGGGATACAATTTCTGGAATTCTAAATTACTAAAATTTCGAGATGTTCATCTTGTTAAACAGTTAGTTGATATAGTAGAAAGATCTTTCTGTGTCATACTAGACAAACGGGCCATGATGGTCATGGAGCCTGACAGCAAGTTAAGGAGGCAAGTAAGAAAACTGCTTGGTCCTCCAAGCATGCAGTACTGAACTTTGAGCCAGTCAGGCACATAGAGGCTTGAGCCCATCCCAATTTAACCCAGCAGGGCAAAAGCTATGTGACTGTCCTTGCATGAGGAGCCTGGGGAATGCTTTATCCCAATCACATAATATTGCATTGTGCTGATGTCTCTTCTATTTTAAAAATATCACCACTGAAAGTAGCTGCTACATGTGCAGATGAAAGTGAAAACCCACTGCACAACTCCTGACCTATTTTGCATTTTCCACCTGCAAATCTAGTCTTTTGGATTATGACATCTACAAGTACAGGCTTTATACACAAAATCTAGTATTGTTTCTACTCTTGCTATTATACATTATTCCATAAATAAATCTATTTATGAGGAACACTTCTTGTCAAATTGTCCTAAATGCTGCCATTAATTCTTAGAAATTTTTAGCACTCCTTTATTGTTTCATGATATTTTGCTTAGCATTCTTCATTTATACCGACCTTACAAAGAAAATAGAACTAAAAGAAACACTTCACTATATTTATGTTCTCTTGATTTAGCCTAGAGATGAAGAAAAGTTTCAACTCTGGAGTTTAAAAACACTGACATAACTAGAAATGAAGAGCCTCTTGATGAAAATGGAAGAGGAAAGGAAACAGCTGACTTAAAACTTAACATTCAAAAAACGAAGATCGTATCATCCGATCCCATCACTTCATGGCAAGTAGATGTGGAAACAATGGAAACAGTGGCAAACTTTATTTTGGGGGGCTCCAAAATAACTGCAGATGGTGACTGCAGTCATGAAATTAAAAGACACTTTCTCCTTGGAAGAATAGCTATGACAAACCTAGACAGCATATTAAAAAGCAGAGACTATACCTTGCCAACAAAGGTATAGTCAAAATTATGGTTTTTCCAGTAGTTATGTACAGATGTGAGAGTTGGACCATAAAGAAAGCTGAGCACCAAAGAATTGATGCTTTTGAACTGTGGTGTTGGAGGACTCTTGAGAGTCCCTTGGACAGCAAGGAGATCAAATCAGTCAATCCTAAAGGAAATCAGTCCTGAATATTCACTGGAAGGTATGATGCTGAAGCTGAAGCTCCAATATTTTGGCCACCTGATGCAAGGAACTGACTCATTTGAAAAGACTGATGCTGAGAAAGATTGAAGGCAGGAGGAGAAGGAGACACCAGAAGATGAGATGCTTGGATGGCATCACCAACTACATGGACATGAGTTTAAGTAAGCTCTAGGAACCAGTGATGGAAAGAGAGGCCTGGTGTGCTGCAGTCCACGGGGTCACAAAGAGTCAGACATGACTGAGCAACTGAACTTAACTAGAAATGAAGCTCTCCATCAAAAAAATAGTTTCTTTACATTAAAAAAAAAAAAAACAGGGTATCTTAAATAGTTTAAATACTCTAAGGGCAAGCACCTAGAAAAGATAATTTCTTAAGTTATTTTAATTTTTAATTCCTTAAGTTATGCATTTGCACTAAACTGTAAACATTACAAAGAACTGTAAAATTCCACTTGATTATCACTCTTATTCAAATCAGCTTCCAAGAGGTAAGCACTGTGACCAGTTAGAAGTGTACTCTTCTAAACTCTTTCCTATGCATTTACAAAGATATATAGAATAAATGCACAATTGCCTATATATAGAGGGAGGCTTCCCTGGTGGCTCAGATGGTAAAGAATATGAGACCTGGGTTCAATCCCTAGGTCAGAAAGATCCTCTGGAATAGGGAATGGCTACCCACTCCAATATTCTTGCTAAGAGAATTCCATGGACCGCGGCAGTCCATGGGGAAAAAAAGGGTCAGATACAACCAAGCAACACTTTCATTTTTTAAAATATTTTATGTATATTATATATATGTATGCTGCTGCTAAGTCACTTCAGTCATGTCCGACTCTGTGCGACCCCATGGACGGCAGCCCACCAGGCTCCCCCATCCCTGGGGTTCTCCAGGCAAGAACACTGGAGTGGGTTGCCATTTCCTTCTCCAGTGCAGGAAAGTGAAAACTGAAAGTGAAGTCACTCAGTCATGTCCGACTCTTAGCGACCTCATGGACTGCAACCCACCAGACTCCTCTGTCCTTGGGATTTTCCAGGCAAGAGTACTGGAGTGTGGTGCCATTGCCTCTCCGATATATATATATATATATACACACATTTTATATTTATATTTAGAGAGAGAGAGATGGGGGGAGAGAGACCATCAGGATATATTATTTGCTTGATTTTACATGAACAGAGAGGAGAAGGCAATGGCAACCCACTCCAGTACTCTTGCCTGGAAAATCCCATGGATGGAAGAGCCTGGTGGGCTGCAGTCCATGGGGTCGCAAAGAGCTGGACATGACTGAACAACTTCACTTTCACTCTTCACTTTCATGCACTGGAGAAGGAAATGGCAACCCATTCCAGTGTTCTTGCCTGGAGAATTCCAGGGACGGGGGAACCTGGTGGACTGCTGTCCATGGGGTCACACAGAGTTGGACACGACTGAAGTGACTTAGCAGCAACAGCAGCAGCAGCACATGAACAGAGAAAAGATAACTTTTAATTCTAGGATGGCACAGTTTGATTAACTGTTCTGAGCAAAATAAAACATCTCCTTGAAACTACTGGCCTACAAACCACCACTAAATTTTGCTCCTGAAAAACTATACAAGCAGCAGCAGCATTCCCTGCCTGAGGAAGAAAAGTCTGCTTTAGTAGCACACCATGTCCTTTACAACCCTCTGATAGACAGCATATATTTAGCTTGAGGCTCATGTACAAACTAGCAATGTTATTTACCCTCAGCATCCATTATAAAAACTTGTACCTGAGGAACCTGAAAGCAAGTTTCTAGACCACACTCCCTCCTGGTCCAGTAACTGACTTTGTTCATCTCCTATTGTCAGGCTTGTTAAATCTGCAACACACACACACTCATACACACAGCCAGAAATCCTACACTGTTCTTCTCTTAGAGGAGAAGAAAAACAGGAAAATCAATATTCAATACTTGCTGTGGTTATTTAAGCATACTTATGTGTGTGTTTCACCTTGGAGGTTGCTTATTTGATAGAGGATGGGTTTACAGAAAGTTTAAATAAGTGGGTCAACTGCTATAAGACATACTTTTTTCAACTCTTCTTATTGGGGAGTTGTTCGATTTGATGTTTGATTTTTAATTCAAAGGTTTAACTAAATGCTTGGAAAGTATACTGGATGGCGGTATTTAGCAATCTTGTTTTCTTTACAAAATGTAACACACTAGTGGACTGCATTTTTCCTTGCTTTCTGCCATTAACTCTGAAAATAAGCAAGTTACCATCCAAATCAGAGCCAAAAACACCACAGGGCTCCTGATTGTGAGGGGACACTTCATGCATAAATGTGGGAAGGGAAAAGGTTGATAAACAGCCAGTTGGGAAGTGTGAAGAGATTATTTTTATTTCGTGGTGTTTTCAGCATGTAGCAAGTGTCTCAGATGTTCAAAAATACATCACTGTGCCTGAAAGTTTACAATCCCAGGAGTAGTTATTATCCAACGTAGTAGATGTGAAACACTTAACACGGGGACATCCCCTCAGTTCTTCCCTCTTACTCTCCCTTTTTCTCCCTCTCTCCCTTTCTCTACTCCAGTCTAATAGGGTTAAAATGCAGCCTCACAGAAATCAAGCATAGGGACCTTGGAATTTGAATGAATGGGTCCATGAGATGTGGTTCCTTCAAAAATGAAACAGATGCTGCCCTTTTGCTGCCGTTCCCTCTTCCTGGTTATTTTTATTTCTTTCTCAGTCAAAAGAATCTGGTCCTTCAGGGTGATATTCCTTTGCTAACCATCTTCTTCCCAACATTGAACACCAAAGTATCATGTTCACGCCTCAAGCATTACAATGATTGTGTTTGAACAGAACTGCAGTGAAAAAAAGAACTTGAACAAATTACAATCTGCACCTCATTGTTGATCCCATGGAATTTTTATTATTATTATTTTTTTTTTACTTTACAATATTGTATTGGTTTTGCCACACATCAACATGAATCTTTTTTTAATTACACATAAATACACAGAGAGAGACATACACGGAAACACACACACACACACACACACCGTGACCAGCCTGGGTCTCCGAAATGATAAAAACATTATCTGACCCAAGTGCCAACCTCCAGCCTCTTCGCAAGGTTTCCAGTGTGTGATACACATTACCTGGGCTAGTTTTGCTCATTGGTTCATTCCTCTCGTTTTCATTGCCCGAATCATTCTATTAACCATGATCTTGAACTTTTTATTATTATTTATAGATTGTGATAGTTTTATAACACAGGAAATATTTGAAATTTAATAAAGCAAAATCATAATTATCTTATTTAATCAATAAAGGTGTGTTGGTTGGTTGGAAGTATAAATGGGAAGTTAATTTGTTTTGTGAAATAAATGCCACAATAGAGGAAAGACAAAATGATTCAAAATTCTGTTAATAAAAAGCATCATGAAGAATATTTTCATTTGTTATCATGGAATAAAGGAATATTGAAATATAATCAGTTGACCAATGTATAATCATGATTGTAAATATTTCTTTTATATTCACTTACCCAAAAAGGCTATTTTAAAAGCAAAGAAATTATCACACATGAGCTCAAAAGGATTCACGTATAATCAATCTGTTGCATGAACATTCAGAAATGCAGAGTTAAAACTTTTGTGAAGCTAGGAAGCAATTTAAAACCACCATCTAATCATAAGAGGTAGTGATTGAGTGGGTAACTCATCTAGGTGTTCTGTATCAGTTCATTAGGTGAAAAACAAGAAAATCCAGAATAAAACTCGTTTCTTAGACTCTCCTTCCAAAGAGAACTGAAGTAAATCACCAAATTTCCTATTTAACTTTGGAAGCTAGTCAACCCTCTGTTTAAAATTCTGAAATATTGGTAAAATAAAATCACAGATTCCTATCTGCTAGCTTTCTAAAGACATGTGGTTCCTCTGTTCCTATGCAAAGAAAAAGTTTATTTCTAGTAAATAAAACATTTCATGGGCAGGAAACAATAAAAATGATTTTATAAGGATAAAATAATACTTCTAAGGGGAGAAAAATGGCAGTGTGCTTATACTGTCTATTTTAAGATACTTTCTTTTTATATTAGCAATTTCTTATCAAAACAAGGAAATAAACTGTTCTTAAGATATTGAAAGAACAGCCACTGAAAGATATTGATGTTTGACAAATGTAAAATAAAAAATATAGTGATCTCTCTTTCTGTAAATTATGAGGATTGCTAAACTCAAAATAAACCTCAGAAATAAGAGAGACTCAGTAGCACCAAGAAAAACATGACCTAGAGAAAATCCTTAACCAAAAACTCCTGCCTACTTTTCCACTTAGTTTTACTGAATAAATAAACCCATTGGTTCAGTTCAGTTCAGTCACTCAGTCATGTCCAACTCTTTGCAACCCCATGAACGCCAGGCCTCCCTGTCCATCACCAATTCCCGGAGTTTATCCAAACTCATGTCTATTGAGTCAGTGATGCCATCCAACCATCTCATCCTCTGTCGTTCCCTTCTCCTCCTGCCTTCAATTTTTCCCAACCACCAGGGTCTTTTCTTTTCAAATGAGTCAGCTCTTCGATCAGGTGGCCAAAATATTGGAATTTCAGCTTCAACATCAGTCCTTCCAATGAACACCCAGGACTGATCTCCTTTAGGATGGACTGGTTGGATCTCCTTGCAGTCCAAGGGATTCTCAAGAGTCTTCTCCAACACCACAGTTCAAAAGCTTCAATTCTTCTGCACTCAGCTTCTTTTATAGTCCAACTCTCACATCCATACAACACTACTGGAAAAACCATAGCCTTGACTAGACGGACCTTTGTTGGCAAAGTCATGTCTCTGCTTTTTAATATGCTGTCTAGATTGGTCATAACTTTCCTTCCAAAGAGTAAGCGTCTTTTAATTTCATGGCTGCAATCACCATCTGCAGTGATTTTGGAGCCCAAAAAAATAAAGTCAGCCACTGCTTCCACTGTTTCCCCATCTATTTGCCATGAAGTGATGGGACCGGATGCCATGATCTTAGTTTTCTGAATGTTGAGCTTTAAGCCAACTTTTTCACTCTCCTCTTTCACTTTGGTGAAACCTATTGGTAGAGGAAGTAATTAAGTGTTAAGGCTTCCTTCTTGAGTCTGCTTACCTTGCAAATAACCAGACAAATGTACTCCCTCTAAGTGTTAGAAAGTAATGTACATCTTTGGGTCTCAGTCTTTGGAGGAAATGGTCCCATAGTTAGATGGCCACCCCCAACTCTCTCTCCTGCAAGACCTCTTACAGCTGTCCTGCCTATAAAACTAATTGCTGAGTTTGTCAAAAAGTTTAACATAGAATTACCATTCTATGTATACATTCTAGTGTATACACTCAAATTCTCCTCCTAAGTATACACTCAAAAAAAAACCAAACCTGAAAACAGTTGTTCACACAAGAACTTTGATATAAATATTCATAGAAGCACTATACAAAATAACCAGAAGGTGGAAACAACCCAATTTCCATCAACAGATGAATGGATACACAAAATATCAGATACATACATGGTAGAATATTACTCACCAGTGAAAAGTATTGCTACATGAAGTAATAAAACATGCTACATGAATAAACCTTGAAAACATTACACTAAGTGAAAGAAGTCAGACACAGAATGCCATTTATTACATAATTTCATTTACATGAAATAAACAAAAAAGGCAAACGTGTAGAGACAGAAAACAGCTCAGCAGTTGCAAGAGGCTGAGAAGAGTAGGGAGTGAGGACTGACTCCTTAATGGGTATGAGGCTTCCTTTGGGGGTAATGAAAATGTTTTGTAACTAGATAATGGTGATAATTGTACACAATGTGTACAAAAAGCCAATAAATCATGATTAAAATGGTGAATTTTATATTTTATCAATTTTACTTCAATTTAAATAATAATAATTTTGGTGCATGTGACCAGCCCCTGAAAGTCCTCAGGTTTGGTGTGTATGGTGTGAGTGAGCTGGAGACCCTGGCAACCAAGCAACATTTTGGGTTTTGTGGCCACACTGCACAGTTTACAGGAGTTTAGTTCCCTGACCAGGGCTAGAACCCAGGCTCTTGGCAGTGAAAGCATGGAGACCTAACTACTGGGCCACCAAGGAATTCCCCAAGCACTGTTTGTAAGTTGGGTAAAATTCCCTGCAAGATCTCAATGTCGAAGTGAACTCTCTTAAAAAGTGGCGGTTGTGGCTCTAAAGATTAAAAATCCTTGATATGTTGACTTTTATTACTCATTTTAATAGTATGCATTTTCAAGAGATCTGGATTTTAGAACATCACATCCTTCTTTCCAAGTTTAGGACTTTCCACCTTTTAGCTCTTTAGCCATTAGGTAAAAGATACGTTGCAGAGGAAACAGTGAACTAGCTTCTTTATAGGGTAACTGCTGCTAAGTGATTTCAGTTTTGTCTGACTCTGTGCAATCCCATAGACAGCAGCCTACCAGGCCCCACCATCCCTGGGATTCTCCAGGCAAGAACACTGGAGTGGGTCACCATTTTCTTCTCCAATGCATGAAAGTGAAAAGTGAAAGTGAAGTCACTCAGTCGTATCCGATTCTTTGCGATCCCATGGACTGCACCCTACCAGGCTCCTCCAACCATAGGATTTTCCAGGCAAGAGTACTGGAGTGGGTTACCATTGCAATTTCCTGGAAAACTTCAAGTTTACATCAATTGACCTAGTGTAATTATTACCGCACAATTGCACTCATCTCACACATTAGTAAAGTAATGCTCAAAATTCTCCAAGTCAGGCTTTAACAGTATGTGAACCATGAACTTCCAGATGTTCAAGCTAGTTTTAGAGAAGGCAGAGGAACCAGAGATCAAATTGCCAACATCCGTTGGATCACAGAAAAAGAAAGATAATTCCAGAAAAACATTTGCTTCTGCTTCATTGACTATGCTAAAGCCTTTGACTGTGTGGATCACAACAAACTGTAGAAAATTTTTCAAGAGATGGAAATACCAAACTACCATATCTGCCTCCTGAGAAATCCGTATGCAGCTCAAGAAGCAACAGTTAGAACTGGACATGGAACAATGGACTGGTTCCAAATAGGAAAAGGAGTCGTAAAGGACATATATTGTCACTGTGCTTGTTTAACTTATAGGTAGAGTACATCATGAGAAACATTGGGCTGAATGAAGCACAAGTTGGAATCAAGATTGCCAGGAGAAATATCAATAACCTCAGATATGCAGATGACACCACTCTTATGGCAGAAAGTGAAGAAGAACTAAAGAGCCTCTTGATGAAAGTGAAAAAGGAGAGTGAAAAAGTTGGCTTAAAGCTCAACATTCAGAAAACTAAGATCATGGCATCTGGTCCCATCACTTCATGGCAAATAGATGGGGAAACAGTGGCTGATTTTATTTTGAGGGGCTCCAAAATCACTGCAGATGGTGACTGCAGCCATGAAATTAGAAGACGCTTACTCCTTGGAAGGAAAGTTATGACCAACCTAGACAGCATATTAAAAAGCAGAAACTATTTTGCCAACAAAGTTCCATCTACTCAAGGCTATGGTTTTTCCAGTAGGCATGTATGGATGTGAGCGTTGGACTATAAAGAAAGCTGAGCACCAAAGAATTGATGCTTTTGAACTGTGGTGTTGGAGAAGACTCTTAAGAGTCCCTTCGACTTCACAGAAATACAACCAGTCCATCCTAAAGGAGATCAGTCCTGGGTGTTCATTGGAAGGACTGATGCTGAAGCTGAAACTCCAATACTCTGGACATCTGATGCAAAGAACTGACTCATTAGAAAAGATCTTGATGCTGGGAAAGTTTGAAGGCGAGAGGAGAAGGGGACAACAGAGGATGAGATGGTTGGATGGCATCACTGACTCGATGGACATGAGTTTGGGTAAACTCTAGGAGTTGGTAATGAATAGGGAGGCCTAGTGTGCTGCAGTCCATTGGGGTCGCAAAGAGTCAGACATGACTGAGCCACTGAACTAAACTGAACTGAATTATTAGTAGTGTCTCTACCACTTTCAAAAGCGTCCCAGTCCAGATGATAAATTATATGGTCTCCCTACTTCAAGGGGACCACTGTTAAGCTTCCCTTCCTGATTTGTCCAACAGAAGTCAATCTATGCCAGCTTGACCCAGTTCCCTGGCAAGTTAAATGTGATTTGTCTTAATATATGCATTCTGTTTGCCAAGGCGTACATAGCATGTTTGGACAGTATGGTCTCATTTTATGATCTGTTGCTCTTATTTATTCTTCATGTCCTATAGTACAGCTAATCATTTGTAAAAACCAAAATGTAGGAATGATGCCAACAGCAGATTTTCTATAAGATATACTTTCAAAAGTAGGTTAATCCAAAAAGAAAATATCTTAGTATACTCAGTTTGGGTAGATCCTAGTGTTACTCAATAGTAGTATTGAGCTAAATCTGGAAGAAATTACACTTACATATATCCATTGGGATCAAATGCTACAGATAATTTTGTGGTTGTCTCCCAAAGCTTACTAATATCCCTCTAAGTAAAAAAACTTGTCATACTTCTTTGTTCTTTTCATTTGTTCATCATCTTAGAACTTATCTTCATACAAGATTAGATCAGAAAAGTAAGGGGACTGAGAAATCTGAAATGTTTGAGAGGTTTTCAAATTAGATTGCTTGTAAGCTTATCAGATTTAATGCATACCCTTAAATGTCTGCTTCTCACATTTAAAATTTCTTACTTCTAGGAATTTAGTGGAATAATGGTCACAAACCTAAGTAGACTTCTGAAACTCCCTTGTACAGCAAGATCAAACCCGTCAATTTTAAGGGAAATTAAATACACATTGGACTGATGCTGAAGCTGAGGCTCCAGTGTTCTGATCAGCTGGTGATCAAGAAAAAGGCAAAATGGTTGTCTGAGGAGGCCTTACAAATAGCTGAAAAAAGAAGAAAAGTGAAAAGCAAAGGAGAAAAGGAAAGATATACCCATTTGAATGCAGAGTTCCAAAAAATAGCAAGGAGAGATAAATCCTTCCTCAGCGATCAGTGCAAAGAAATAGAGGGAAACAATAGAATAGGAAAGACTAGAGATCGCTTCAAGAAAATAAGAGATATCAAAGAAACATTTCGGTACAATAAAGGACAGAAACGATATAGACCTAACAGAAGCAGAAAATATTGAAAAGAGGTGGCAAGAATACACAGAAGAACTGTACAAAAAAGATCTTCATGACCTGGATAATCACAATGGTGTGATCACTCACCTTTGAACCAGACATCCCGGAATGTGAAGTCAAGTGGGCCTTAGGAAGCATCACTACGAACAAAGCTAGTGGAGGTGATGGAATTCCAGTTGAGCTATTTTGAATTGTAAATGATGATGCTGTGAAAGTGCTGCACTCAATATGCCAGCAAATTTGGAAAACTCAGTAGAGGCCACAGGACTGGAAAAGGTCAATTTTCATTTCAATCCCAAAGAAAGGCAATGCCAAAGAATGTTCAAACTACCACACAATTGCACTCATCTCACATGCTAGCAAAGTAATGCTCAAAATTCTACAAGTCAGGCTTCAACAGTACATGATCTGTGAACTTCCAGATGTTCAAGCTGGATTTAGAAAAGCAGAGGAGCTGGAAATCAAATTGCCAACTTCTGTTGGATCACAGAAAAAGAAAGATAATTCCAGAAAATCATCTGCTTCTGCTTCACTGACTATGCTAAAGCCTTTGACTGTGTGGATCACAACAAACTGTAGAAGATTTTTCAAGAGATGGAAATACCAGACGACCATATCTGCCTCCTGAGAAATCTGTATGCAGTTCAAGAAGCAACCATTAGAACTGGACATGGAACAATGGACTGGTTCCAAATTAGGAAAGGAGCAAGTCAAGGCTGTATATTGTCACCTTACTTATTTAACTCCTCTGCAGAGCACATCATGCAAATGTCAGGCTTGATGAAGCACAAGTTGGAATCAAGATTGCCAGGAGAAATATCAATAACCTCAGATATTCATATATCACCAACCTTAAGGCAAAAAGCAAAGAGAAACTAAAGAGCCTCTTAATGAAAGGGATAGAGGAGAGTGAAAAAGTTGGCTTAAAACTCAGCATTCAAAAATGAAAGATCATGGCATCCGGTCCCATCACTTCATGCAAATAGATGGGGAAACAATGGAAACAGTGATAGACTTTATTTTGGGGGGCTCCATAACCACTACAGATGGTGACTGCAGCCATGAAATTAAAAGACAAGCTCCTTGGAAGAAAAGCTGTGACAAATCTAGACAGCATATGAAAAGTAGACAACATTACTTTACTGACAAAGGTCCATGTAGTCAAAGCTATGGTTTTTCCAGTAGTCATGTATGGATGTGAGAGATGGACCATAAAGAAGGCTGGGCACTGAAGAACTGATGCTTTTGAACTGTGGTATTGGAGAAGACTCTTGAGAGTCTCCTTGGACTGCAAGGAGATCCAGCCAGTCAATCCTGAAGGAAATCAGTCCTGAATGTTCATTGGAAGGACTGATGCTGAAACTGAAACTCCAATACTTTGGCCACCTGATGCAAAGAACTGACTTACTGGAGGAAAAAAAACTCTGATGCTGGGAAAGATTGAAAGCAGGAGGAGAAGGGGACAATACAGGATGAGATGGTTGGATGGCATCACCAACTCAATAGACATGAGTTTGAGCACACTCCAGGAGTTGGTGATGGACAACGAAGCCTGGCATGCTGTAGTCCATAGGGTTGCAAGAGCTGGACATGACTGATTACCTGAACTGAACTGAACTGAGGCTCACATAGGCCATTTTAAGAATAAGGGAATTTTATTGTGAAATTATGCACAGTTATTAACCAGTTACTGTCTGCATCAACATTCCCTGGACTAGATGGTCTTAATTACTACCTTCTTTAATTTATTCAAAATGTAAGCTCCATAAAATCTTCAGTTTCCTTATGGCCTACCATGGTGCCAACTTCATACCACAGCATACTTCAAGTTCCAGGTCTTAACTGTGTCCAATTACTAAAAGAGAGAAATAACTGCTCAAATAACTAAAAGGGAGAATCTAATTGGGTAAACTCATTTTGCATTAGGCCATGCGATGCAGAGTACATCATGAGAAACGCTGGGCTGGAAGAAACACAAGCTGGAATCAAGATTGCCGGGAGAAATATCAATAACCTCAGATATGCAGATGACACCACCCTTATGGCAGAAAGTGAAGANACCATACATGACTACTAGAAAAACCATAGCTTTGGCTATACGGATTTTTGTCATCAAAGTGATACCTCTGCTTTTTAATACACTGTCTAGGTTTGTCATAGTTTTTCTTCCAAGAAGCAAGCATCTTTTAATTTCATGGCTGCAGTCACTGTCTGCAATGATTTTGAAGCACAAGAAAATAAAGTCTGTTATTGTTTCCTCTTTTTCCCCTTCTATTTGCCATGAAGTGATGGGACCAGATGCCATCATCTTTGTTTTTTGAATGTTGAGTTTTAAGCCAGCTTTTTCACTATCCTCTTTCACCCTCATCAACAGGCTCTTTAATTCCTCTTCACTTTCTGCCATTAGTATGATATCATCTACATATCTGAGGTTGTCAATATCTCTCCTGGCAATCTTGATTCCAGCTTGTGATTCATCTAGTCCAGCATTTCTCATGATACACTCTGCATAGAAGTTAAATAAGCAGGGTGACAACATACAACCTGATGTATACCTTTCCCAGTTTGGATCCAGTCAGTTGTCTCATGCCCAGTACTAACTGTTGCTTCTTGGCCCTCCTACAGGTTTCTCAGGAGACATGTAAGGCACAGGGTATTGAGAGAGTTAAACTAGATAATCTATATAAAGCAGTTAGCAATGCCTATCAAACACTGTGCACTCAGTAAAGGTTAGTCGTTATCATTATCTCACGTATTATTAATAAACAATTTCCTGTCTTGCCATTCATCCTACAAATTGGCCTGGTTCATCAAAGCACTTTGCAACACACATGTCCTAGACGAAAATGCCAACCAAGCCTGTCCTATAGGCTCCTCCATGGTTATTTCTGACATGGCTTTGGTTCAGTCACTTCTCCTGGCTTGAACCGTATGTCCAGTTCCCAACAGCTACACCATGCTCTCTTTAGCTCCAGTCCCTATTCTGGTCCCCAACATTTAGTTGGGACCTGCCCAAGCTATTTCCCCTGCACCAACCACTCATCCGCCTCAGTTCAATGAAAGGATTCAAATCACCATAATCACCAAATCACATATAATCATTTAATACAATCCACTATGAAGGTATAAAATATAAAGTCCTCATGATTTTCCCTTAATTAAATTGATTCTTGAATCTTCCCTTACTCCTATTCCACTAAAAATTACTCCTTCTCCTCTCACTGAAAAGCCCTCCCCTACTTCTCCGAAATTCTAGGGGTTGATTTTTCTCTTTTTCTACTTCCAAAATTGAACCCATCAGCAAGTTCTATCACTCCAATTTTAAAATACGTTTTGAATCTTTCCCCTTTGTCTGTATTACTACTACTTTTGCCCACTGGAGGGTCAACATCAGCATCTCAGCTAGATCGTTCTCAAGCCCCATCCAAAATGTACTGAGTCAGATGCCTGATGGAAAGGGAAAGGGAAAGGGCCTCCGCCTGTGATTTAATGGCCCTCCTGGTGATTCTGTTGAATACTTCAATCTGAGAACCACTGCTCCCATCAAACACCATCCGCTCTCAGTGTCAGTGTGTGGGAATATCTTAACAATCTTCCGACTCATCTTCTTGCTTCTACTCTTGCTCCCCTACCATCCATTTTCCACACAGCAGCCAGAAAATATTTTTTACGTGAAATCCTCCAATGACTTCCAATGTCCATTAGACTAAGATTCGTTTTCCTTACTCTGGCTTACAAACCCCTACATGATCTTGCTACTCCCTACTTCTCTCTCCATCTTTCATGCTTTCACAACACTGGTCTTCTCTTTCTACTGCTTGAACATACTGTGCTGGTTTCCACCACAGGGCCTTAGGAAAAGGTTGCTCCTCCACTGAAAGCATTCTTGTCATTCGAGTCTCAGTTCCGATGTTTCCTCCTCACAGTGGGCTTCATATTAATGTTATTTAGTAAACTGCTTCTTGGATCCAATAACTAGTCACTATTAGCTAAGCAACATTCATTCTCTACATATCAATGTGACCTTATAGTTTCTTAATTGCTATTTGGAGAGTTTGTTGTCTTTCTTCCACTCTAATAGTCTAAGAGTAAAGACTTTGTCCAATGGGTTCACCATGTTCATCCAGCAACCAAAACAATCACGGGTACATAAAAATGTTTAACAAATATTTATTGAAATAATTAATTGTAATAAAACAGCAGAGGAAGAAATACTTTTGTCAGTGTCAAGCAATTTGTAAAGTCTTTGAGGAAACTGTGTCAAGCAACTCAAAAAGAAGGCCAAGGGATCAAAAGTAAGGGATAGGACAATGGATCAAAACTAAGCTTGGAGTCAGATCCAGGAAGGTTCAAATCGCAGAGCTACCTCTCCCAAGGCACAAGACCAGGGGCAAATCTCTACCTTTTGTTTTGTAACCTATTCAACATATTCCTCTTAGTGTTGTCACTGGGAACAACTAAAATGATATAATATGGAACTCAGCACATAGTAAATACACAGTAATTATAACTTGGAACTACAAAAGATTTGGAGTCCCTTAAAAAATGTGTTCTATATTGATTATGACAATGTGAATGGAAGTCAAAATTAAATAAAGGAAAACATTCACCTATAATCTTGTTACCTCAAAAAAAAAAATTTCATCTTGTCATTTCCCTTTTATATACATAGAATATTTTTACATAACGAAAAACCTAAAGTAGATTCAATTTTGTAACTTTGACTTTTTGAAAACNATTGATTATGACAATGTGAATGGAAGTCAAAATTAAATAAAGGAAAACATTCACCTATAATCTTGTTACCTCAAAAAAAAAATTTCATCTTGTCATTTCCCTTTTATATACATAGAATATTTTTACATAACGAAAAACCTAAAGTAGATTCAATTTTGTAACTTTGACTTTTTGAAAACCCAATTCAGAGATGTCTCTTTTTCTGTTTCCTTTTTAAATTTTCCTCAAGCAGACAGAGAGAAGTGATCAAGTCGCTGGTCTCTCCTGCCTTTGAAGCTGAAAGTTTTACTACCTTCTTGAACTATAATCTCTACATTAGCAATTTCATCTTGCACTCTGATATTATGAATGTCATGCTTTTAAAATGCATGAACTAACCCTTATTTGCACTAAAAATTCCTAGCCTTTGATCATTTCTCATCTTTTTGTCTCAAAAATAACTGTTCCGGGTTTTGACTTGAATAGTGGTCAACTCAAAGGCACACATCTCTCTGTTTGATCATGAATCTACAAAATTAAAAGCCTTTGTTCTCGTTGGAGAAATGCTAGTAACAGGGAAAGGAGTGAATCCTGGAAGCTGATAGAAGCTGGAAGTCACAGTAGCATGGTGACTGTTATTGTTCCAGAAAAACCCCAAGTACCATAAATTATTGGATGCCCATGGTCACTCTAAGTACCAGGAACGGATGACACAGATGTGGTGAGAGAAGCACTGCAAACTGATGAACTCTCAAAAGTGAACAGGGAAAGTGAATGTCTCCAAGTTCAAAATCTATCCAAACAATATCAATTGAATAGCTACTATATGCTATATAATGTAAGTGCTAGGAAGACAAGAATGATCAAAATTAAATAAATACATAAAATTGAAACCTAAGCATGGTTCTTATAGCCATAAATATACAACCTAATGTAGGAAAACACCTGATCCAAATAAACACACAAATACCATACATGTATAACTGAGATTATTTTGGAAACAAAGGTACATAGTGTTAATAACATCATGAAATAATTGGATCTCACCTGGATTTGGGGATAAGTAACGCCTGTGAAGAGGGCATTAAAACTAAAGTCTAAAAGTAAATGTTAACTAGAAAATTGGTTTTGAGTTGGGGGTAGAAGGTAGTGGGTAAGTGGAACATTCCAGACAGTGAGAATAGCATACACAAAGGCCCTGAGTCAGGAGGAGCTGGCGTGTTGATGGAACTGACGGAAAGCCAATATGATGATAACCAGAACCGCTCAGAAGGTGAGCAGGAGCACTCTGGAAGTCAAGATCACATGTACCTGAATCAGTGATGGAGTTCTAACTCACAGAAATCTATTTTCAAGATTTAAAAAATTAAATGAGATAATTCTGATAAAACACATAGTACAGTGCCTGACACAAAATAAAGCCATTTGTGTTTTCTATCATTATTAATGGAAAATATTAAATAACATGGAGTCATTTATGTCAAGTGTTTTTTTTTTTTTAATGGAGCCCAGAGCCATTAAGGAAGTGGACCTTATGCCTGTCCTCACTGGGTAAAACTTGAACCTTAGAACTGGGTCAAAATGCAAATATTCCAAGGGAAGAATAAGTGCAACTGGTTCCAGTAACAGACTTTAGCTTAGTGATAGCCTTAGCAAAAAATCATGTTTAGCCAAGACAACTTTCTGCTGCCAACACCAATCAAAATTCTTTATGAGCAATTCATAGACATTCTTTTTTTTTTTGGTTTTTAAAGCCCATGATTTGTTTCCTCAGCGTGACACTATTTCAGTTGCTACCCAAAGCTGTGTAACACAAATTGCAGTTCTTTGACCCCAAATAAATGCTTTTGCTTGATTACTACCTCTTAACATTGTTGGGTTGGCATTAACGTAATTTGGTATTTCTACGTCTAAGGCCAATTGTTCGGGCCCGTGGTAGGTCATCTCAAAATATGCCTCAATGGAATATTAATTCTTTTGAATTAAGGTTACTCAATAAACAGCCAACGTAAGAGGGACACAATGCCTCTCTTTTCTGTCTCCCTGAAATCAGGAAACATTACTATCATGTGAATAGATCGCCTCCCACATCTGAAGGGAGAAAGACACTCATGACCAAAGACAGGGAATTTGGGGCCAAGAAGCCTATATAAACACACCTTGTTACTCCTTTAATTTACTATCTCAAGTCCAGACTCTAAATTCTTCACTAATTGGGCATGAACGTTGAGAACACTTACTTTGTTAAAAATATTTATTTATTTCCTGGTCATTAAAATGTATATTCAATATAGAAAATTTGAAAAAAATTAAAAAGCATGAAGAAGGAAGTAGAAAATCCACCGAAAACATACATAAACATTTTATTAAGGAGTTTCCCTGGTGGCTCAGTGGTAAAGAATCCACTTGCCAGTGCAGGTTCAATCCCTCATCCAGGAGGATCCCACATGCCACAGAGCAACTAAGCCCGAGCACCACAACTCCTGAAAGCCACAACTGTTGTTACTCTAGAGCCCGGGAGTCACAGCTACTGAGCCAACACAACACAACATCCGAAGTCCTTGCTACCTAGAGCCGTGCTCTGCAACAGGAGAAGCCACATCAATGAGAGGCCNGGGCGTTTTCTAAGCTCACAAATTATATCGCCTTTGGGGTTGGTATTTCTTGATCTTTTACTCTCGTGTGCAGCCAGTATCACTGATGGCTGCTGCTGCACTGCTAAGTCACTTCAGTCGTGTGTGACTCTGTGCGACCCCATAGGCAGCAGCCCCCCATAGCAGCAGTACTCAGAACAGAAGAAGTCATAACATCAGATGCAAAGTCGGTGCTGGTTCAATGGGAGGAGTGGACAGCACCCCTGGTAGGACATCTAGCAACCTTGCTTGCCTAGAAATGTTTGCTAATAGCATCTGATATCCATTCTGATATCCATTCTGAAGCTCCAATACTTTGGCCACCTGATGCAAAGAGCTGACTCACTGGAAAAAGACCCTGATGCTGGGAAAGACTGAAGACAGAAGGAGAAGGGGACGACAGAGGAGGAGATGGTTGGATGGCATCACCGACCCAGTGGACATGAGTTTGAGCAAGCTCTGGGAGATGGTGAAGGACAGGGAAGCCTGGTGCACTGAAGTCCATGGGGTCACAAAGAGTTGGACACGACTGAGTGACTCAACATCCGTTCTGGACTTTCCTCTATGAGAATCGCTTAGAGTTCAAACTACAAAGGGTAGGTCACAACGCTTCCATTTTTCATCTCCTCTTCTCTTCTCAAAACCTTAGCCTCAAAGATGAGTCATGGAGACAGAATGTATCACCAGGGCCAGTTACACTCCAGGCCACAATGTGGAGTGGGTGAGGCGTGTAGGAAGGTGGAGTGGAGGGGGAGCGGAGGAAGGTGGAGTGGAGGGGGAGTGGAGGAAGGTCAACCTACAACCAGGACACAGGGCTGGGTTTTGAGGTGAGCATCTGGATTTTAGTTCTGGTGGTTGCTACTTCCTAATTCTGGGAACTTGGGCATGTCACATAAATTCTCTGAGCCTTTGTTTCCTTTTCTGAAAAACGAAGCTAATACCCACTCCAAGGAGGTTGCTGGAAGGATTAAACAAGATGGAGCCCGTGGAAGCTCCCGGGAAAGGCCAACGCAGGACTCAGGCGTGGCGTGCTGTGCTTTCCGCCTACTTCTCCTCTCTCCCCTCCCGGCGCTGTGACATTCTAGGTGCGCCTGATGAAGGAAGCCGTGGAGGACTGGCCGCCTCCTGGCCTTTTGATTTGTAATCATAAACCTTCATTATGTTTTCGTATAAACTTGTTCTGCTTGAACACTTTATCGGGGGCTTTGTTTCTGCTTAATTGTTTTATTTTTCGTGACACTTTGGCTTGATTCGGAGAGAGAGGCACCGCTTTGTTTATCTCATTCTTTAATTAAGTTGCCCTACCGTGTGGTGCGAGCCAGTCCCTCGGTTGCTGGAGAAGAGAAGCTAATCACAGGCCCAGAGCCCATGGCAGAAGCTGTGTTGGGTCTGAGACAGGTTCTGTTGCCCATGAGGATGCTCTCTGTCCAAATCAGCTGGCACTTGGAGCCTGCACCGTGGACGGGCCAAGCATGGGGTGTGTTTTTCAGGCTGGTGAGATAGGAGCCTGGATTTCATTTCTCTTTCTTTTAAAAATTTTTGTTTATTTTTGTTTAATTTTTTTTTTATTCAGAGGATAATTGTTTTACAATGTTGTGCTGGTTTCTGCCATACAACAATGCTAGTCAGCCATAGTTATATGTATGTATATATTCCCTCCCTCTTCTGCCTCCGCCCGACTCCCATCCCACCCTCGGTCATCACAGAGTGCCAGGCTGGGCTGTACGGCAGCTCCCCACTTGACAGCTATTTTACACATGATGGTGTATATATGTCAATGCCACTTTTTCAATTTGTCCTACCTTCTTTCCTTTTAACCAGGGTCCCGCTTCCATCTTTTGCACTTTCTACCTGAAGGCCATACTTTCCATTAAAATGGGCGCTTTATATATTATTTAGGACTCCAGTCTTTTCAAAGAGCTTTTACATCCATCTTCTTTTACCTCCTGAAAATCCCGGGGATGTAGCTGTCAACATCACTGTGTCTGGATGAAGACGTGGAGTGGGCACCTGGCTGGTCTGAGGCCAATTGGCTGGATACCAGTAGAGGCAGATGAGAGCTCAGCTGTTCCAGAAACTGGGGCGAAGGCCCTTCCTGCCCCATGGGGCGGGTAAACAGAAGGGGAAGACTGTACTTCTGCTCTCGTTTCTTGGACCTTGGCCTATGGATCTTACGCTTTCTTTGCTGAACAACTGATGTTTTGCCTCAGCTCTAAAAAGGCGCATGGTCTCCATCACTTGCTACTTGTCCGTCTCCTTAATGTTTGCACGTGAATCCCCTACGTGTGGGGTGGTTATCAGCGTCCTTGTGGTGTCTGCTGTTTACCTGGGCAGCCATTCTGTCAATCAGCACCAAACAAGTGAGCCCTTTATGCCCTGGGTAGGCATGGAGGGAAATTAAAAGCAAAATTAAAAAGAAAAGGCATTGATGAAGTCATAGTACTTACTCTCAAGGAGTGTGGAATCAAGTAGTGGCCAGAGGATGTCCTCAGTTTAGAACCTCAGTGCCTCTTTTTTTTTCTTTTTAACTGATTTATCTATTTTAATTGGAGGCTAATTACAATGTTGCAGTGGTTTTTGCTGTACACTGATGTGAATCAGCCACGGGTAGACATGTGTCCCCCATCCTGAACCTGCCTCCCACCTCCCTCCCATCCCCATCCCTCAGGGTCACCACAGTGCACTGGCTTTGAGTGCCCTGTTTCACGCATTGAACTTGGACTGGTGATCTATTTCACATATGGTAACATACATGTTTCAATGCCATTCTCTCAAATCATCCCACCCTCGCCTTCTCTTGACTTCATCTTTGAAACAGTCTTCCTCTGCTTCTACCTGCTCCCTGACTTTTCAAACTTTACCTCGTCACGTGAGTCACATGCCAGCCACACTGGGGTCCCCACCATCTATTAAATATTTCCTTTTCTCAGGGTCTTTCTCCACCTTGAACTCTTTTCCTCATATTTACTTTTACTTTTCCTCATATTTACTTGTAAAAGTGCATCCCTTTCTTCACTGCGTTTTCTTCTACAATATGCTTCAGGGGCTCAGTATTTCCAGAGCTCAGACCCTCTGTAATATCGTATGTCAGCTATATCTCTGATCAGTTATGTGTGTATATATTTGTCATCATTCACTGAACTGGAGCTCCTGGAAGGAGCTTGGAGAAAGGAATGTATCTATGTACTGCTGCTGCTACTGCTGCTAAGTCGCTTCAGTTGTGTCTGACTCTGTGCGACCCCATAGACGGCAGCCCACCAGGCTCCCCCGTCCCTGGGATTTTCCAGGGAAGAACACTGGAGTGGGTTGCCATTTCCTTCTCCAATGCATGAAAGTGAAAAGTGAAAGGGAAGTCGCTCAGTCGTGTCCGAATCTTCGCAGCCTACCAGGGTCATCCATCCATGGGATTCACCAGGCAAGAGTACTGGAGTGGGGTGCCATTGCTTTCTCTGGCATCTATGTACAGTAGTCTGCAAATAGTAGGTGTGCCAAATGTACTTTTGTATATTCTCTGAATCCCACTGTAACTTTTCTTCTTCTTGGGCATATAGGAAAACTACATTTTTAGCCTTCCTTGCTGTCAAGTTGGGGGTGCTATGACTGGGTTCAGCTAGTGGGATTCAGGTAAAATGTTGAAATCCACTTCCAGACTGGGCTACTGATCACCTACTTGCTGTTCTCCCTTTCTCTCTTTATTAAAATGTGGCTGATTTACAATGTTGTGTCAATGTTGGCTGTGCAGCACAGCGATTCAGTTCCGTTAATGCTTTTTTCTGTATTCTTTTCCACGTGGCTCATCACAGGATATGAGTACACGTCTCTGCAACGCACGGTGGCGCCTTGTTGATGCATTCTCTGCATGATGGTTTGCACCTCCTAACCCCACCCTCTGCCTTGGCAACCGCAAGTCCACTCTCTATGCCAGTGAGTCCGTTTCTGTTCCATAGATAGACTCACTTTTGTCATAGTTCAGATTCCACATGTAGTGATGTCATAGAGTATTTTTCCTTCTCTTTCTGATTTACTTCATTTAGTGTGATAATCTCTGGGTCCCTCTATGTTGCTGCGAATGGCAATATTGCATTCTTTTTATGGTTGTGTAGTATTCCTACATATATATATATTAAACAATGCCGCCACAAACATCAGGGTTGCATGTATCTTTTTGAATTTAGACTTTTGTCCAGATATATGCCCAAGAGTGGGATTGCTGGGTCATATGGTAACTGTATTTTTTAGTTTTTTAAGATGTCTGTATACTGTTTTCCATACGGCTGTACCAACTTATATTTTTACCAACAGCGTAGGAGGGTTCCCTTTATCCACACCCTCTTGAGCGTTCATTATTTGTAGACTTTTTAATGATGCCATTCTGACTGGTGTGAGGTGGAACCTTATCATCGTTTTGATTTTCATTTCTCCAATAATTAGTGATGTTGAGCATCTTTGGGTGTACCTCAAGGCCATCTGCAGGTCTTCTTTGAAGAAAGGTCTATTTAGGTCTTCTGCCCAGGTTTTGATTGGGTTGTTTGCTTTGTCACTGTCGAGTTACATGGGCTGTTTGTATATTTTGGAAATTGTCACTTCTCTTCCTTTAAAGACCCTGGAATCCACGTGCTTAAGATAAAGGCACAAAAAAGATGGAAGGAACTTGGATCCATGTGTTAACCACTGGAAGTGGAGCCATCAGGCATGGAAAGCTGCCAGATACTGACTGACTGAGAAATACATCTTGATCTTGTGAAGTTACTGAAACATTAAAGTTTATTTAACACGCAGCCTAGACAAAGTTCATTTAAAGTGCAGGCTACCCTGGTAAATAGCCTACAACCTCTCCAAGGGCAGCACAACATCTATCTGTTCCGATGCTGTGTCCTGAGCTTTTAACTGAATGCTTGGCATACAGTAGGAGCTCAATGAACATTTGCTGAATAAGTTAATAAATTAATATATATTTGTCAATGTATGATTTTTTTTTTTTTTGCATTTCACCTGTAAAGGCCAATCTCAAGATTTCACATTCTGGAAAAAAAAATCATTTTTAGTACTAGTTCATAGGGAAGCTTCTATTGTTTGGCATCGATATCGAGGCATACTTAGTGAGCAGAAGGCAGGTTGTTTGGTTGTCGAAGTTGACTGCTGAGGAATCTAGTCAATCTTTTTCCAGCATCCTGTGCTATTCTCTGTGAATGGAATTAGAGGTTATGGTGATCATGATTTATGTCAGAATCAGGTATTGAAGTAAGGCTAAAAGAAAACTGAAGTCTAATCTTTTTCAAAAAGCACTTACTGACTAAAAACTTGATGAGACTACAAAGTTGCTAATAAAAAAATACTTAGCCAAGAGAGAAGTCCAGAAATGAGCCGGAGGAGGAAGTCAGTGTTTGCTGTGTGCTCGCCACCCATTGTTTCAGACCTTTCCTGACTCTTGGTTTTATTTAATCCCCACAAAAGCACTGAGAGGAAGGACTTATTGTCCTAATTTTATGGGGGGATAGAAATTGATACTCTCAAGGGTTGGGGGCCCTATGCAAGGTCACATGTCTAGTAAATTTCAGAACTGGATATGAACTTGGTTCTGTCTTATGAACTTGGTTCTGTCTGGCTGAAAACCCATCCATGTCCTTTCAGATGCACTGTGTTCACCCCTGCAAATAATGTCAGATAGTAACTGACTAGCAATCTGTCTTGATCCCGGGACTTTAACTCAGGTTGAATCCCCCGGGTCTTGGGGTGTCCTTCCACCTGGGGTGAGGCTGCCCTGGGCATCCTTTGTAACAGCTCTGGTCTGTTTCTGTGTTCTTCTTCCCCTCTCCATGCCTGTGCTGTGCACTCCTGGGTGTTTGGATACGGCCTTGAGCTTTAGGTGCTGCCCCGTCCGCTGGGGCCAGATGACAGGTTTTCTCCCTGCTCTTGGCCCCTCTCCACCCACCCTCTGACATGGGTTTGTTCTCACCAGTGGCTCTATTTTGGATAATTGCCATTCTTGGCTTGGCTTTGAACACTGAAGCATGGGCCTACTTGGCTGGCAGTCTTCTGGGGCCAGTTATAATGCCCATGACAGGATCAGACAACACTTAAATAATTAATCTACTAATTAAATAAGTGATGTGTTATTGAGTGCATTGGAAAGGATGGTGCTTAGTCACTCAGTCGTGTCCGTGGAATTCTCTAGGCCAGAATACTGGAGTGGGTATTCCCTTCTCCAGGGGATCTTCCCAACCCAGGGATCAAGAATACTGGAATGGGTCACCGTTCCATTCTCCAGGGGATCTTCCTGACCCAGGGATCAAATCCAGGTCTCCTGCATTGCAGGCTGGATTCTTTACCAGCTAAGCCACCAGGGAAGCCTAAGAACACTGGAGTGGGTAGTCTATCCCTTCTCCAGCGGATCTTCCTGATGCAGGAATCAAACTGGGGCTTCCTGCATTGCAGGGGGATTCTTTACCAACTGAGCTATGAGGGAAGCCCTAATCAGGGAAGCTATCATTGGAAAGGACGGAGAGACGCAATTCCTAACGTTAGGACACTTGGAGTCCAGTGACACATATGAAAACTTATTACTCTTAAAGAATTTTCATGGACTGTAACTGATATCCACCCTTCTGAAGGATCCTTGTAACAGGGGGAAATGGAAACCCCTATTGGTTTTACGAATTTGCTCCCATAAACAGAACACCTAGGATATTTGAACCCAGGCCTTATTGCAATGGCTCAGCTGGTAAAGAATCTGCCTGCAATGCAGGAGACCTGGATTTGATCCCTGGATCGGGAAGATCCCCTGGAGAATGGAACGGTGACCCATTCCAGTATTCTTGCCTGGAGAATCCCATGGATAGAGGAGCCTGGGGGACTACCGTCCATGGGGTCGCAAAAAAGTCAGGCATGACTGAGCGACTAACACTTTCACTTTCTTTCCTCCCCTTATTACAAACATCCAGCTTTCTCAAAAATATCACTGCTGTCTTCGTGAGAAAGCAGTTTCTTGCAATATCTGAACAATTCATCTGTTTCTCGTTGCTGCTTGCATGGTTGGAGAGTAGACACATACATTTACAATGATAAGGCTAAAAAATTAATTTGGCAAAATCCAAACGTTATCTTGACAAAGGCTCCGTGATGTATGAAGTTGCTGGGGAAGCCTGCTATGTCCAACAGTTACACAGTGCAGGCTGTTAATGATGTCATGTTTTGTGTCTGCGGATTTTTATTTTCAGAAACCTCAGGGGAAGAGGGTGGAAATTTGAGGCTGCTGCCATAATTACAATCGTTGTTCTAGGAATGTTAATGTGCTTGTAGATATTTTTATTTTCACTCAGCAAGATAAAGGGGAGGAGAGACTGACAGTTCTTCAGCCCAATCTGGAGCCTGGCTTCTGTCCTTTAATCTATTGCTTTCTCATTTTTCACTTCCCTTTCCTCCTTTCTCCATCTCAACATCTGTTGTCCCCTCTTCTACTCGAAATTATTTGTTAGTGTTGGAGAGTGTTTTCTAACTAATTCTGGCTGTCTTTTGACGGAGAGGGAGACTCTTTAATTATGTTACTGATGGACAGTGGCTGCTTGATGAGAGGCATGGGAATGTCCATGCTGTCATCAGCGATATTTCTAGACTGCAAAAAAAAAAAAAGAGAGAGAAAATACCTGGTCTACAAAAAGATGCTTAGTCCTTGGGCTGTTTGCAGCCTCACATTAATTACAGAATGACCTGGGGACATGGAATGGTAGTTCTATTTCAGCTTTATTCTTTTCAATGAGAAAATAACCACTTTTTGTGATGACTAAAGACTTTTTAATAGTTGCAGTAAGGATGTAGATTTCAGCCCTCATATTATCCAGTAGAGAGGATCTCTCCACTTGTCCCCAAGCTGTTTCTTTTTTTTTTTCTTTTTTAAAAATTGAAGTATAGCTAATTTACGGTGTTATGTTAATTTCAAAGTGATTCAGTTTTACATATATGTGTGTGTGTGTGTGTGTATATATATATATATATTCTTTTTCAGAGTCTTTTCTATTATAGATTATTATAAGATATTGAGTATAGTTCCCTTGCTATACAGCCTGTTGTTTATGTATTTTGTATACAGTAGTGTGTATCTGTTAATCCCAACTCCTAATTTGTCTCACCCCTCTCCCTACTCCCTTCCCCTTTTGGTAATCTTAAATTTGTTTTCTATGTCTGAGAGTCTATTTCTGTTTGGTAAATAAGTTCCTTTGTGTCAATTTTTTAGATTTCACACATAAGTGATATCATATGATGCTTGTCTCTCTGTCTGACTTATTTCACAATCCTCAAGTTGGAAGGAGAAACTTAGATATCTGATATCTTCAAATATGTAATATTTCCAGCAAATCTGATAGTTGGGTTCATATCATCCTTTGCACTTCAGAGGAAGAATCTTCTATTCCTTTAAAACTAGCTGAGTGGCCCTCTGTAGGGTGCAGAGAGCTATGGGGAGCTTATGGAAAATGTAGATTTCTCTGTATTGTAGTCAAAATCTGGTTTTAACATGATATTATTAATTGTTTCGTAAATAACATCAAAGTACCTTGAATGTGAGGTGCAGTTCTCGGCTTCACTAGGTCTAAATCAAGGACTGTTTTGCAGTACTAATCTGACTTACTGTGAAGGGAGTTATCAGGTGGGTTGAAAATGAATCTATTTATATTGGCAGAGTCCATAATAGATGAGTCAAGTATTGGCTATTAGCCATGCATAGTATTGATTATCAATCAATTACTTCCTCTGGTAGGTCTCTGCTAGTCTCATTACTACACAAATTAGCTGGCCTCATGTCAACCAGAGTTACTTGAGTTAAGTGTACCCTTAACTCAAAGAACTTAAATAACAAATGACCAAGACAGTTATTTTTTCCTACTCACCAGACAGAGAGGATTGAGTCTTATTAGACATGCTAATATTTGTGAGGTTCTGTTGTACTTCATATGACAGGCATTTTCTCCCCCACAGATACAGGTGAGTAACTTTAAAACAGCAAAATAATTTCTTCAGCTATTTCATTAAGTAGAATAATGAAAAGTAAAGCATCTCTTTTCTCCCACTTGTTAGTCTGAAGGTTAATAATAGAAAACACAAGTACTCTGGACAATTTATAATGTCAGGAAAAGCAGAAGAGAAGATTACCAAATAGTATATAACAGCCTCCTAAGTTAAGATCCAAAATGCTGAAATGGAAAACACAGGCCCTTTATTGTAAAATGGGCCATCATTTGTCCATAATGTTGATGAAGCTGACAAGGTTAGCAGGGGCTTTACCATCCTTATGTATTTCTTCCTGTCCTATTTTGCCTCTCCAGAAGAGAAGAAGGAAAAAGATACATGCAGCTACATTAATCTCGGAAAAATCGTTTCAGTGAAATTTTAACCTCTGCCATCTGCTGAGTGCAGATAAATACCTTGCTTTTGTGTTGGGTCTACATATTAAAATCCCCATCTTCTTTCTAATGAGACCTGTATCTAAATTGCAGCCTTTGGATGATCACAGTAATACACCAGACAGAAAAGAGGAAAAACACCACCGCAAAGAATTGATGATAATTGGAGCTGGTCCGGGTGAGAAAAGGGCAATTAGCATTTCTCACTGCTTCTCTTCTTCTTATGTGAAGGGCATTTGGATGACCTTTACCATTTTGCCCAATGACATAGGTGCCCCGCTCTTGGTGAAGGCTCTCTAGTTAGTCCCACGGTTAGAAAAGAATTTCAGCTGATCATGGTTTGTACCTATAATCACAGTGAATGTGCAGGCAGAATTCTGTTTCTTCTTGAACAAAGAGGAGTCTTTATTTGTCCCACTGTCCCAAACCTGGGTTTAAAGATTTGATACTGACTTTGTCAAAAAAATTTACCAGTTGGTAGAAACTGCATTTTGGTAATTTCCTTGAAAGTAAGAATCATTAAAAAAAAAAAGTCTGTTCTTAAAGATTAGTTTTAAGAGGAGTACACCAGACTACCTGACCTGCCTCTTAAGAAATCTGTATGTAGGTCAGGAAGCAATAGTTAGAACTGGACATGGAACAACAGACTGGTTCCAAATANAAAAAAAAAAGTTAAGAAACTTTTTCCCTAAAATATATTATTTGCAAATTTCCTTTAAATTTCATTTTGTTGTGTTAGCTACATACCCTTCACGTCCAAGTGTGGATAAAAGTGTCTTTCTGAAATTTCTCACCTGCATCTACTTGCAATCTGGAAGAACAGACTTCACACTCTTTCAAAAGATATTTAAATTTTCTGTGTAGCTCAACTGTTGTTGTTTCTAACTCCATTTCTATGCTAGAGAAAATGATGCCTTTTACACCATTGAGAGCCTGAATAATCTTGAAAGTTTTCATGTGAACTGATGAAGGAAAAGAGGGCACCCCAGACTTAGCCTTATTGGAAGCTTCTACTAAACAAAAGAAAAACTTTAGAATTCCAAAGAACACAAAGTGGAACCCTGAAGCAGATGGGAAAAGCAGAAATTTCAGGAACACCTCAGTGACCTCATTACAAGCATAATGAAGAAGGCAGCGATGGAGTTAATTAGAAAAGAGGCAAGGAAAAAAGACCAAATGAGAGCACAAAAACAACAAAATGTAACTCAGAGAAAGGGAGGCATTCAGCAAGAAATAGAATATGCTGATCTCTGCAAAACTATTCAGAACAGTGGGAGATGGGAACTAGACTCAAACAAAAGAAATACGAACCAGGTGGCCACTGAAGATGAAAAGTCTGTAGAAAACACAAAGAGCAGGCACCTGGGAAAGAACCACCAGATATCAAGCAGAAAACAGAGGCCTGGTAGCCAAAGTAATTTAGCTGGTTACACAAGAGGAGTCCTTAGCTAAGTGGCACTAATTGTGTGTCATGTGGGTCATGGATAAAATTTAAGGTTTTTTTTCAATAGTGTCAAACAGGCGCTAGTTCAGATTTGTCCTTGACCATTTAAGAACACCTTAAATTTTTAACATTTTCACTATTTTCTAACTTAAGGGATGTTACTTTATTAACTATGTGTAGAGATTGAAAATGACTTCTAAAGATCAATTATTATTTTCACAAGTAATATTTGTCTTTCAGATATAGGCTGCAGGCAGTAAATTTTAAAACTTGTTCATAAAGTAGCATTTCAGATATGCAGTTTGTTCACTTATCTATGGCTCACACTTGTTTGGACAACAAAAAAAGGCCGTGTCATAGCCCCAAATTTCACTGTAAAAGTTTGTGACAAAGAATATCATGCTTTCTAATCCAAGTATTATTACGCTACTTGTGTAGACTGGTGGTTAGATTACGAGAAACAAGTGAAGAAGGGATCGGGAAGTTACTCAGCTGATACAAGTCAGCTTCTAGAAAGTTCAGCCCCAAATCATGCTTCTGAACTGTATAGAGGAGCTAGTTACAATGAGCACAGAAACTAGAAATTTTCCACGTATTTTCTTTATCTATATTTAAAACAATCCCTGTCTATATCCTGTGATTGAATTAAACATGAAACCATCAAATATGACTTGCTGTGATTCATGTTAATACCAAAATGCTGATAAATTTAGGGCTTCCAGTCTATGTTTGATACAGGATACAAGATGCTTGGGGCTGGTGCATGGGGATGATCCAGAGAGATGATATGGGGTGGGAGGTGGGAGGGGGGCATTCAGGGTAGGGAGCTCGTATACACCCGTGGCAGATTCATGTCAATGTATGGCAAAACCAATACAGTATTGTAAAGTAAAATAAAATTAAAAACATAAAAATTTAGGGCTCCAAGTTCTCACCCATGCATGACCCCAGGGATGTTGCCAAGCAGGCCTCAAGTTGGACTGATCAGTCATTTTTGCTATATTCATATAGCTCTTNGTCGCCCTGCACAGATTTCTGGGCTGTGTGATACGGTCACACTTCTCAGAGTTTTGGGCTGTGTGCCACGGTAGCCCTGTGCCGATGTTTGGGCTGTATGCCGCAGTCACCGTGCGCCGATGTCCGGGCTGTGTTCCGCGATTGGTTGGCGACAATTTCCGAGATGTGTGCCACAGTCACCCTTCACGGAATTTCAGGCTGTGTGCCACCATGGCCCTGTGCTGAGGTCCGGGTTATGTGCTGCAGTCGCCCTGCACTGTGGTATGGCCTGTGTGCCGCAGTCGCCCTGTGCCGATGTCCGGGCTGTGTTCGCGGTTGGCTAGCGATGTGTTCTGAGCTCTGTGCCACAGTCGCCCAGCACAGATTTCTGGGTTGTGTGCCGTGGTCGCCCTTCACTGCAGTTCGGACTGTGTTCCGCAGTCGCCCTGTGCCGAGGTCCAGGCTGTGTGCTACGGTCACCCTGAGCCCATGTCCAGCCTGTGGGCCGTGGTCACACTGCGACGAGATTCTGCGGGTGTGCCACGGTGAACATCTGCCAATGTCCGTGCTGTGTTCCAGGGTTGCCTTGCATCAAGGTCCGGGATGTTTGCTACGGTTGCCCTTCACTGAGGTTCGGGATATGTGTCGCGGTCACCCTGCGCCGATGTCCAGGCTGTGTTCCACGGTCGACTAGTGACAAGTTCCATGCTGTGTGCCATGGTCACCCTTCTCCGAGTTCAGGAATGTGTTCCACGGTTGGCTAGCAACGAGTTCCAGGCTGTGTGACGTGGTCGCCCTTCACCGAGGTCCAGTCTGTGTGCCTTGGTCGCCCTGCGACAAGTTCCAGCCTGTTTGTTGTAGTCACCCTGCACCGAGATCCGGGCTTTGTTCCGCCGTTGGTTTGCGATGAGTTCTGGGATCTATGCTGCAGTCGCCCTGCACAGATTTCTGGGCTGTGTGCTATGGTCACACTTCACAGCGTTTTGGGCTGTGTGCCACGGTAGCCCTGTGCCGATGTTCAGGCTGTGTGTTGCAGTCGCCCTGCGCCGAGGTCCGGGCTGTGTTCAACGGTTGGCTGGCGACGATTTCCGAGATGTGTGCCACACTCGCCCTTCACAGAATTTCAGGCTGTGTGCCACTGTAGCCCTTCGCCGAAGTCCAGGTTGTGTGCCGCAGTCACCCTGCCTCGTGGTATGGCCTGTGTGCTGCGGTCGCCCTGTGCTGAGGTCCGGGCTGCATTCACAGTTGGCTAGCGATGTGTTACGAGCTCTGTGCCACGGTCGCCTGGCACAGATTTCTGGGCTGTGTGCCGCGGTCGCCCTTCACTGAGGTTTGGGCTGTGTGACGCGGTCACCCTGTGATGAGTCCAGGCTGTGTTCCGCCCTCGGCTTGCGACGAGTTCTGGGCTTTGTGCCTCGTTCCCTCTGTGCTGAGTTCCGTGCTGTGTGCCATGGTCACACTGTTCCGTGGTCCGGGCTGTGTGCCGAGGTAGCCTTCTGCAGAGGTCCAGGCTGTTTGTGGCAGTAACCCTGTTCCGAGGTCCGGGCTGTGTGCCGCATTTGCCCTGTGCTGAGGTCTGGAATGTGTTCCACGGTCGGCTAGCGACGAGTTGCAGGCTGTGTGACGCTGTCACCCTTCACTGAGTTTCTGTCTGTGTGCCTCGGTCGCCCTTCGCGGAGGTCCGGGCTGTGTACCTTNCGCTGAGTTCCGGCCTGTGTGCAACCTTCACCCTGCGCCGAGGTGGGGGCTGTGTTCCATGGTCAGCTAGTAACGAGTTCTGGGCTGTGTAACGCGATCGCCCTTCCCTCAGTTTCAGGCTGTGTGCCTCGGTGGTCCTTTGCCGAGGTCCAGGCTGTGTACCTTGCTCGCCCTGCCACAAGTTCCGGCCTCTTTGCTGTAGTCACCCTGTGCCAAGGTCCGGGATGTGTTCCACGGTTGGCTGGCGAAGATTTCTGAGCTATGTCCCACAATCACCCTTTACTGAATTTCGGGCTGTGTGCCGCTGTCACCCTGTGCCGAGGTCCGTGTTGTGTGCCGCAGTTGCCCTGTGCCATGGTATGGCCTTTGTGCCGCAGTCGCCCTGTGCCGTGGTATGGCCTGTGTGCCGCAGTCGCCCTGTGCTGTAATCCGGGCTGTGTTCGGGGTTGGCTAGTGATGTGATCTTAGCACTGTGCCATGGTAGCCCTGCACAGATTTCTGAGTTGTGTGCCACAGTCNGAAGCATCATAGAAAACAATTAGCAGCAAAGCAGAATGCATATACTAGGATGGCTGGGCAAATAAATCAGGATGGGAGCAAAAGCACATCTCTCCAGAGATGGAGCTGAGCCGTGTCTGACAGCAACAGAGTGTGATGACAAGGGTAGAATGTGGGACTCACCAGGCTGAGACCCAGTGCCAAGGCCTCACAGAGGAGGGGATGAGAGCACATAATACCACATTAACAAATGATGCTTCTCGTATGGCAAACCCAATAGAGTATTGTAAAGTCAAATTTAAAAAATAATAATAATAATAATAAAGTTCAATTAAGTTGACCTGGAAAAAAAAATAAAAATAAAAAAATAATAATAATAAATAAATAAATAAAATAAATAAAACAAGTTTAGAATTTCCTTGTATACATTGCCATACACTCTTACCCAATTTGTTATTACCCTATTTTAAATCAGAAGTACATGCATGGAGCAAGTATACTCCATATTCTATATGAAAGTTTCCTGGGCATATTTGGCACCAAGGATAAAGCACAGGAGTATAGTAGTAATACCACCATTATATCTATTTAGCATTTCATCGTAATGCTTTTGGACAATATACTTAGCTTTATGATAATGAATCATATAAATTTGTTATTGTTTAGTCACTAAGTCGTGTCCAACTCTTTGCGACCCTATGGATTGTAGCCCACCAGGCTGTTCTATCCATGGGATGTCCCAGGCAAGAATACTGGAGTGGGTTGCCATTTCCTTCTCCAGGAGATCTTCCTGACCCAGGGATCGAATCCATGTCTCCTGCATTGGCAGGCAGATTCTTTACCACTGAGGCACCAAGGAAATTCTGGTGAGAAGGGGACAGCCAAAGATGAGAAAGATGCAATGCTCAGGTAACACACCAACTTAATGGGCATGAATTGGAGCAAATCCAGGAGATAATGGAGGACAGAGGAGCCTGGCATGCTGCATTCCTTTGGGTAGCAAAAAGTGGGACACGACTTAGTGACTGAAAAACATCATATAATGTGTGTGTGCTCAGTCGCTTTAGTCATGTCTGACTCTTTGTAACCCCATGGACTGTAGCCCACCAGGCTCCTCTGCCCATGGGATTTTCCAGGTACTGGAGTGTATTACCATGTCTTCCTCTAAGGCATCTTCCTGACCCAAGGATCAAACCCATGTCTCCTGCATCTCCTGTACTGTAGGCAGATTCTTTATCACTGAGCCATCAGGAAAGCTCATATAGTATAACAGTTTACAGTACAACATAACAGTCAATACTATAAAGTGATATTTGTCTCCAGCCTTCCACCAAAGCACCAACTTCTCTCCTCTTCTGGCTAGCTCCTAAATTGCTCACACTCCTTCTTGCCTGTGATTGGATTTAAAAGGACTTTCCCACCACTCACCAAAGGTCTTGCTTTGCAGCTGCTCTTTGCATTGCCCAGAAAAGAAGCCAGTCCTGCAGCCTCTGAGAGTCCTGTTCCCTTTCCCTTCTCCAACACCACTATTATCTAAGCATCAATGTTCAGGGCATATTCTTCTTATTTCTCTCTCCTTCTCACAAAGCTTTTCTAACAGAACTAAAACTTCTATTTCAGTATTCCCTGCGACTCTAACCGTGTAAGCATCAGTTCACATTCTCACATCTCAAAAATTATGCAAAAGCCAAATAAATAAAGACCAGAGACTTGCTCACTCCAGCTCCCCCAGAGAACTACAGCAAAAACACAGGCTGCGTCCTAAGCCACTTCATTTTGTACCTAGTAGATAGATCATTGTGGAAGGAAATACTGTTAGAGAGTTGATGGCAGGCCAAGACCACAGAATATCCCACTGCGGGTAACATACTAGGATTAAACTCTGTGGAAGAAGACAAGTGTGGAGATGGAGAAGGTGGTGGGGGATAGAAAGGGGCAAAGGGGAAGAGAAGGAAGAAGAAAATGGTATTCTTATTTGAAAATACATGAGATACCACCACTTTTACAAGATAAGTTTGTTTGGGAAATGACCACTGCTCAGTTAGACCCTAGATAAAACCACTTATCCTGATGGCTTACCCCATTCCCACGCTTGTCACTTTTCTCTGAGCCGTGGAGATCTAAGATGTCAGTTAATAGATGGTGTAAGTTTGCCTAGATGTCATGTAAGCCTTTAGCCATGTAGAAATATTTACAATGTTATACTTCTCTTTCAATGATCTAGTGCTTAGTTAAACTCTTTTTCCAAAGAAAATCAGTGTTTNACAGTAGCCTTGAACCAAGTTCCAAGCTGTGTGCCACAGTAGCCTTGTGCCGAGCTCCAGGCTGTGTGCTGAGTTGCCCTGCGCTGATGTCTGGTCTGTGTGCCACGGTCGCCATGTCCCGAGGTCGGTGCTGTGTGCCAAGGTCTCCCTGCGCCGAGGTCCGTGCTGTGTGCCTCGGTCGCTCTTCACTGTGGGTCGGGCTGTGTACCACGGTCACCCTGCACCGAGTCCAGGCTGTATTCGGCACTCGGCTTGCGACGAGTTCCGGGCTCTGTGCTGCGATCCCTCTGTGCCGACATCCGGGCTGTGTGCCACAGTTGCCCTATTCCGAGGTCCAGGCTGTGTGCCGAGGCATCCTTCTGCAGATGTGTGGGCTGTGTTCCACGGTCGCCCTGTTCTGAGATCCGGGCTGTGTGCCGAGGTCGCCATCTCCTCAGGTCCGGGCTGTGTGTCGTGTTCGCCCTGTGCCTAGGCCCAACCTATGTTCCATCTTCGGCTTGTGACCTGTTCCCAGCTCTGTGCCACAGTTCCTCTTTGCCAAGGTCCAGGCGGTGTGCCATGGTGGCCTTCTCAAGAAGTCCGGGCTGTGTGCCACTGTCCCCTGCACTGAGGTACGAGCTGTATGCTGCGGTCGCCCTGAGCCGATGTCTGGCCTGTGTTCCGCAGTCGCCCTGGACCGAGGTCTGGCCTGTGTGCCATGGTGGCCCTGTGCCGAGGTCCGTCCTTTGTGCCACTGTCACCCTGTGCTGAGGTCCGGGCTCTGTACCACAGTCAACCTGCGCCGAGGTCCGGCCTGAGTGCCACAGTGACCCTGCTCCGTGGTCCGGGCTGTGATCTGTGGTCATCTAGCGACTAGTTCCAGGCTGTGTGATGCGGTCGCACTGCGTCGATGTTCGGGCTATGTGCCATGTTAGCCTTGCACCGTGGTTCAGGCTGTGTGCCGTCATAGCCTTGCACCGAGGTCCGGGCTGTGTGTCGCAGTTGCCCTGAGCCAATGTCTTGTCTGTGTGCCATGGCTGTGTTCTCTGGTCGGCTAGTGATGAGTTCCGGGCTGTTTGACGCGGTCGCCCTTCACTGAGTTTCGGGCTGTGTGCCTTGGTTGCCCTTTGCCGAGGTCCGTCCCATGTGCCGTGGTCGCCCTGCGATGAGGTCCAGCCTGTTTTCCGTGGTCACCTTGCGACGAAGTCCTGGCTGTGTTTCGCAGTTGACTAGCGACGAGTTCCCGGCTCTGTGCCACTGTCGTCCTGCACAGATTTTGGGCTGTGTGCTGTGGTTGCCCTACGCCGAGTTCCACGCTGTGTGCCGCGGTAGCCCTGCACCGAGGTCTGGCCTGTGTGCNTTTGTAACCCCATGGACTGTAGCCCACCAGGCTCCTCTGCCCATGGGATTTTCCAGGTACTGGAGTGTATTACCATGTCTTCCTCTAAGGCATCTTCCTGACCCAAGGATCAAACCCATGTCTCCTGCATCTCCTGTACTGTAGGCAGATTCTTTATCACTGAGCCATCAGGAAAGCTCATATAGTATAACAGTTTACAGTACAACATAACAGTCAATACTATAAAGTGATATTTGTCTCCAGCCTTCCACCAAAGCACCAACTTCTCTCCTCTTCTGGCTAGCTCCTAAATTGCTCACACTCCTTCTTGCCTGTGATTGGATTTAAAAGGACTTTCCCACCACTCACCAAAGGTCTTGCTTTGCAGCTGCTCTTTGCATTGCCCAGAAAAGAAGCCAGTCCTGCAGCCTCTGAGAGTCCTGTTCCCTTTCCCTTCTCCAACACCATTATTATCTAAGCATCAATGTTCAGGGCATATTCTTCTTATTTCTCTCTCCTTCTCACAAAGCTTTTCTAACAGAACTAAAACTTCTATTTCAGTATTCCCTGCGACTCTAACCGTGTAAGCATCAGTTCACATTCTCACATCTCAAAAATTATGCAAAAGCCAAATAAATAAAGACCAGAGACTTGCTCACTCCAGCTCCCCCAGAGAACTACAGCAAAAACACAGGCTGCGTCCTAAGCCACTTCATTTTGTACCTAGTAGATAGATCATTGTGGAAGGAAATACTGTTAGAGAGTTGATGGCAGGCCAAGACCACAGAATATCCCACTGCGGGTAACATACTAGGATTAAACTCTGTGGAAGAAGACAAGTGTGGAGATGGAGAAAGTGGTGGGGGATAGAAAGAGGCAAAGGGGAAGAGAAGGAAGAAGAAAATGGTATTCTTATTTGAAAATACATGAGATACCACCACTTTTACAAGATAAGTTTGTTTGGGAAATGACCACTGCTCAGTTAGACCCTAGATAAAACCACTTATCCTGATGGCTTACCCCATTCCCACGCTTGTCACTTTTCTCTGAGCCGTGGAGATCTAAGATGTCAGTTAATAGATGGTGTAAGTTTGCCTAGATGTCATGTAAGCCTTTAGCCATGTAGAAATATTTACAATGTTATACTTCTCTTTCAATGATCTAGTGCTTAGTTAAACTCTTTTTCCAAAGAAAATCAGTGTTTAGCAAACAATAAAAAATTATGAAGTCATTGATCTTCAGGATGGGAAGTAATACAATTAATATTTTTTAAATGGCTCTACACTTCTCTGAGGCTACAAAATATACTCTCAGTTCTGAAAATGTTTGTAATATATGTATATATATATTATATAAGTTTTGAGATATAATTGCATATTTAAAATTTCCTAATACTAAGCATGGATTAATTTTAAATGAAACAGTTTTGTTCCAGTAAATGTTTTGTCTCTGATTTTAATACCTGACTGCCATTTAACAAGCACAATTCAAACTGGAAAAAAGCTAGATGATGGACTAAGATATAATTATTAGAAAACACTTCTTATAAACATACAGCATCAGTGTCTCTGAAAGAGTCAATATAACTTCCAAAAATACCAAATCAGGAACTATGAAAAAGTGGTGAGAAAACCAGTTCAATATGATATCGATTTTTGGAATTCTTGAGTTCAGAGCATAAGTTTCACACTTGGTCTATAGATCCCATCTAGGTATTCCTGGAACCAATATCCGTAATTCAGGCAGAGAGCTCAAGAGAGATCTAGCAATATAAATAACCTTTGACCAAATTAATTCCAACATGGTTTAGCCATAGGTCTACAAATGTGCTCCTAAGAACTCTTGGACTTGGCATATTTTCCATCTTGCTGTGAAATGCCCAGATATACTCCATCCGGCAGGTAAATAATGGATGGCATTTAATAAAAGCAAATCAAAGCTAACATTTTGAATCAACTTCCTTCCCTAATATAGCAGCAGAGATTTAAAGCAAATGCTTTAATTGTGAATTTCTTCTGGCCAATCTCATTATAGCATTAAAACAGTGCCTCCTACAAATTTGTCACTCCCACCTGCCAGTACTAATGTTGTAGTTGTGTAGGCATAACCCATGTGCATTTAGGCCCAAATTTAAAATATTCTGGAAATTGGTGTTCCTTTTCAGTGTACTTTTCTATATACAAACAGGAAGAAGTTACGTCTAGACAAAGTCTGTGTCACTTAGGATATTTTGACATAAGCATTTTCCTCACCATTTTTAATCTTCTTCACAATACTGCTTTGTCAGATAATAGCAGTTAAATTCTTAAACAAAAATAGCAAAGAATTGTAAATAAAGACCAGAATAAACAGCTCCCTGCTCCAAATGAATACATTTCCTATTATATTTTGTCAGTGTAGTTACAGCTTAAAAGATACAAAAGGAATGTCCAAAGCAGTCGTATAAACAAATAAATATTATCTAAAAATGAAACATCTTTATTAGCTTTTTTAGGACTTTCTATTTCTTTTGGCTAATAGAGTGAACAATTCAAATAATACATTTGAAACTGAATGATAAATCCATTTAAGAGCTTATTTTCCCTAAATCCTAACTTCCAAAACATGGAAAATTGCCCTAAGGTGAAGAAAGTTGTTGTTTTTATCACACTGTGCATCTAAATTCCCAAGATGATTGATTTAACGAGGTTCATACATTAGAAGCCTTTTCCATTGTTACAATAAGAGGAAATCATGAGAAAGATTAATGCCCTCCACATGGGGCCACAGTATTAAAATGTCTTTGAAATGTCTTCACCCCAGGAGTACTTCCTTTTCATGCCAGTGCTCGGTAAAGTTGGTCTCATGAAAGAATTTATTAGCTATAGCTGACGAAGCTGTTGTGCTGGAAATACATACCTGAGACATGCCTACTTTCAAAGAGACGTATAAGCCAGTCAGTCTGCAAACAAAATTTGATTTCATGGCTTGGTTACCAGGGGAGCACATCTCTGAGGTGCTTGCAAGTGAGGCCAACCACAGATCTGCCATGGCATGTCCGATCTTGTCACCACAGGGCAGTGTTAGCAAATTGGAAGCAAAGCCAGGCACCCTCCTATCACTTAGAAAAACCTCTCACACCTAGAGGCTTAAGGTGTCTTTTCTAAAAAGACAGGATGTTTTCTTGCCCTCACTTTCACTTTTCTCCTCATATACAAGAGAAAAGAAACCATTTCAACCCAGTCTTACAAGTCATTGGGATGGTGACATCTATCTGAGTCCTTCCCTTCTTATATAACTCTGACTATATAAAAGAGGTGACTTTAGAAGAATAGTTTTTGTAAAACCTGATTAAGCTCAGGTTTATATACCACATGCAGTCAATCATCCCACTACTGACATTAGCTGGGCACCAATCACATGCCTATGATTGGTGCTACATACTGGGATATATACATGAAACTATTTATAAACCCAAAATACCACTTATTTCATGACCACAAAGTAAATAAGTCCAAAGTATGTAGCCTTTACAGTAATAAAAGTGACATATAATCAAAATCATATTGAAAAGCAAGAGGACTATGGCTGACGGACACCAAAGCGTATGTGGCATAGAAAGACAATTGTCAGCACACATCAAATATAAGACCAGCAAGCCTTGAAGCAGATTGTCTATCACGTCAATCTTATTCCCTGGTATTAAACATTTCTGCTTCTTACCTTTACTCGTGCTCCCCTGGTCTGGAGTATCGTATCTCCTCTCCATGCATTCACGGGATACTCTTCATAAAGACCCTACTGAAACCCCACATTTCTCAGGGCAACTCCAAACCCCAACAACCTCTCACTTCTGTAAATGCTTACACTTTTTAATCTCCACCTCATACTTCAACAAATATTGTTCTATACCACTTGTTATTGTTTCCTCTTGGTTAATTTTATAACCGTAGCTAGCTTGGAAGCTTCCTGAGGGTAGGAACCAAATCTTCCATAACTTCTGCCTCTGCACAATACTTACAGAGGAGTGGGCATATTGTTATTTGCACTTAATAAATACTAGACAATTTGATTTGTTCTAGGTTGGACTGGTGTGAAGAACTGACTCATTTGAAAAGACCCTGACACTAGGAAAGATGGAAGGCAGGAGAAGAAGCGGATGACAGAGAATGAGATGGTTGGATGGTATCACCAATTCAATGGACATGAGTTTGAGTAAACTCCAGGAGTTGCTGATGGACAGGGAGGCTTGGCATGCTTCCATCCATGGGGTCTCAAAGAGTCGGACACAACTGAGTGACTGAACTGAACTGAACTGAGGTTGGACTGGTAGGAAAACAGTTCTTTTTTAAAAAAAAAAGTTGAGAAATATAGAATACATTTATTCACCACTTAAAAGTAAAAAATGAAAAGTTGTCAAATTATATAGAAAACAAGGACACTGGGGTACAAGTAATAAAGTTGTAAATGTTTGATTAAGTCATTAGTTTAAAACAGTAAAGATCAGAAACATGGAAAAAATCCATAAGAAACATAACAGGAACAAACATTAGTGTAAGAAGATTCACAGCCTCTTTGCCCTATTCTGAAAAATTCCAGCATTGCTTCTTGAGCATCCCCCTCAATTTAAAGAGAGGCTAAAAAGAAAAACTGCTGAGGCAGCTACTGGTGAGTGAGGTAGGCATGAGTATACAGACCAGGCCAGGGTTCCAGTTTTACTCACATACCAAACAGCAGAAAGATTTGGGAAAGTTATTTAAACTCTTTAAATTAGAGATTTCATATCTGTAAAAATCAGAGTAATAAAACCTAGCACACCAGGTTGTTGGGGGGATCAAGTGAGTTCTTAGTTTACAGTTGCCTCTAAGTAAATGGAGTAAATGTAATCATGTTGTTACCCATAACAGGCTTTGAAAGTTTTACTGATAATTACTTGGAAGGAAAAAAGTATCATTTATTCTTATTTGAAAATACGCTTCCTCTTAGAAATTAGTATATGTACACATGTGTTAAATCACTTCAGTCATATCTGACTCATCAGACTGTAGCCCACCAGGGTCCTCTGTCCTTGGGATTCTCCAGGCAAGAATACTGGAGTGGGTTGCCATGCCCTTCTCCAGGGGAATCTTCCCAACCCAGAGACAGAACCCATGCCTTATGTCTCCTGCATTGGTAGGCAAGTTCTTTACCACCAGTGCCACCTGGGAAGCCCAGAAATTAGCATATCTATAAGGAAGTTTTACGAACTGGACCCTGTAAGAGGGTCACTACACAGGGACTGAACAGCATGGTGGTCAGAGAGAGGCCAGGTGAGCCTGCTAGACTCTAATCTTTGCACTTGTCTTTCCTCTCCATTTTGCACTTCACCTTTCCCATTCTTTTGGAGAAGGCAATAGCAACCCACTCCAGTACTCGTGCCTAGAAAGCCCCATACCAGTGTCCTCTGGTAGGTTACAGTGCATGGGGTCGCAAAGAGTAGGANTGCACTTGTCTTTCCTCTCCATTTTGCACTTCACCTTTCCCATTCTTTTGGAGAAGGCAATAGCAACCCACTCCAGTACTCGTGCCTAGAAAGCCCCATACCAGTGTCCTCTGGTAGGTTACAGTGCATGGGGTCGCAAAGAGTAGGACACAACTAAGCAACTTCTCTTCACTTCATTTCCCATTCTTCAAGTATTTCTTCAAGTATTCTTGAACTCTTCCTAACTAAATCTTACTTGCACCCTTTCTTCTTTTCCTATATTTTCATGAGTTCCCTTTCACCTATCCTACTGCCTATACATATTAACTCCTGAGAACACAGAAATTTCAAAAATGAAAAGAAAGAGAAAAGTATTGACTCTCTTTCATGTATATAGTAAGTTGAGCCACATGAAATTGTTGTTTTGTAGTAAAATTTATAGACACAAAAATATACAGTATGTAACTACGGTGGTTTAGTCGCTAAGTCATGTCTGACTCTTATGACCCCATGGAATGTAGCCTGCCAGGGTCCTCTGTTCATGGGATTTCCCAGGTTAAGAATCCTCAAGTGGGTTCCATTTCCTTCTCCATGGGATCTTCCCAATCCAGGGATCAAACCTGAGTCTCCTGCATTGCAGGCAGATTCTTTACCAACTGAGACTCCAGGGAAGCAGTGTAACAGTATGTCTGCCTACAAATATTACAAATATCTTCTAATGCTCTTACTGTCCTGAGTTTGTAAAAAGTGAAGACAACTTCACTTTGGTAACATTGAAAAGTCATGTTCAAAGTGTATTGAAATTTTAATTGGTTTTGAATAACCTTAAAACTTCTTTCCATTTGGCCAAGATGTGACTACAATTTGTAAGTCAAATGCTTTTTCAAATAATGACCCATAGAACATGGATCAGTGTGTGGGGGTATGCAGTTAGGGTTCTTTGTTTATAAACAACAGAAGCCCACTCTGGCTAACTTAAGCATGAAAAGTGACTTGATAAAAGATAATTCATAGAATTTTTAAAAATCTGAACCATCAGGTCTTGGGAAAAGTGGAAGAAGGCCAGCCATGAGCCCTCAAGAGCAAGAATTTATGCTCAGAAACTTTAGGAAACTCCCAAAGAAGCTCCATTTTTAAAAAACATAATTGATTTTATTTTTTTAGGACAATTTGAAGTACCTGGCAAAATTGAGCGGACAGTAAAGAGTTTTTCCATACACCCCCTGTCCCTACATATGCATGGACTCGCCCATTGCCACCCAAACCTTATAGTTTACATTACAGTTCACTCTTGGTGTTGTATATTCTATGAATTTTGAAAGATGTACAACATGTGTCCATCATTATAGGATCATACAGAGTAGTTTCACTGCCCTAAAAATCCTCTGTGCTCCACCTATTCATCTCTAACTCCACATAACCCCTAGCAACCATTGATTTTTTTTTAACTATGGCCACAGTTTTGCCTTTTTCAGAAATCAATATAGTTGGAATCAACAGTATTTGTCCTAAAACTGATCTGAAAAACAAGTAATAAGTAAATGTTAGTCTGTTCAGTCATGCCCATGGACTGCAGCCCACCAGGCTCCTCTGACCATGAGATTTTCCAGGCAAGGATACTGGAGTGGATTGCCATTTCCTTCTCCAGGGGATCTTTCCGACCCAGGAATCANATAAGTAAATGTTAGTCTGTTCAGTCATGCCCATGGACTGCAGCCCACCAGGCTCCTCTGACCATGAGATTTTCCAGGCAAGGATACTGGAGTGGATTGCCATTTCCTTCTCCAGGGGATCTTTCCGACCCAGGAATCAAACCCAGGTCTCCTGCACTGCAGGAAAATTCTTTACTGACTGAGCTACAAGGGAAGCCCACAAGTGGTAATAAAACTCTTCAAAGTTAATATAAGAGTGCTTAGAATATGGCTTGTGACATCATAAGCCTCAGGAAAATTAGTTGGATATTATCCTCCCAACAGTCCTGGCATACAACTGTTATTAATTCTACCATTACAGTCACCCCTCACAATTTCAGCTTGTATTTATACCAGTCTCCCTGGAATATGATCCTGGCTTTCCCCTCAAACTATTTTCTTTTGTCTCATCTTTCAGAAAACCGACATAGAATACTTCTTTGGGCTGACCTAATTTTTCCAACCCGCTTGTTGCCCCCATAATCAGTCTCGGTCTGATCTCTTATGACTTCAAATACATCGGCAAACCAATGAACAATCTGTCCGGAGGTATTCAAAACATCAACCCCGTGTTGTGAAGATCACAGTAATTAGGAGGACAGCAGTTTAGTAGCAAAACTACCATTCAAGTTAGCTAAAATATAGCTGACGGGATAAAATACTGTACTCTGGAAATCTGACATCTATGCTAAAAATTATCTTTATAGTGTTCTTTTATGCCTAGATTTCACATAAATGTTTCAAACACTTCAAACAAGGTGGCTTGGACAACAAGAGCTCAGTGGTGCTCAGATTCATCCCAGGGAAGGGGTCAAGCCATGGGATCATAAAGCAAAGGCAAGCCATTGCAGAGAGAAGAAAGTGGATTACTCATTAAAAGTTGTAGTGATTTTATTAACATGTAAAAGCAAAGTTTCAAGGAAACTAAACAGTACTCAGAATATATAGGTAAAGAATGAAGTTTATTTTAGTAAATTCAGGTAGCTTGTTACTGAGCAAAGAATAAGGAAGTGACAATCACATGCGTATAGATGGTTATGTTCCACCATGCATTGTAGTGTTCTAGCCATTAGCGAGTTCTCTGCCTTTTCATTACTAATAGCACTCAATTTATTCAAATACAAGTCAGTATCATCTTCTCAAAAATCTGGGCTTCTATTCAATCCCAAGAAGATAAGCTTGTCTGATTCAATTGTGGTAATTCTATTTCCCTTGCAAATGATTACTTTAGGAATAGACATGTACTACCTAAAAATGACCAAAAAGAAATAAAAGGAGGGACTTCCCTGATGGTTCAGTGGTTAAGACTCCAGCTTTCAATGCAGGGTGTGGATGTTCAATTCCTGGTAGGGGAACTAAAGTCCCACATACTTCAGGGTAGAGCCAAAAATTTTTTAAAAGGAAGTAAAGGGAAAGTTCTGAAGATGGATTGATGGACAAGTTTTATCACTTTTTTTTTAAAGGCCAGGAAAAGGAAGTATCAAGCATTTATTATCTCTTTCCTATATTTTGAGCAACAAATTAGTTTATAAGGAAAAATTCTTCTTTATTCAAGAATTGCAACTAACAAATGCAGCCCTTAAGACAATAACTAATCTAGGCAACAACCATCAATAGATGACAAAACATTATGCAAAAGCTGATGCAGAACTTTATAAAGAATGGATCTTATTGACAACTTCTGAATCCATTGATGAATCATAATATCACTAACAGTAGAACAACCAGTTATTACCTGTCTTCTGATTTGGACTTTTAGGAAATACACAGTATCACTTATGAAATTATTCCTACAAAATAAAACAAAAGTGAATCTGAATCTGTTTAAGTCTTGATATTTAAATACTTAAATATGAGGAAGAGGATCAAGTGCAATGCATCACAAGGAAGCAATCAGCCAAATCTATATGTGAATGGTCTACAGAATAAATATAACTCAATGTTGACTCTTTGTGACCCATGGACTGTAGCCCACCAGGCTTCTCTGTCCACAGGAATTCTCCAGGCAAGAATACTGGAATGGGTTGCCATGCCCTCCTCCAGGGGATCTTCCCAACCCAGNATATGTGAATGGTCTACAGAATAAATATAACTCAATGTTGACTCTTTGTGACCCATGGACTGTAGCCCACCAGGCTTCTCTGTCCACAGGAATTCTCCAGGCAAGAATACTGGAATGGGTTGCCATGCCCTCCTCCAGGGGATCTTCCCAACCCAGGGATCGAACCCAGGTCTCCTGCATTGCAGAGAAGTGCATGCCTGTGCCTTCTCCAGGGGATCTTTCTGATCCGGGAATTGAACTGGGGTTTCCTGCATTGCAGGCAGGTTCTTTACCAGATGAGCTATCAGGGAAACCCAAAAAGAGACTTAGACAAATATAACAATCAGCAAGCAGTTTATGGATCTTATATGGATTTTTTTTTCTTTAGACAGTTGGGGAAAATTGAACATAGTAGTAAATGATTTTAAGGAATTATTACTTTTATGTGTGATAAGTGTACATGATTATGTTAAAAAGTTTGTATTTGCTAAATGCATGCTGAACTATTTGGTAACTATATGGGTAAAATATGTGATGTTTGTTCTAACATAGTCCAGTAAAAAAAAAAAAATGTGGAAAGTGGAGGAAAGGAATAAATGAAACAGATTGGGAAAATGTTGATAATCATCAAAGCTGGGAAGGACATAGGCTTGAAGTTTTCAAAACTGAAAGATTTTAGAGACATGGGGGAAACCTGACACAGAAGGACGCGCCATCTTTCTATTTCCAGCTTCTGATTATTACTATGACCCTGATGGGGCACCTCTTCTAAGGCAGAGCAGAGACGGGGAAAGAAATTCAGTCACTGATGACATCATTGAGCCACTGGATTAACCAGCCCTGACACTATCCTACTCTGTGATTTTAGTAGGTCAAGTAATAAATGCTCTATTATTTCAACTAATTTTAAGATGGGTTTTCTAGTACTCGCAGCCAAAATATCTTAATTGATATGAAGTTACATAAAATTATTTTATTGCTGTTTTTTAAATTATTATCTTTAATTAGACAAGGATTACCTGCTCATTGAAAAAACAAACAACAGAGAAGCATATAGGGACACAGTTATGTCTCTTCATGTCTCTCCCCACCGTTATCTCCCACTCCTTAGCAGATGCATCTACTATAAATACATTTTTATTCAACTGGAATATCTGTACCTGTGTTCGCCAGATGATATTGTTTGTGAGTATTCCTTTGTGAATCTGGGTGCCTATATGTCTGTGTGTATTCTCATATGGGCCTTAATCCTTTTGGGACAAAGAGCTTGTCTTTTCATTTAGCTATGATTATCTCCCTAAGTGGCTAATGTAGCACTAAAATTTCACCAGGCACTCAGTAAACATTTGTTTGTAGGTGATAATGATGTTAAAAAAAGACTCGCTGGGCTCACAAGAATCATTTCCAAACTGCACACAAACTGAACTCCAAGTCTGCAAATGCAATGCTGTACCTTCCCCACACCCCCGCAGGAAAATAACAATAGAGCACAACCGAAGATACCAGCAGGTGTGCCACATGCAAATGGCAAGCATGGAAACTGAAGTGACTGACATTCCGAAGACATTTTCCAGCAAGATAAATTGTCAAAGCTGAGAACATTTGAACAGCAGGGCACAGCAAAGAGGCATTACATCTTCACATTTCAAGTCATTTGGCTGTGCACAGCAGAGTTACTTATAAAACTTAGGAAAGAGAAATCTACATTAACTGTTGAGCCATCCATAGGACTGCATTTGGTAAGGAGAGAGGGCATATGTGCCCATCTGTTCCGGATCTAGCTACCTTCCCAACCTTCCCTCTCTTGTCATTTTTAGAATGTAAACATTTTGAATGTAGGGAGGAACTGGGTTCTGTGGTATGTTCTGAACAGTTTCCAGCACTTTGAGCACTTAGAACATTTTTAAGGAATAACAACATTTTGCATTGGACTGGAGGGAATAGAACTTCCCCTTCATTTGCTAAAATGAGAATATCTTTTATTCACCAAAAGCTGTTCTTTGGCTGACCAATTTAGTAAAAGAATAAAGAACTCTTCCTCTCAAGCTTAGAAGAGACCTGTTCTTAAACAATGAAATGGTAATTCAAGAAGACATGTAGTATCAGAGGATTAGTTTGTAAAAGCAGTACTTCTCTGAACCACAAAGATAGCTTAAGGTTGTAGAAGCTCAACTGGACCCAGCCAGGGGTTCTGCTTTAGGAGGCCCAGTCTCTTGAGCAGATGTAGAAGAAAATTGTGCAAGATTAGGCCAGGCAGAAAACGTTTTGATTCCAAGCGCTGAAGTTGCAAAAGAGGGGAGGGGCTAGTGTCAATCTTATAGAATTTTTCAGAAATAATAATGAACTCTATCTTGAAATGAAAATTAAAATTTTTCAAATACTATTTGGAATATAGCCTACAAATATCATTGCTCAAGTGTGAGAAACCAGTGTGGAATTAAAGTGAGTCATTGTGCACTGTAATAGTGAAAGACAGGGAAACAATATAAACATCCATCAATATGGGACAATTAGAGTCTTTTATGGCACTTCAATGGAAAGCTATGTAGCTGTAAAAAAGAATGAAAAAGTGCTCTACATAGTAGTGGAAAGATTTGAATTTAAAAAATACAGGATAGTATGTATAATAAAATGTTGTTTTAGTATAAATGAAAGACAAATATATGCATAAACAAAGCTCTGTAAGGGCACAAAACTTTCACAGTAGCTACCTGGGGAAAGTAGAAACTGGTCATATGTGAGAAAATAATTGAAGGAATCCTTTATACTGTGTAGGTTTTCATAGATTCTCATTTTGAATCATATGACTATTTAAACCATTTTAAATTAACTTCCCTTTATACCTATACTGAAACTTAAAATCAAGTAAACAGGACAAATTTCTTCTTTAGGATGACTTTTTTAAATGCATTCTTCCAAATATTACAAAAGAAAGCCATGCCCAGCCTCCCCTGATTGCCTTTAAAAATAAAAAATTAATTTAAAAAATTGGAGCAGGTAAAAAGGATGTAAGCATACAACACACTGTGTTTCCCTAGACAGCTGTTAACCTGAATATATAAATATTTGAAATGGTGAGTTGCTAATGTAAAATGAAAGATGTAACCTCAGGGGTAGAACTGAATGCACAAGGGAATGACTACAATTTAGAGAAAGAAAAATACGTAGAGTCAGACTAACGCTAAAAAACCTCAATTTCGTCCTCAGAGACTGTAAACAAGGAGTCTAGGTGAGTGACAAACATTATAAGATCTTCAACAATGAATGCTGGTTTATATTCTCCACTCCATTTGCGTCAATAACAGTTATATTTATGGAATGTATAGCCAGCCTCGCCCAAAGGCCCTATTACCACAGAAAATAAAAGTGTGGATAAAGGGCAACTCTGACCATTGCCCCTGGTGAAAATAAATTGTTGAGGATACTATCTAGTCAAAGAATGAATGCCTAAAGGCATCTGTTAAAAGTTTTCATTTAATTCCTAAAACCTTTTGCTGTATATTTATTTTCTGTTGTTTCTCAGTTGTTTTGAAAATAAGCTCCTATGGTAGTAGGGGAAATAAATGCTATATTAGGTTCTCTGCCAAGGCAATATGGGTCCTTCTCCCTCAATAATAGCACAAAACAAAAAATTCAAGTACTATTGTTGCCTACATTTTCTTATTTCTTATCAAAAGTTTTTTTTTTTAAATGACCATTGCTTTACAATGTTAATTAAATGAGAATTAATTCAGTATTACACTAAAAAATGCAATGAACATAAATGACAAACCAGCTAACATTATTTATATTTGCTATTTAATTTAGAAATTTAATTATTAATATAAATCAATATAATATAGGCATAATGTTCTCTGATAGCAATAAACAATTTCACACTGTTAGTCACATAAAAATCTTTCATTTGAAAATGAAGTCACTTTTTTAATTGCACTTGGCAAGATTGGAGTCTCTCCAAATAACTCACAGAAACACAAACATAAGTTAATAATCTGAGTATCATTTCGACTCTATGTGAAGTATCAGATGTAAGAAAAACTACGGTTAAAAAAAAAGGGGGGGGACATGTCTCAGCAAATTATCATTATATATACATGGTTTTTAGGTTTGTTTTTAATCAGTTATCTTTCTTAAAACTCTGGACCACAGTATATCATACATGACTGTTTCACTTGTTTAACATCATTAAAATTTATACCCAAGTAGTTATCAGGAGTTGCAACTTAAAAAAAATTATAAAAGGCCCTATTTAGCAATTTGGGTATGCCATACTGTGACCAAAAATCAATCAATCAGTCAATCAATCAAATCAGTCCAAATGTAAAAGCAAAAGTACAGTCACTCATTTTGACAATTTGCCTCAGTCACTAAGCCTAAGCATCAGAAAGTAGAAATTAAAAAACTCTTCAGGACTGGAAGGTTCTGAAAGGCTTTTAGTAGCAGAGGGGAGGGGACATTTTTACAACCCTTGACAGATGATCATTCACACTGGATAACTGGGTGAGCACTACCTGAGATGGGGAATTAACAATGGGGTTGCTAAGAGTCAGACAGAACTGAGTGAGTTCACTTTCACTTTTCACTTTCATATATTGGAGAGGGAAATGGAAACCCACTCCAGTGTTCTTGCCTGGAGAATCCCAGGGACGGGGGAGCCTGGTGGGCTGCCATCTATGGGGTCGCAGAGTCGGACACGACTGAGGCGACTTAGCAGCAGCAGCAGCAGTTCCTTGTTGACTAGGACTGATTTTTACTGAAACGTTTTCCTTATTCCAGCAACTAGCCCCCATTCCTTATATTAATTATTCCAAAAAAAACCTCTCTTTCCCCAACATGGTAGCCTTTCAAATATTCAAACATTGTTGCCATGTTCTTTGTGGTTCCAAACCAAATACTCGGAAGCCATTCAAGTGTTTTCTCATAACATACTTTCCAGACTCTCTGTTTACTTTCTCTGATTCTCTTTGATACTCTCATATGGTGGTGTCCCTTTTAGAGTGTGACACCTAGAACTGGGCATAAGTTTAGTCTAACCAGCAGACAGTACCCCAGGAAGTCTCTGGATGTGAACAATGCCAAGCTTCAACTAATGCAACCTGTTTAATTGTATGCCTTAACAGTCTTTTTTTGTCTTTTATTGCACTTAGAATTATCCACAATGCTAAGGCCATCATAATATTATACTTTCTGATGTCTTTTATATTATTTTAATAATCTTATGATTATATATTAATACTGGCAAAATTTTATCTGATTTCATCTTTCCAATGAATATTGATTCTGTTATCTAGTATATTCACTATACCTCAAAGTTGATATTAATTGTAATTTTTATAAACTTGGGTACTGTTTCCAAGACATTAAAAGGAATGTTTAATAAGAAGACTAGTGCATTATGAAACTTCACTAGAGAAAGTCTTAAAAATTGACATAAGTGCATTAATTAACCAAATTTTTTTGCATTTAGATCACAATCTCATAATTAATTCAAATTAATTGTTATCACCAATTCTGCATTTATAACCTGTTCTAAAAGTACATGAAGAAGGGCTGCCAAATGACCAGGCTACTCTAAACCATGGAACATTGTTGAACCATCAATTTCACAATCCATTTTTTCAAAAAACAAAAGGAAATGGCATTAGTTAAGAAAGACTTTTTGCGGTGAATTTGTGCTGCCACCCAGAGATTACATTTCACATTTCTATATATCATGTATAAATTTATTTTCTCATCAAAAAATTTTTCTCATCCACACATATGACTTTAGAATTTGGAATTCAACTGTTATGGAGTGTTAAATTTTAAAAACACTACTGAAATTACTAAGAGTGGTCAAGGGGAAATAAATGGTGGTCAACAGTACGATTATTCACTTCCAGTTGAATCTGGATGTTTTCTTAGAGAGATGAGTTCTATCCAATTTCATCTCCAATGTAGTAATAACATAAAATAGACTAGAGAAAATAGTCTGTTAAACATTACCTTATTAATATTATCCAAAGTCATGTGTGGTATTTGTTTTAAAATGGCTTTTCTTCTGTCAGCATTTGTTAGCTTCTTGACAAATAAAGAAGAATCTAGAAACAAGATACTCCTTGGTTATGATAGTATCTAGGATGAACAAATGAATGAACTAACGAACAAAAAAATAGGAAGAGAAATGGAGAGAAAGGGAGGAAGGAGTGAGAATTTTATCTACTAACAGATTGATCTTATTAGGGTATAAATGCTTTCCTTAAGTGACTTATGGTGGGAAAGCAAATTCACCAAGAAGGGCACAGAAGCAGTGGAAAAGAGGTAGACTAAAGATTTGAGACATACCACCCAAATCTTTCACACAAATTTTTGGATAGACTTGATTAACTTATTCCAAATGATTTTTTAATCTTTAGCAGGGAAAGATAATCCCCTCGAAATCCAGTCTGTGGACTAATCCAGAAACATAAGCCGGTTAAGAGACCATGTTCTGTCTACATGCAACATTTTGGAAGGTTTAATCAAAGTTGTAAAGATGATATAAATTATTTCTTCAATTATTTTAAAAATACTCTTTTCATAACAGATGAGTCTAATGTAAAACACTTTTTCCCCTAAGGGAAGAAAATTCATCTATTGAGATGAATAGATTTCTGGAAAAAACTAATTGAGTTGATGTAACCTTATAAGAAAACATTAATTATAATACAAGTAGATTATGTAGAGATTAACTGATCTAGAATGCTATACCTTGTATAGGTGAAGATGAACTTGGTTTCACAAAACAACTCTGGTCATCATTAAAATTTCAGGTTAAATAGGGCAATCCAAAAGTTTTAAAGAATATTCTTAATTTTTGGAAAGTAGTTTGTTCTATAAGATTTTTAATTAATGTACATTCTTTTCTTGGATCTTTTCCCTTGACTTTAAGAAAATCACTTGCTTTTTTTTAACTTGTACTGTTTTGCCAACTACAAATTTGAAAGATAATATTATTTGTTCTTCCTCTCTCTTATTAAAGATTACAAGCATTAAAAATTCCTATTTATGCTTTGTGCCACTTTGGATAAAGTGTGAAAGATGTTATCTGTGTAACAGAGAAAAGGTGATTCTTCCTGGCTTACCTTCCTCCTGACATCATCTTAGCATGAGATTTTGTTGGTCCAAGGATGACTGGGGAGAGGAGAGATGCATTGGTACATTAAGCCACGTTGACTCTAAGTTCTTTGGATCCTCGAAGGTGGAAAAACCACCTTTTCAATGCTATGAGCAACTTGATGTCCTCCAAGATGTGAAATCATGTGCCGCTTTTTTCCTTTGTCCTTAGAAAAATATCACAATGAGTCCCTTTGTTATACAGTCATAAAACACCAATGTTTAAGAAGCTGTGACTCCTAAGAGCTAAATTGTTCATTGAAATCATGGAAAAGGCTGAGTTCAACTTCTGCAGACTTTTTCCTATAAAGAAAAACTCATTTTTCATATCTGTTTTCATTGCAGCATACTTCCAAACTGTTGCTTTCCTTGTGGGTGAGGATGTGTGATAAATCTAATTATTGCTCACAGAATAACAGGAACTAAGATTTAGAACTACTGAAAAGATATCTGACATTATACTAGTTTCAAGGATAGAAAAGTAAACTAGGGTCAGAATCTCTGAGGATGGAGCCTGCACATGTATATTTTAGAAAGCTCCATGCATCTTCTGAAGCACAGAAAAGCCTTCTACAATGGATTGTAGGTAACCCTCTCACGGTCTAATCTACCATTAAAAAATCCAGATTTTGAAAATAATCTGCTATTGGGCTTTTATGCTCTGATGTAACTGGAACAAAGATATACAGGAAAGTTCTAAGACTGAAGGTTTTCTAAAAAGAAATGGAAACGAGAAGATCCAAGGACAAGACTTGAAACAGCACGTGTGAGACTGGGATGGTAAAAATTTCTCAACTTACATTGGGCCTCATAGTTCAGAGTACAGGAACATCAAGTCAGACTAGATTGTTCTCCTGGGATAAGCTCAACTTCATTCATGGAAAGAGACTGGAAATCAGATTATAAACACAAGGGAATGGCAGGTGTCAAGGAAATACAGGCAGAGCCCTGACAGCTTCACCTGCACTCAGGAACTAGGTTATTTGTGCATGAATTATGCACAAAATTGCACAAAGACTCTGACTCTTCCATCTCTTATTTTTGTGTGTGTGTTGTTGAAGTTTGTTAAATTTGGGTCTTCACTGAAGTACAAAGATCACTCCATTTAAGACACCACGATTCATCACTAGTTCAAAACATCCTCTGCCTCTGGGACAAACAAACAGAGCAGAAAGGTTTTATCATTTGGCATTCTTGACATCTGACTTCTTATCCCTCAGTAGCTCAAGATGATATCTAAATGTTAGCACACGCTCTAGGCCCTGACTGAGACAAACATGTAGCAACACGATTGCTACTATCATGTTCAGATTCACATGGATAATAGATGGGACTTTGCAGGTTGCCTCACAGTCAGTGATGAGGTTGTATTTCATGTAAGTGAAAAGTGTGTCATCATAATATGAGTGACTGTATGAGTTTCAAAATAATATGAGTTTCTGTATAAAACTCAAAAAACTACCATGCTGCAATGAAATATGCACAGAATTTACAATATTTAATGACTTCTGTGCCATATAATGCACAAGGACCTTTGGACTCTTTTTTTTGGCTGAAAGATCTCATTGCTGAATTGTGCTGATACAGGGAATTTTCCCATGGCTACAGGAAGATTCTAACATTTCATACAGATTTATATATAAGATTCCTATTACTGGATAAAAAGGGAAAAGTCACCTGTTAAACTTCTTGCCAAATTCCTTCCAAAGGAGTTGTACATTTTTATACCCTCTTCCCCTAGAAATGTAAGAACATGCCTACTTCTACAAACTTGCCAACAAGAGTATAATACCAAACTTTTCAGTGATGATAATGTGATAGATGAGAAACACACTTTGGTGAAATTTTGACCTAACTTTCACTTGATATGAGCGAGGTTGAGTATCTTCTCATAAGTCTAGGGATCAAGTACACTTTATTTTTCTGTGTTGTACATGTTTATATCTTTTGCTCACTTTTCTATTGAGCTTTAGTTTTTTTCTTCTAAATTCCTAAGATTTGCAAAACTCCTTAAATTAGCGTATAGATTTAATATAAGTCCAAGAAAAAATGCCAAGTTTTTTTTTTTTCTGAAATAGACAAGAAGTGCTAGGTTGTGGGTTTTTGGATGCTTCTTGCTTGTTTATTTTTCTCTAAAAACTTGAGAAACAACTTGGGTTTGCTTTATATATATATATATAGAACAATTTAGAAGATTTGCATATTTTTTGTTAAATTTTATCTAGGTACCATAATTTATCTTTATGTTACTATTGTAAATGAGGTCTTGGCTTCAATTATATTTTCTAACTCATTTTTGTCTCTATTAAAGAAACTTTTGTATATTTTAACTTCATATCCTGTTACCCTTGTGATCTTTGTTTGTAGTTGATTTTAACAGATTTCTTGGAATTTTCCAGTTATCTGTTTATAGACTGCCTTTTTTCTTTCCTATTTTTATCATTTTAATTTTTTCTCTTATTTAATTGTGCTAGCTAACACTGCCAGTACAATTTTAAACATCAGGGCTAAAAACAAGTATCATTGTCTTATTCCTGACTTCACTGAAAAAGACTCTGACTCTTCCTTTCCTGTGTAAAATGTGTTTGGAGGAGGATGACACAATTATCCACTTAGGTGCATATATGTATTTCTACATTTAGATAGAAAGATATAGCTAATCTACTAGTCACCATCTTAAGGTTTTCTTTTTTATTAAATCAAAAATGGAGGCTGAATTTGGTCAAAAGCCTTTTTAGCACCTATCTGTTCTGCTCTGTTCAATCGCTCAGTCATGTCCGACTCTTTGCAACCCCATGAACCGCAGCACGCCAGGCCTCCTTGTCCATCGCCAACTCCCAGAGTCCAACCAAACCCATGTCCATTGAGTCGGTGATGCCATCCAACCACCTCATCCTCTGTCGTCCCCTTCTCCTCCTGCCCCCAATCTTTCCCAGCATCAGGGTCTTTTCCAATGAGTCAACTGTTTGCATCAGGTGGCCAAAGTACTGAAGTTTCAGCTTTAATATGAGTCCTTCCAAAGAACACCCAGGACTGATCTCCTTTAGGATGGACTGGTTGTATCTTCTTGCACTCCAAGGGACTCTTGAGATTACTCTCCAACACCACAGTTCAAAAGCATCAATTCTTTGGCACTCAGCTGTCTTTATAGACCAACTCTCAAATCCATACAAGACTATAAGAAAAATCATAGCCTTAACTAGATGGACCATTTGTTGACAAGGTAATTTCTGCTTTCTAATATGCTGTCTAGGTTGGTCATAACTTTCCTTCCAAGGAGTAAGCGTCTTTTAATTTCATGGCTGCAATCACCATCTGCAGTGATTTTGGAGCCCCCCAAAATAAACTCTGACACTGTTTCCACTGTTTCCCCATCTATTTGCCATGAAGTGATGGGACCAGATGCCATGATCTGTTTTCTGAATGCTGAGCTTTAAGCCAACTTTTTCACTCTTTTCTTTCACTTTCATCCAGAGGCTCTTTAATTCTTCACTTTCTGCCATAAGGGTGGTGTCATCTGCATATCTGAGGTTATTGATATTTCTCCCAGCAATCTTGGTTTCAACTTGTACTTCTTCCAGCCCAGCGTTTCTCATGATGTACTCTGCATATAAGTTAAATAAGCAGGGTGACAATATACAGCCTTGACGTACGCCTTTTCCTATTTGGAACCAGTCTGTTGTTCCATGTCCTAACAGTTCTAACTGTTGGTTCCTGACCTGCATACCAGTTTCTCAAGAGGCAGGTCAGGTGGTCTGGTATTCCAGGTCAGGTGGTGGTATTCTCTTTCAGAATTTTCCACAGTTTATTGTGATCCACACAGTCAAAGGCTTTGGCATAGTCAATAAAGCAGAAATAGATGCTTTTCTGGAACTCTCTTGCTTTTTACATGATCCAGCGGATGTTGACAATTTGATCTCTGGTTCCTCTGCCTTTTCTAAAACCAGCTTGAACATCTGGAAGTTCACGGTTCACGTATTGCTGAAGCCTGGCTTGGAGAATTTTGAGCATTACTTTACTAGCATGTGAGATGAGTGCAATTGTGTGGTAGTCTGAGCATTCTTTAGCAATGCCTTTCTTTGGGATTAGAATGAAAACTGACCTTTTGCAGTCCTGTGGCCACTGCTGAGTTTTCCAAATTTGTTGGTATATTGAGTGCAGAACTTTCACAACATTGGTAATCATATGATTTCTTCCTGAATCTCTCAATATTACTAATATCAAACTATCCCTATTTTTATGGGATAAACCCCACTTGGCTTTGAAGTATTATTTTTTACTGTCCTGTTGAATACTGTTTGCTTATATTTCATTTACTATAGTAACTGCATCAATATTTAGAAGTGATATTGATTTGTAGGGACTTTTTGCCTTCTAAAACTTTAGTAGTTTTGGTCTCAGTATTATTCTCCCTTCATAAATGAATTTGTTTTCTTTATTAAACTGGAAGAGCTTAATCAGCATAGGAAACATCCAGTCATGATGACATTTTTACAAGATAACACGTTGACCATGTTTTTTTTTTTCCCTAAACTCATCTTCCTTTTCCTCAATCATCCAATTTTAGCCAATGATTATTTTCCAGAGTACTTATTGAGAATCTTATATGTGTTTACACACTTATGGCAGAAAGCAAAGAAGAACTAAAGAGCCTCTAGATGAAAGTGAAAGAGAAGAGTCAAAAAGTTGGCTTAAAGCTCAACATTCAGAAAAATAAGATCATGATATCTGGTCCCATCACTTCATGGCAAATTAATGGGGAAACAATGGAAACGGTGACAGAATTTCTTTTGGGGGGCTCCAAAATCACTGCAGATGGTGACTTCAGCCATGAAACTAAAAGACGCTTGCTCCTTGGAAGAAAATCTATGACCAACATAGACAGCATATTAAAGAGCAGAGACATTACTTTGCCAAGAAAAGTCCATCTAGTCAAAGCTATGGTTTTGAGAGTTGGACTATAAAAAAAGCTGAGCACCAAAGAACTGATGTTTTTGAAATGTAGTGTTGGAGAAGACTCTTGAAAGTCCCTTGGACTGCAAGGAGATCCAACCAGTCTATCCTGAGAGAAGTCAGTCCTGAATATTCACTGGAAGGACTGATCTGAAGCTGAAACTCCAATACTTTGGCAAAGAGCTGACTCATTGGAAAAGACCCTGATGCTGGGAAAGATTGAAGGTGGGAGGAGAAGGGGCCAACAGAAGAAGAGCCATCCAATCTGGATGGCATCACTGACTCAATGGACATGGGTTTGTGTAAGCTCAGGGAGTTAGTGATGGACAGGGAGGCCTGAAATGCTGCAGTCCATGGGGTCTAAAGCATTGGACACGACTCAGCGACTGAACTGAACTGAACAGAACACTTTTACCACTTGATTTGTCACCTTCAACTGATATTACTTTCAGTTCAGTTCAGTCCAGTTCAGCCGCTCATTCTTGTCTGACTCTGTGACCCCATGGACTGTAGCACGTGAGGCCTCCCTGTCTATCCAACTCCCAGAGTTTACTCAAACTCATGTCCATTGAGTCAGTGATGCCATCCAACCATCTCATATTCTGTCTTCCCCCTCTCCTCCCGCCTTCAATCTTTCCCAGCATCAGGGTCTTTTCCAATGAGTCAACTCTTCGCATCAAGTGGCCAAAGTATTGGAGTTTCAGCTTCAACATCAGTCCTTCCAATAAATACTCAGGATTGACTTCCTTCAGGATGGACTGGTTGGATCTCCTTGCAGTCCAAGGGATTCTCAAGAGTCTTCCCTAGTACCACAATTCAAAAGCATCAATTTTTTGGTGCTCAACTTTCTTTATAGTCCAACTCTCACATCCATACATGACTATGGAAAAACCATAGCCTTGACTAGATGGACCTTTGTTGACAATCTAATGTCTCTGCTTTTTAATATTATGCCTAGGCTGGTGGTAACTTTTCTTCCAAGGAGTAAGCTTCTTTTAATTTCATGGCTGCAGTCACCATCTGCAATGATTTTGGAGCCCCCCAAAATAAAGTCTGACACTTTTTCCACTGTTTACCTATCTATGTCCCATGAAGTGATGGGACTGGATGCCATGATCTTAGTTTTCTGAATGTTGAGCTTTAAGCCAACTTTTTCACTCTACTCTTCACTTCTATTTATTACTAAGGAAGCACTAGTAATTACCTTACTCTAATATCTAAGCACTAGATATTACTTCACTTCCAGTTGTTACTCAGGAAGCGCTGTTGAACTTGCACTACACTCTACCATCTGACCTCTTCTTTCTCCCAGGTTTTTCTCAGGTATTCTATTCTTGGATTGTCAAAGCATATAACATATACTATTATGTCATCCCTACCATTTTGCATGTGTTAAAAAACTCTTGGTACTATATTTATATCTATATCTGCCCCTGCTTCCTGCTGGTTAAAAGTGCATCTTCAAGTTCTTAGTCATTCTACACTTTTTATCTGAAACTTCAACATGTGAGATATATAGAGAGATATAGATATATATCACTTTCATATATTCCTTAGCCCACACTTTCTTGAGTATTGAGCTCTACAATATTCTGTAGCTGTTGACTATAATTATTGAGAAGTCTGGTGCAACCCGATTTTTCCTCTCATAAATAACTCAGACTTCTTGTCTAGTTAAGCAGAGGATTCTTTTTTATTCCCAAAAGTCTAGTAATTTTATTATTTTATTTCTTTAAGTCTTAAGATTAACCATTCTGGATTAATTTTCTGAAGTATATAACATGTGGTCTCAATACATAAATTCAAATCTTACACAATATAGGGATGTTTCCTTTAATTATAATTTTAAACATTTGCTATGTTACATTAATTTCTTTTTCTTCCTCAAAAATTAGATATTTATGGATCTCCCTTGTCTTCAATACTTATCGTTCTCCCCTCTAGTCTGTCTTTTATTTTTCACTTATGTTTTATTTTTTCTCATTTTCTCTGCCATACTTTTACCATGTTTACATAGTGTCTCTTGTGCTTTTCATAATTTAGTCTGCATTTCTGAAATGTATCTTTTTTTTCAGTTTCTTTCCTGAAGTCTATTAAATCCCATTTTCATTTCCTATTGTCTGACCGTCTTTTCTCTGACTTCCTTTATTTCTATTTCTATCTTTCTAAGGAAAGATGCATATATCTTTCCTTTCTAAGAACATTATTTGCACTTCTCTTCTGATTTTGGTGGTGTGTTCCTTGTGAGTTTTCTTCTATTGCCAAGGTCACTTCTGTCTTTCCTTATGTATGTGGATGTAGCATTTTTACTTTTTTTAATCATCATTGAATGAGTTTCTTTTTCTTGGCTTACTTATTATCAGGAAAACCTGGTCGATGGGAGAATAAGGGAGAGGTGATGAAGGTGAAAGAGGAGAGTGAAAAAGTTGGCTTAAAGCTCAACATTCAGAAAACGAAGATCATGGCATCTGGTCCCATCACTTCATGGCGAATAGATGGGGAAACAGCGGAAACAGTGTCAGACTTTATTTTTGGTGGCTCCAAAATCACTGCAGATTGTGACTGCAGCCATAAAATTAAAAGACGCTTACTCTTTGGAAAGAAAGTTATGACCAACCTAGATAGCATATTCAAAAGCAGAGACATTACTTTGCGACTAAGGTCTGTCTAGTCAAGGCTATGGTTTTTCCAGTGGTCATGTATGAATGTGGGAGTTGGACTGTGAAGAAGGCTGATCACCAAAGAATTGATGCTTTTGAACTGTGTTGTTGGAGAAGACTCTTGAGAGTCCCTTGGACTGCAAGTAGATACAATCAGTCCATTCTGAAGGAGATCAGCCCTGGGATTTCTTTGGAAGGAATAATGCTAAAGTTGAAACTCCATTACTTTGGCCACCTCATGAGAAGAGTTGACTCATTAGAAAAGATTTTGATGCTGGGAGGGATTGGGGGCAGGAGGAGAAGGGGACGACAGAGGATGAGATGGCTGGATGGCATCAATGACTCAATGGAGGTGAGTCTGAGTGAACTCCGGGAGTTGGTGATGAACAGGGAGGCCTCGCGTGCTGCGATTCATGGGGTCACAAAGAGTCAGACACGACTGAGCAACTGAACTGAACTGAAGAATATGGGAGAGGTAAGAATGTTTCCCAATTTCTTAGATCAAAGAATGTGCCTTGATCTTAAAGAAAGATGGGTGTTTTCTTTATTATCTTCTACTGCATCTTTCCACAATTGTTCTCACTGCTTCCCGCATCCCTGATGCCTTGTCCTACTTGTTTTCAGTCCTAGCCTCAGCAGTTTTCACTCAGATAGTGGTCCCCTTCTTTTGAAGGGTGAATATTTGCTGATACTTCATGTATGTTCTGCTTCTGCTAGAAAAATCTTACTCCAAGTTCTTCCCCACAGTTCCTACCATTCTGCAGCACCTTTTGGTGTCCCATCCTATTCTGGTTTCATATGTTCTTTCCTCAACATATATTTTATCTCAAGTTTGTGAAGTGGGCTGTGGGGAGGTGTATTTTTTGTTGTAATCACTTGCTGTTTTAACTGGAAACCAAAATTCTTCTCATACAAATTCCTGAAGTTGTTATCTCTGTTGCTCTTACCTTGTGTTATCCAGGAACCTTTAGTAAATTTTGATAAAACTAACACCAGGTCTCTGGAAGAAAAAACTAAGAAGCATCTGTGCTCACGTATGGCATCAAATAGAAGGCTCAGAGGAGCTTTTCCAATCAGTCTAAGGATGGTCAGGCATCCCAGACTAGAGAAAGCATTCTGAGTGGAGGAAGGCTAAAGTCAGAGTATAGATGCAGTGTGGAAACAGCCAAAATAACATATGATGTGTTATTTATGAAACTAGTAGGCACACTTAGGAAACCCGACAGGTTCTTGTAGAAGAGGGTAATAATAATAGAAGCACTAACACCTAACATAGAGTGCTTTCTGCGTGCCACTATTCTGAGAGGCAGTTATCATTTATCAACTCGTTTATCTCGCACAGCACTATGAGATGGTTACTGCTCTTACCATGTTTTACGGATAAGAACACTGAGGCAGAGACCATATGAGCAATTTACCAAAGGTCACACAGCTAGTGAATGATGGAGCTGAAATTCAAACTCATTCTGTTCCAAATACCATGCTCTTGACTAGCATGTGATCTATATCTGTCAATCTTTTTGAAAATAAAAATAAAAAAGATACCTTCAGAAAAGCTGATTTAGCAGGGTGGGTCTTAAATATAGGACTCTACTTCCTTCAGTTTCTTAGGACATATGCCCAAAGCCACCATAATTTGAACAGTAATGTTTAATGTTACTACATATAAGCCAGAAGCCAGTAAACAGGTCAAGGAAATTCTGCTTTGCACATATATGTTAAGAACAAATACCACTTGGGTACTTTAGAAACCACTGGTTAAAATTTCACATCTGGAAGATAGTCATTTAAGTTAGAAAAATGGTTTACTTCAAGAAAGCAAAGATTTGATGTGCTCCACATTTTAAAAAGAAAATGCAATTAACTTTATATCATTTTAAAATCAAGTTAAGGTTTAAAATAAAAACCATATCTGCTCTGTTTGCTAAAATGACAACTTTTCTTTGTGTTCTGTGTGTGGCATATAATCTTGCTTGCTTGATAATGGTCCTATGACTAAAAAAACAGAATTTTTAACAACCATCAGTATTAGTGTCACAATTATTGGAGAATATAGACAATATATAGACAATCTGTGTTCTTAATCCCAAACTAAAGTCTGTCTTTCTGAATTTAAAAAAAATGTATATTTTCAAGAAAACTNTTTGGAGCCCCCCAAAATAAAGTCTGACACTTTTTCCACTGTTTACCTATCTATGTCCCATGAAGTGATGGGACTGGATGCCATGATCTTAGTTTTCTGAATGTTGAGCTTTAAGCCAACTTTTTCACTCTACTCTTCACTTCTATTTATTACTAAGGAAGCACTAGTAATTACCTTACTCTAATATCTAAGCACTAGATATTACTTCACTTCCAGTTGTTACTCAGGAAGCGCTGTTGAACTTGCACTACACTCTACCATCTGACCTCTTCTTTCTCCCAGGTTTTTCTCAGGTATTCTATTCTTGGATTGTCAAAGCATATAACATATACTATTATGTCATCCCTACCATTTTGCATGTGTTAAAAAACTCTTGGTACTATATTTATATCTATATCTGCCCCTGCTTCCTGCTGGTTAAAAGTGCATCTTCAAGTTCTTAGTCATTCTACACTTTTTATCTGAAACTTCAACATGTGAGATATATAGAGAGATATAGATATATATCACTTTCATATATTCCTTAGCCCACACTTTCTTGAGTATTGAGCTCTACAATATTCTGTAGCTGTTGACTATAATTATTGAGAAGTCTGGTGCAACCCGATTTTTCCTCTCATAAATAACTCAGACTTCTTGTCTAGTTAAGCAGAGGATTCTTTTTTATTCCCAAAAGTCTAGTAATTTTATTATTTTATTTCTTTAAGTCTTAAGATTAACCATTCTGGATTAATTTTCTGAAGTATATAACATGTGGTCTCAATACATAAATTCAAATCTTACACAATATAGGGATGTTTCCTTTAATTATAATTTTAAACATTTGCTATGTTACATTAATTTCTTTTTCTTCCTCAAAAATTAGATATTTATGGATCTCCCTTGTCTTCAATACTTATCGTTCTCCCCTCTAGTCTGTCTTTTATTTTTCACTTATGTTTTATTTTTTCTCATTTTCTCTGCCATACTTTTACCATGTTTACATAGTGTCTCTTGTGCTTTTCATAATTTAGTCTGCATTTCTGAAATGTATCTTTTTTTTCAGTTTCTTTCCTGAAGTCTATTAAATCCCATTTTCATTTCCTATTGTCTGACCGTCTTTTCTCTGACTTCCTTTATTTCTATTTCTATCTTTCTAAGGAAAGATGCATATATCTTTCCTTTCTAAGAACATTATTTGCACTTCTCTTCTGATTTTGGTGGTGTGTTCCTTGTGAGTTTTCTTCTATTGCCAAGGTCACTTCTGTCTTTCCTTATGTATGTGGATGTAGCATTTTTACTTTTTTTAATCATCATTGAATGAGTTTCTTTTTCTTGGCTTACTTATTATCAGGAAAACCTGGTCGATGGGAGAATAAGGGAGAGGTGATGAAGGTGAAAGAGGAGAGTGAAAAAGTTGGCTTAAAGCTCAACATTCAGAAAACGAAGATCATGGCATCTGGTCCCATCACTTCATGGCGAATAGATGGGGAAACAGCGGAAACAGTGTCAGACTTTATTTTTGGTGGCTCCAAAATCACTGCAGATTGTGACTGCAGCCATAAAATTAAAAGACGCTTACTCTTTGGAAAGAAAGTTATGACCAACCTAGATAGCATATTCAAAAGCAGAGACATTACTTTGCGACTAAGGTCTGTCTAGTCAAGGCTATGGTTTTTCCAGTGGTCATGTATGAATGTGGGAGTTGGACTGTGAAGAAGGCTGATCACCAAAGAATTGATGCTTTTGAACTGTGTTGTTGGAGAAGACTCTTGAGAGTCCCTTGGACTGCAAGTAGATACAATCAGTCCATTCTGAAGGAGATCAGCCCTGGGATTTCTTTGGAAGGAATAATGCTAAAGTTGAAACTCCATTACTTTGGCCACCTCATGAGAAGAGTTGACTCATTAGAAAAGATTTTGATGCTGGGAGGGATTGGGGGCAGGAGGAGAAGGGGACGACAGAGGATGAGATGGCTGGATGGCATCAATGACTCAATGGAGGTGAGTCTGAGTGAACTCCGGGAGTTGGTGATGAACAGGGAGGCCTCGCGTGCTGCGATTCATGGGGTCACAAAGAGTCAGACACGACTGAGCAACTGAACTGAACTGAAGAATATGGGAGAGGTAAGAATGTTTCCCAATTTCTTAGATCAAAGAATGTGCCTTGATCTTAAAGAAAGATGGGTGTTTTCTTTATTATCTTCTACTGCATCTTTCCACAATTGTTCTCACTGCTTCCCGCATCCCTGATGCCTTGTCCTACTTGTTTTCAGTCCTAGCCTCAGCAGTTTTCACTCAGATAGTGGTCCCCTTCTTTTGAAGGGTGAATATTTGCTGATACTTCATGTATGTTCTGCTTCTGCTAGAAAAATCTTACTCCAAGTTCTTCCCCACAGTTCCTACCATTCTGCAGCACCTTTTGGTGTCCCATCCTATTCTGGTTTCATATGTTCTTTCCTCAACATATATTTTATCTCAAGTTTGTGAAGTGGGCTGTGGGGAGGTGTATTTTTTGTTGTAATCACTTGCTGTTTTAACTGGAAACCAAAATTCTTCTCATACAAATTCCTGAAGTTGTTATCTCTGTTGCTCTTACCTTGTGTTATCCAGGAACCTTTAGTAAATTTTGATAAAACTAACACCAGGTCTCTGGAAGAAAAAACTAAGAAGCATCTGTGCTCACGTATGGCATCAAATAGAAGGCTCAGAGGAGCTTTTCCAATCAGTCTAAGGATGGTCAGGCATCCCAGACTAGAGAAAGCATTCTGAGTGGAGGAAGGCTAAAGTCAGAGTATAGATGCAGTGTGGAAACAGCCAAAATAACATATGATGTGTTATTTATGAAACTAGTAGGCACACTTAGGAAACCCGACAGGTTCTTGTAGAAGAGGGTAATAATAATAGAAGCACTAACACCTAACATAGAGTGCTTTCTGCGTGCCACTATTCTGAGAGGCAGTTATCATTTATCAACTCGTTTATCTCGCACAGCACTATGAGATGGTTACTGCTCTTACCATGTTTTACGGATAAGAACACTGAGGCAGAGACCATATGAGCAATTTACCAAAGGTCACACAGCTAGTGAATGATGGAGCTGAAATTCAAACTCATTCTGTTCCAAATACCATGCTCTTGACTAGCATGTGATCTATATCTGTCAATCTTTTTGAAAATAAAAATAAAAAAGATACCTTCAGAAAAGCTGATTTAGCAGGGTGGGTCTTAAATATAGGACTCTACTTCCTTCAGTTTCTTAGGACATATGCCCAAAGCCACCATAATTTGAACAGTAATGTTTAATGTTACTACATATAAGCCAGAAGCCAGTAAACAGGTCAAGGAAATTCTGCTTTGCACATATATGTTAAGAACAAATACCACTTGGGTACTTTAGAAACCACTGGTTAAAATTTCACATCTGGAAGATAGTCATTTAAGTTAGAAAAATGGTTTACTTCAAGAAAGCAAAGATTTGATGTGCTCCACATTTTAAAAAGAAAATGCAATTAACTTTATATCATTTTAAAATCAAGTTAAGGTTTAAAATAAAAACCATATCTGCTCTGTTTGCTAAAATGACAACTTTTCTTTGTGTTCTGTGTGTGGCATATAATCTTGCTTGCTTGATAATGGTCCTATGACTAAAAAAACAGAATTTTTAACAACCATCAGTATTAGTGTCACAATTATTGGAGAATATAGACAATATATAGACAATCTGTGTTCTTAATCCCAAACTAAAGTCTGTCTTTCTGAATTTAAAAAAAATGTATATTTTCAAGAAAACTGATTTCCCTGAAATATATTTCTCAGAGATGCCTAAATATGATTACTCTGATTCATATAATAAACTGTTCAAAACATTTTTTGAAGAATGCTCACAATCTCCAAATTTTGCTGAAATGATTTTCTTAATGGTTTTCAGAAAATTTTTAAGAAATGAATAAGCAAACCAATGACTGGGAACAAAAATATTTATAATACATATATCTGAAAAGGCCTCGGGGTATACAAAAACTCTTATAAATAAACAATAAAAAGATAAGTAATCTATTATAATAAAAAATGTGCAAAAGATTTTAAACACTTCACAGAAGAAAATGTGCAATGGGTCACTAAAATAGTTTTTGTAAGTGCACAACATTATGAATTTTTAGGGAAAAAGTACAAAATCCTGCCCTTTGGGACAAAATAGGTACACCTTGAGGGTATTTTGCTAAGTTAAATGAGTTGGAGAGAGACAAATAGCATATGATTTCATTCATATGTGGAATTTTTAAAAAGACAATACAAACAAGCAAACAAAAGAAATGAAACCCATAGATAAAGAGAGCAGATTGGTGGTCACCAGAAAGGAAAGGGGTTGGGGGTAGACAGAATGAGTGAAGAGGTCATTTGCATGGTGATGAATGACTAGACCTTTGGTGGTGATCAAATACAATGCCCAAAACATATAACATTACATTCTAATTTTATGTCAGTTTTTTTTAAAGGAAATGCAAAATGTATAATAATTAATTAATTAAACTGTGTTGTATTTATACAATGGAACATTAACATAGCAACAAAAAAGGAATGATTTCTGAAACACACAGCATGGATGAATCCTAAAAACATTACATTGAGAAAATGAAATAAAATGCATAAGAATATTATTGTATGATTTAAGAATAGGTGATATGTGGTAATAGATATCAGAGAGTGATCCCCTCTTAAGGGTTGGGAGTGACTAAAAGGGAGCATAAACACCTTTTTGATTATGGTGGTGCTTATACACATGAACCTATATATCAAACTCATCAAACTGAACACTTAAAATATGTGTATTTTATTGTGTGAGAAATGTGCATGCATGGCAAGTCACTTCAGTCATGTCTGACTCTGTGTGACCCTATGGACTGTAGCCCACCAGGTTCCTCTGACCATGCGATTCTCCAGGCAAGAATACTGGAGTGGGTTGCCATTCTCCAGTGGATCTTCCCGACCCAGGGATCGAACCCACATTTCCTGCATTTAAAGGTGGGTTCTTTACCACAAGTGCACTACCTGGGAAGCCCATTGTATGGGAAATATACCTCAATAGATACAAAGGGAAAAATAACAATGATCATTTTTCACTTATTTATTCAAAGACATTTCTTGAGTAAAGTTAGTATAACTACATATTTGGTTTAAAATTTGGACTTATGCCCTCAATCTTTCTCAGCATCAGGGTCTTTTTCCAATGAATCAGCTTGTCACATCAGGTGGCCAAAGTATTACAGCTTCAGCTTTAGCATCACTCATTCTAATGAATATTCAGGGTTTACTTCCTGGCTTGATCTTGAAGTGCAAAGGACTCTCAAGAGTCTTCTCCAGTACCACGGTTCGAAATCATCAGTTCTTCAGCTCTCAGTCTTACTTATGGTCCCTCACATTTGTACTGACTATCCTTACAAAAAGAATACCAGAAACTAGATCTGGAGTGAGGCCTAAGTCACTCCATTTAACTGAGGAGTCGGTTCAAAACTGTGACTCAATCATGTCCAAAAATTCTTTGCTACCCCAGAGACTGCAGCACGCCAGGCTTCCCTGTCCATCACCAACTCCTGGAACTTGCTCAAACTCATGTCCATCAAGTCGGTGATGCCATCCAACCATCTCATCTTCTGTCATCCACTTCACCTCCTGCCTTCAATCTTTCCCAGCATCAGGGTCTTTTCCAATGAATCATTTCTTCACATCAGGTGGCCAAAGTATTAGAGTATCAGCTTCAGCATCAGTCTTCCCGTGAATATTCAGGACTGATTTCCTTTAGGATTGACTGGTTGGATCTCCTTGCAGTCCAAGGGACTCTCAAGAGTATTCTTCAACACCACAGTTCAAAAGCACCAATTCTTTGGTGTTCAGCTTTCTTTATGGTCCAACTCTCACATCCATACATGACTCTTAAGAGTCTTCTCCAAGAAGGAGTTGGTTAGATTTACATAATAATAATAACATAACAATTACATGGCATTCCCTACACACCAGGAGTTCTTCTAAGCAGTTTGTGTTATTAACTTCTAATTCTTAGAGGAGACAAACATACATATGGAATAAGTCACTTTCACTTATTCAATTGCTAAATATCTCCAAAATGGCAGAGGCTGATCCTAAGCAGCTCTAGAGTCCCTTTTAACCACTACATTATTTGGCCTCTTGTGACTATTGACCAACTTACCAAGATAGAATGTAGTTTGAAAACGGAGGACTGATGTCTATTTTAAAGAAAGAAACCTTGCTCCCAGTGGGGTACCTGCCTCTATTAACAGTGACTTGTTTAAACCTGGTAAGAAGCACTAAAGTCCTCAATGAAGTAATGAGAGTCACTTAGTAGTCCTTACATAATGCTCTAGCTATAAAGGGGAAAGCGCAGGCCATTCTTGGAACTAACTAAGAGGGAGACCCTTCACCCATGAGGCACAGGATAGGTATAAACCAAGAACCAAGCTCAGAATCATGCAGTAGTGGCCCCTCAATCACATGCCCATGCATCCAGGAGAAAACCTCAAGAACACAGAACTGTACAAAAAGGATCTTCACAACCCGGATAACCATGATAGTGTGATCACTCATCTAGAACCAGACATCTTGGAATGTGAAGTCAAGTGGGCCTAAGAAAGCATCACGACGAACAAAGCTAGTGGAGGTGATGGAATTCCAGTGGAGCTATTTCAAATCCTGAAGGATGATGCTGTGAAAGTGCTGCACTCAATATGCCAGCAAATTTTGAAAATTCGGCAGTGGCCACAGGACTAGAAAAGGTCAGTTTTCATTCCAATTCCAAAGAAAGGCAATGCCAAAGAATGCTCAAACTACTGCACAATTGCACTCATCTCACATGCTAGTAAAGTAATGCTCAAAATTCTCCAAGCCAGGCTTCAGCAGTACGTTAACTGTGAACTTCCAGACATTCAAGCTGGTTTTAGAAAAGGCAGAGGAATCAGAGATCAAATTGCCAACATCTGCTGGATCATGGAAAAAGCAAGAGAGTTCCAGAAAAACATCTATTTCTGCTTTATTGACTACGCCAAAGCCTTTGACTGTGTGGATCACAATCAACTGTGGCAAATTCTGAAAGAGATGGGAATACCAGATCACCTAACCTGCCTCTTGAGAAATCTGTATGCAGGTCAAGAAGCAACAGTTAGAACTGGAAATGGCACAACAGACTGGTTCCAAATAGGGAAAGGAGTATGTCAAGGCTGTATATTGTCACCCTGCTTATTTAACTTATATGCAGAGTATATCATAAGAAACACTGGACTGGAAGAAACACACGCTGGAATCAAGATTGCCGGGAGAAATCAATAACCTCAGAAATGCAGATGACACCACCCTTATGGCAGAAAGTGAAGAGGAACTAAAAAGCCTCTTGATGAAAGTCAAAGAGGAGCGTGAAAAAGTTGGCTTAAAGCTCAACATTCAGAAAACGAAGATCATGGCATCCGGTCCCATCACTCCATGGGAAATAGATGGAGAAACAGTGGAAACAGTGTCAGACTTTATTTTGGGGGGCTCCAAAATCACTGCAGATGGTGACTGCAGCCAGGAAATTAAAAGACGCTTACTC
>SJYV01041139.1:1064467-1088772 GCA_006410875.1 Neotragus pygmaeus | reverse complement strand
GAAGAATTGATGCTTTTGAATGTGGCATTGGAGAAGACTCTTGAGAGTCCCTTGGACTGCAAGGAGATCCAACCAGTCCATTCTGAAGGAGATCAGCCCTGGGATTTCTTTGGAAGGAATGATGCTAAGCTGAAACTTCAGTACTTTGGCCACTTCATGTGAAGAGTTGACTCATTGGAAAAGACTTTGATGCTGGGAGGGATTGGGGGCAGGAGTAGAAGGGGACGACCGAGGATGAGATGGCTGGATGGCATCATGGACTCGATGGACACGAGTCTGAGTGAACTCCGGGAGTTGGTGATGGACAGGGAGGCCTGGCGTGCTGCAATTCATGGGGTCGCAAAGAGTCGGACACAACTGAGTGACTGAACTGAACTGAACTGAACATCTTACCTCACCTTACACTGTTTCACAGCATCTAATGATTTTCAAGGGTTTCCCTGGTGGCTCAGTGATAAAGAATCTGCCTGCCTGGCAGGAGACAGAGGTTTGATCCCTAGGTTGGGAAGAACCCCTTGAGAAGGAAATGGCAACCCACTCCAGTATTCTTGCCTGGGAAATTCCATGGACAGAGGAGCCTGGCGGGCTACAGTACCTGACGTTGCAAAATAGTCAGGCACAACTGAGCAACTAAACAACAACAATGATTCTGAAAACAGCTTCACTCCTATTGTGAGCTTACAGCAACCTGGTAAGGGAGGTAGGCCTTTACCATCTTCATTTCACAGGTTATGAGGCTCAAGTTCCAAGCCATTAAGCAATCATGTAAGGTCACATGAAAAGGTAGACGGTGAGAAGGGATGAGGACCAGGGTTTCTGTACCCAGATTCACGTTCTCATGGCACCTCACCAACATAGACATGTGAGACATATCCAAATACTTTCAAATAATAGAGCAATGAAACACATAACTTGAACAGGCTTTTCTGGTTAGGTTTAAGATCAGCAGTCAGATATCCAGGAATGCCAGCTAAGTATATAGCAGCTCATGACTTCCGATTTCCTGCTCAGTACAGAGATTATAAATTCATTTTGTTTTCTCTATATTTGCTTTTGAAATCATCCATTCAGTCAGTAATAACTGTATTAGGAGAGGGAGTGCCATGTTTGTTAACCAAACATATGCCTAAGTTTTCACTGGGGCAAAAGAGAGGCTTATATGGGTTAAAACTAGCTGAACGTCTGTTACAAATACATTCCAGTAGATTAAAATAAGATGACCTAGACCCACAAAATAATCCACCAATGTGATCTTAAACGTGGTTCTATTAATAGTCTACTGTAGAAAAACTTATTTTAAAAATGTATTAAACAACTCTTTTATTTTAAATTACGAACAAACACATTTAAATTTCTCAAGAAACATATTACTTTTTATGAGATAATGCATTTATTTTTTAAGTCAAATTACATTTGACCAAAGCTTATGGATTTAATAATTTACTTCAAGAAATATAGAAATACACCCCTAACATAGTTTCTTCATATATGATTAAACTTTCTAAAATTCTCATTCATTAATTTACTTATTTACTCAGAAACAGTTACTAAGTGCCTACTATGAAACATTCTGGACACAAGAGATACAATGGCGAAAAACAAGCAAATTTTAAAAAACTTTGCCCTCGTGGAGATAGTATTGGGAAAAGAAGCAAAGCAACCAATAAAATGGAAGAAGGTAAAATGTATATTATAATAGATGGTGATAAATTCTAAGAAAAATAGTGAAGGAGGGAAGCCAGAGAGAGGAACCTACAGTTTAAAAAGGGTGGCAAAGGCATCCTGGCTTGACTGGGACTGCTGCTGCTGTTAAGTCGCTTCAGTCATGTCCGATTCTGTGTGACCCCATAGACGGTAGCTCACCAGGCTCCCCCATCCCTGGGGTTCTCCAGGCAAGAACACTGGAGTGGGTTGCCATGTCCTTCTCCAATGCATGAAAGTGAAGTCGCTCAGTCATGTCCAACTCTTAGCGACTCCATGGACTGTAGCCTTCCAGGCTCCTCCGTCCATGGGATTTTCCAGGCAAGAGTACTGGAGTGGGGTGCCCTTGCCTTCTCCGTGACTGAGACTGAGGACGTATTAAAACTATAAGTCCCACCTCTAAAACATGTTCAGGGAAAACATGTCACTATAAGTCTAGTCTGAGTAGCTAGAAGAAGTATACTATGAAAATATTTGAGTAAAAAGAACATTCTAGATAGAGAAAACAGCGAGTGCAAAGACTGAGGCAGGAACATGCCTCACTTATTTAAGCAAAAGTGAGGACCAGTGCGATGGGAGCTGGTGTGAGCAAGATGTGATAAAAATGAAAAATGACCAGAAAAATTAACCACTAGCCCTACAGTCAGATGAAAATATGACTAAGTAAGGTGCTTCAGGGAAAAGCTCAATGTCTTCAGCAGGAGAAAGGAATACCAACAGACAGCACCGCTGCTCCTTACAAGGAAGAGACCTGCCCTGGATGCTAATTGCTCCCAGTTCTGACTTCAATACTTTGGAGAAACCAAGAAGCAAAAGGGGACGAGAAAAGTATCTGGGGAAGGCAACAGACAGAAGTGAGCCTAGCCATGAGGAAAAGATCTCTCCCCAAAATTCATCTTCCTCAAGGAAATTTGAGGTTAAATCCTTGGATGTGCCTGCGTATTTATCCCATCTCTCCCTTTCTTCCTCTCTAATCCTGTTCAGCGAGGCTCCTTCTGTTTGTTGACAACTCAGGGTTTTAAAGTTAGTACTACCACCAGGCATTCCTGCTAATGGAAGAAGTCCAAATTCTATTTGGCCACGAATACAATTACACCCACAGAAGTATATTTTTGCTCCCAGCTTCAGTCTTCTTTTTGCCAGGTAGATAATTTATACAGAGCTAGAAAAAGATTGCTTGGGGGCAAATGACACAATACACTTGCCACAGACAGACACAGCCTCCGTTTCTGAGGAGGAGACATTAAGCAGTTCACTTCACTTTTCAACTCCCATCTCAGCATCCTTTTTAATTTAAATGGAGACGATATTTCTTTACCATCTACGAGCACCAGAACGATGTCATGAGGACACTTTTAAAATGCTTTCAACTACCCAAGATGAAAGATACTTTATGAGCATTATGTGATGCTCTCACTGAATCTTCATTCTCACTAGCCCTATTTATGTGTCTCTCTTTTTTATTTTCAACAAACATAATCATGCAATGCACCCATTGTCTGCATACTTGGCAAATTTGCTAACTAGGCATTTGTGTGCTCCTTCAGGTGTTTCATCCATATTTATGGATATTCATCAAATAAGCAGGAGTAGTGATGTAGCCTGTTTGCTTTTTTTATTTTCTGCTGCTCTAGTTAAAGATGAATTAAATTGTCTCTCAGATGTTATCAGCAGCTGTCAAAAAGCATACCTTACTCAAAGACTTATTTTGGATTCAGAAAGCACAAAATCATGCAACACATTCACTCCATCAGCAAATTCAATAGTTATCTATAGCTGTTTATTGAGAGGCAACTTTGTGTCAATCATCAAATTCTTAAGACTGTATCTAGGAGAATTCCCAGGAATGCGTAAACCACCATGTGACATATATGATTTCAAAGATGCCCAACAGTAATAATCTGAATGTGTTTTCATTACATTCTCCTGAATGCATTTTCCTCAATGAAAGTGAAAGTCGCATCCGACTGTTTGCGATCCCATGGACTATACAGTCCATGGAATTCTCCAGGCCAGAATACCGGAGTGAGTAGCCTTTCCCTTCTCCAGGGATCTTCCCAACACAGGGATCAAACCCAGGTCTCCCATATTGCAGGCAGATTCTTTACCAGCTGAGCCACCAGGGAAGCCCAAGAATAATGGAGTGGGTAGCCTAACCCTTCTCCAGTGGATCTTCCTGACCCATGGATTGAATTGGGGTCTCCTGCATTGCAGCTGGATTCTTTACAAACTGAGCTAACAGGGAAGCCCAAATAGATGCCTCTAAATAACATGAGAGGACCCATTAATGGTCTCCAGGCCCTGAGTGGAGGCTTCACAGGGATTTTGAGCTACAAACACCCTCATAAGAGAGGGGAGTTTAGGTTTTGGAGAGTGGGAAATAAGAGGATGAGAGAATAAGCATAAGAAAAACACTCAAAGGAGATTAAACTGGGTGTGTGAGATCCCTGCCTGATAGAAAAATGAACAAAAATGAAAATACTGTATTTAAAGGGTATTATTAAAAGTATTTGAAATCATTCAATTTCTAGAAATTGACAATTGATACCTTATAAGAGTTCATAATCCAGCAAATGTGTATACTTTAAAAATTGATCATGTGTAATTAACATGTTTGACTCTTTTGTTTTCTTTGTGTTTTTTTTCTCTTTCTTAAAAAACAGAGATATAGAAGAGTAAAATATTTTACTAGAATACATATACACACACATGGAAAATAAACAAAAAGTTTAAGTTCCTGTACCTCATTCTTAAACTTGAGATTGTTGACATTTCATTTAACCCTCATGTATATTGATTTTGTAATCTGTAAAATGGTAATAGCATTGCCACCCTTCTCTTTTCACAGGGTACTCTATTATGTGAGATAATGTATACAAAAATACTGAAAAAATATGTCACTATTCAAATATTAGATGAAAATCATTATTTTTTTTGTTTTAATCTATTAAGTTTATTCTTCCCTCTGTCCATCAAAGATTACCCTGAATGAATGTGCAAAAAAAAAAAAAAAAAACCTTTCGCATTTGCTTATGTAGTAATCGTTGTACTCTGCCACTTCCATAGGAGAATATGTTTATCTTTACCCAGCCTCTGGCAAGCATATCACTCCACCCTGTGTAGCCAAAGGGAAAGAATAGTCCTGAATAAAAAATAAGGTTCAATCATTCAACAGACATACACTCCTTCTGTTTCAGTCATCTATTTGTCATGATGAGAAACCGCAAAACTATACTTGCATAGGAAGTGCAAAAACAAAATAAAGAATGGGGGAAGAAAAACCTGAGCAGTCATCACATATTTTCCCTTTGAGGGAACATTCCTCAGTCTGTGTTTCAAGAAGGTATTTTTGTTAAGGATTTTTTTGTAGATTTCCCAATATGTAACCTTATAATGATGTAACCTGCATCTCTATAAATTATATAGCATGTGTCAGAATCAAATGCTCTTAAAATATTATAAAAGGTTGCTAAATATATTTTGCACATTCCTTCCTAACTCTATGTTATACAGTAATTGATACACAGCCCACAAAACATCTAAAAATACTTTTACAGCAAAATAAATGCCTGCAATTTCTTTCTACTCTATGGTAAATGTGGACCACAAAAACCAATGTAGAAATTCAAAAGTACAATTCAGGAAGTGAAGGAAAGGAAAGACAAAATAGCAGTCTCCACAACTCAGCATTTACTTCATCTCTGCCTAAGTACCAATCCAAGCATAGTTCAAAGAGTTAGAGTCCATTAGAATCATGCTCTTTTTTCCCCAGTGATATAGAAGTGTTTTTCTCTCCAGTCAGGAGAATGAATTTAAATTAAGCAAATGTGAAGAAGCAGCACACAGTTTGGTAGAACACATTGTCGCTTTTCTATCCCACATGTAGTCTCCCTTTGACCTTCCTAACAGAAGGATGGTTTTCCCTAGGTATCTATGTCTCCCTTCCACGACTCAGGAAAGGCTGTCATGACTTCTCACCCTCTCTAAGTGTACTTCTCCACTTCTCCATTAAAAAGAAATTTGTGTACCTCTCAAGATTGCATTTGGTCTAAGATAAGATGTGTCTTAAGGTACACGGATTACACTGGCGGCAACAACTTGATTCCATACTTGAGGTCAGGGGTCTCACTCTCTCTTTGTTGGATGTGAACAAGAAATCATTTAGCCCTGATATTAACCACAAGGGAAAGAAACAGGAATAGGGTGAAGCTGATGCTGTGCATGCTAGAGCACAGAGGCAGAAAAACCTTGGATCCTCGATGACTTCTCACCAGACAACTGATGACAAAAAGTCTGTCTTACTCCTGACGTAATCAGCTATATAAAATAAACTTCATAATTGTTTAACCAATTTAGGTTGGATTCTTGTTGTCGTTACTTGCAGCCAAACACATCATAACTATTAACAGATATGTTCCTTCCAAGTGTTCTTTTATTTTGCACAGCTTTTTAAGGACTAGACTGGTTAGGTAGTTTCAATCAAGGTCATACATGTACATTTGCATTCACTGTAATATATGCAAGTGATTAGTCCAGCTAATTGCTGCTATTGGGGTGGGGGGGGGCAGGAAGGAGTCAACAGGAAAAATGCTGCATGCATCTTCATATAGAGGTATCCATTTTAACACTAATAGAGTGACTCTTCCCTAAAAGGACTTGTTAAAAACAACATCCTCATCACACAGTGTATAAAAATTATTCATGAAGAGAAAAATTCATCAATTTAAAAGTGCGCATGCTATTTCATCTTCCTGGAGCAGTCTTCCCACTCTTTCTTTCTACCTGGTCTAGCTTGAATGTTACTCTTCAGGGTTCAATATCATGGCCTCTTCTCCTGGGAAGCCCTTTTGATCCATGAAGACTAGACAGGATGCTTTTCATGTTTCCATAGCATTCTCCCTTTACCCCAATCCCAGCTCTCTAACATAGGGCAGTTTCCTTTACATGGGTTTGTACTTGCCCCTAGCATGTAAATTCCCTGGGGCTGGGATAATGTCCAATTCATTACTGCAAACACAGCATCTAACACAACGCCTGTTCATCATGAGTGAGTGAGTGAGTGAAGTCGCTCAGTTGTGTCTGACTCTTTGAGACCCCGTAGACTGTAGCCCACCAGGCTCCTCTGGCCATGGAATTCTCCAGGCAAGAATACTGGAGTGGGTGGCCATTTCCTTCTCCAGAGGATCTTCCCAACCCAGGGATCGAACCCATGTCTCCTGAATTGCGAGCAGACGCTTTAACCTCTGCGCCATCAGGGAAGCCTGTTCATCATAGGTACACAATAAACATGAGTAGAATGAACATAGACTCAGAATGCTTTGAGTAGAATAAGACTTAGAGCTGCAACATAAAATAACAATCACTTTTAGAAAATTGAATAGGAAATATTTTGGAAAACATAAAATTTCCAAAATAAGACTTTCTCTGAGGTGAACTTTGAGTATTTGTAATTGCATATCTTAAAAAATTTAATAAAGGCTCTGATGCAAAACACCTTTTCATAGAGGTGTCATAGCAAACACCCTCTTCCAACAACAGGAGAGAAGACTCTACACATGGACATCACCAGATGATAAACACCGAAATCAGATTGATTATATTCTTTGCAGCCAAAGACAGAGAAGCTCTATACAGTCAACAAAAAAAAAGACTGGGAGCTGACTGTGGCTCAGATCATGGACTCCTTATTGCCAAATTCAGACTTCATTNGTGCTGCGATTCATGGGGTTGCAAAGAGTCAGACATGACTGAGTGACTGAACTGAACTGAACTGATAAAAAAGGAGATATATCTTATGCTATGACATAAATATATATATATTTAAATACATATATATATTAATATTTTTAAATAATGTAAAGTGGAGAAGAAAACAATTGGAGCTAAGAGCAGAGACAGTACCTTTAGCTACATTGTCTAGAGTTATCATCAGTTCCTTAAAATAAATCAACATTGGGCTCAGAATTCTGAATCCTCTCACATTTATTGTTCTTAAACATAGCTAGTCAGTTCAGTCATTCTCAACAATTTTGTAGTATTCATCAATGTCCATATAAAAAAATCTTTTCAAGTGTTCTTGACATAGGTAAACCCTACTTGACTATTTTACCCTAAAGTTTCTGTTGCCCAGATGATGATTTCTATTATGTATGAAACTTTTAATGATTATATTTTAAAATTTTAATCATTAATAATATTATTCTGAGTACATACAATTCTATAGGTCAATTACTATTTGAAAGGTAAGAAAAGACAGCAAAACTGTTTTGTTATACCACATTTTTGGTATCAAACAATTACAAAAACTCAAACTTCACTAGAACTTGGAAATCTCCTTAAGCACTTTTCTAATATAGGACTTTGTTAAAAATAGAACTTGATTTATGCCATTAGGAAATGTCAAAATTTTAATAATATAAATTGTAACAGAAGGCTTTCATTTTGCCTAATTAGAGCAAAGGAATTTATTTTGTTTTTTCAAAGTAATATTTTTTATTCATGAATACCAACACCCAAAGAGGTCATAAAGGGTGTGAAGAGATGATTTACTGGAAGAAAGGGCAGAATAGTTACACTATATCTCCAGAGTATTTACATTTAGTTTTTATTTGATGCTTATTTTCACTTATTTCTAGTTTTCTGATGATAATAAGATTTTCCAATTTTATTTCTGTTGAAAGATAATGATTTTAGCTTCATATCTCAAGACAACACCTACAGAGGTTTTAAAGGTCAGCAAAGATGCCCCTAATAAGAGTTCTCAAAGTAAAATTTATTAAAAGCAAGCAGCAAAACAAACTAGGTAAACTGAATTACTTTTGCAAATTACAATTCATATCTATAAATGTTTACTGAAAGCCCATTGTGGTTATAAGTCAGTCTCTGTATGAGTTAGGGGTAGGAGGTTGAAGAGCTATAAAGACTTTCATCTTGCATTCTACTATCTGCATCTTTGGCTTGTGAAAGAAAGAGCAAGAAAGAACAGAATGGAAAGAAAGAGCAAGAGATCTAAGAGAGATGACAGAGTTGGCAACAAAGTTAGCTAAGTAAACTCTCTGAGCCTCTTATAACCACCATGAAGAGTCTTAGTACACTTTATTGAGTGTGTGTGTGTGTGTGTGTGTATTAGTTGCCCAGTCATGTCTGACTTTTTGCAGCTTTTTTATTGAGTATCAGTTCAATTCAGTTCAGTCACTCGATCATGTCCAACTCTTTGAGACCCTGTGGACTGCAGCACGCCAGGCCTCCCTGTCCACCAACTCCTGGAGTTTATTCAAATTCATGTCCATTGAGTTGGTGATGCCATCCAACCATCTCATCCTCTGTCATCCCCTTCTCCTCCCACTTTCAATCTTTCCCAGCATCAGGGTCTTTTCCAATGAGTCAGCTCTTCACATCAAGTGGCCAAAGTATCTGAGCTTCAGCTCCAGCATCAGTCCTTCCAATGAATATTAAGGACTGATTTCCATTAGGATTCCCTTGGACTACTTGCAGTCCAAGGGACTCTCAAGAGTTTTGTTTTGTTTTGTTTTTTATTTATTTATTTTAATTGGAGAATAATTAGTTTACAATATTGTGGTAGTACATTCACATGAATCAGCCATGGAACACGGAACATGTGTTCCCCATCCTGAACCGCCTCCCTTCACCTTCCTCCCCATCCCATCCCTCAGCGTCATTTCAGTGCACCAGCCCTGAGCACCCAGTCTCATGCATCAAACCTGGACTGGCGATCTATTTCATATATGATAATATACATGTTTCAATGCTATTCTCCCAAATCATCAATTCAAAGCATCAGTTCTTCAGTGTTCAACTTTCTTTATGGTCCACCTCTCACATCCATACATGACTACTGAACAAACCATAGCCCTGACTAGATAGACCTTTGTCGGCAAAGTAATGTCTCTGTTTTTTAATATGCTATCTAGGTTGGTCATAACTTTTCTTCCAAGGAGTAAGCATCTCCTAATTTCATGGTGGCAGTCACCATCTGCAGTGATTTTGGAGCCCAAAAAAATAAACTCTCCCACTGCATCCATTGTTTCCCCATATTTGCTATGAAGTGATGGGACCAGATGCCATGATCTTAGTTTTCTGAATGTTGAACTTTAAGCCAACTTTTTCACTCTCCTCTTTCACTTTCATCAAGAGGCTCTTTAGTTCTTCTTCACCTTCTGCCATAAGGGTGGTGTCATCTGCATATCTGAGGTTTTTTATATTTCTCCTGGCAATCTTGATTCCAACTTGTGCTTCATCCAGCCCAGCATTTCTCATGATGTACTCTGCATAGAAGTTAAATAAGCAGGGTGACAATATACAGCCTTGACATAGTTCTTTGTTGATTTAGAACCAGTCCATTGTTCCATGTCTAGTTCTAACTGTTGCTTCTTGACCTGCATACAGATTTCTCAGAAGGCATGTAAGGTGATCTGGTATTCCCATGTCTTAAAGAATTTTCCATAGTTTGTTGTGTGATCCACACAGTCAAAGGCTTTGGCATAGTCAATAAACAAAAATAAATGTTTATCTGAAACTCTCTTTATTATGCACCCACTTAAATCCAAGTATGTTAATTGGGACAGCTTATTCTATTATTGCATGGTTCGTTGGTTGACTGAGTGATTTGTCAACAATGGAGGGAGTAGTTCCCCATACTACTATTACCGAAAATACTTGTTGCTTTGCTAGTATTTACTCTTAAATCATGACTATTCTCATATGTCCTCTTAATGCTCCTCCAAAAACATATTTATGTTTCTGTTTCATGGTCTAGTTCTCTGTTTTTACCTCAATCCCACTCTCCCATAGGTAAGTTTCTTTAGGAAAAAACTGCTAAGAATATTAAATATGAAATAATACACCCTATAACTATATGCCTCCCATTTTAGAAAAGAAGTCTAGAAAGGAGAGATATTTAAGAACACCCAACAGATTGTACCTACATAACCTAGTAGGAAGAAGAGATGATGTAAGATTACCAAGCTGACCAAGTTGAAGAGGGACGATGTAAGTAATGTTCCAAGAATGACAGCATTTGGGGCGTAAGCTCTGAATCTCTATTGTCAAATCTCACAGGGCACCATGCACATAAAAACCTCATGCTAAGTGAAGAGAATGGAAAGCGTAGAATCCTGACATTTGAAAGGAGAATGGTAAAAATTGGTTACAATCCAGAGATGAACTGAAAGGAAGATAGCACTGAAAATAGTAGAAAATAGAAAGAAATCAGAAATTCACATCATTTCTATTATTTCTACAGAAATTTCTATTTCAATACCATTTCTATGGAAGATGCATAAAGGAGAAGTAGATGGCAAAGTGGAACATTTGAAAAAAAGAAACTACCTTAGAAAACAAAAACGTCATCATCAAAAGTAGAAACAACAGTAAAGGGAAAAGTTAAATAGTCTTGGGAGTACAAATTATAAAGATAATTGAATGGGATTTTGAATATTTATATACATATACATAGGTGAAATGTCTGTTTAACAAACTGAATGCAGAACAATGGAGAAGAGGTTCACCCTGGAGCCCCATTGTTGAGTGGAAGTGAGTCTTGGGACCACACCTCCCTTTGCTTGCTAAGACATTAATGTCAAAACCTAATATTGATATTAAATAAATCACTAAATCTTTGCTAAAGTCTGTAATATGTAACCAGAAATAATTCTCTAAAGATGTGTGGATAAATGTGAATACTCATAATAGTGTGCTGTGAGTACTACTATAAGCACTTTTTCCTTTTTTGATATTTCAATATCCAGCAGTGTGTAATTATATAATGTCAACCTGTTATGTTTGAAAATAATACCCCCACAGGGGTTGGCTTATATCACAAGATCTTTGAATATGAATGTGCTTATAAAAATTTCCCTTTTGATTATACCTGTGTTGAGGTAGTTTGTTGCTATAGGTTTTGGTAATAATACTTCACATTTTATAGCCCTTTCATCCAAGAATTTGGAGAGATGTTGCTAAAAATAGAAAAGGTAAAATTCAACAACTAGAAAACCTAAAATTGTGGTTCTTTATCTTTTGTGGAGCATTTTAAAGGTAAGATTTCTTTTTTTGGCTATTTCTCACACTTTTCTGTGATTACACATAAGAAGATTATGCTGATATAAATGCAGAGGCAATTACACGAAATATACAATTGCATAATGAATTAGAGTATACATAATTCAAGAAAAAAAAATGTATCTAGAGCAAAGAAAGGACAGCAGTTAAAGATTGCCTTGAACGTTGATAAAAATGTGCTATATTTAAAACTAAAATGACATTAGTAAGCTTCTTTCTTGGGATTATAATTGGACCCATATTTGCAAAACAGTAGACTCTGCCTAGTGCGCTAGGCGAGTTCACCATTTGGAATGGAATCTACAACTAGTTCTTAAATATAATTCTCTGAGCTAATCCATGATGAACAAAGGCGGCCCATCTTTAATACAAAGGGTAGACCAAAGGAAAAGACTTTAAAATCAACAGAGGAAGAGTATGATCTACTGTGTCAAAATACAAAAACTACCGTACAAGTATTGGTCAGTATGTTAATTTGCAATGAAAATAATGATGTTAGATAATTATAGTACTTATTTCAAAAAATAAAATATTTATAATATTAAATATCATCATCTGTGTGTCTCAGCTTGAAACTGATAATATATTTTTTTTCCTCTTCTCACCTGTCAAACTAAAACTTATCACGTAACCCCCTATGTGGATGGTTCTATTTTGATTGTTTTAAATATATATTCAAGTGGCCTCAAAGTGGTTCAGAATTGAATTGAGGGGCTTCCCTGATGGCTCAGGGTTAAAGAATACGCCACCAACGTTGGAGACACAGGTTCGATCCCTGGTCGGGGAAGATCCCACATGCGGCGGAGCAGTGAAGCCTGGGTGCTGCAGCTACAGAGCCTGTGCTCTAGAGCCCAGGGGCTGCAACTTCTGAGCCCACATGCTGCAACTACTGAAGCACAAGCCCTAGAACTTGCGATCTTCAACAGGAGAAGCCACGGTAGCGAGAAGCCTGTGCACTACAAGAGTAGCCCCAGCTCGATGCCACTAGAGAAAAGCCTCTCAGCAATGAAGACCCAGCACAACCAAAAATAAATAGAACTGTTTAAAAAATATCTTTTAAAAATTGAATTCATATTTTCCAGTTCCATTACTTAATTATTCAACAAATATTTAAAGAGGCCCTAATATGAGCCAGGCACTGGATTAAGGGCTTGGGAGAAAGTCATGAGTACATACCGACTCTGACATCACGGACATGACAGTCCGAAGGGGAAGATAGATGCTAAGAAGGTAAGCCCTGAGAGTGCCGTGAAAAGAAGTGCAGGAACCTGGGGAGTACGGAACAGGATGACTGTGAGGGAGTGTTCTATAAAATAAGTCTTGAAGGATGACTAGGAGATAGGGCTAGGTAGAGGGGCAAAGCAGGGGAGGGAAGAAGGCCATACCTAAGAGAGGGACTAGCATATTTAAAGGTCCTGAGGCAAAATACAACATGGAAAATTCAAGACAGCCTGGGAGATTTCAAATGCACGGTTAGCACCATGAGGCAATAGCTATATCTATTATCTCTTGGTTCATTGAATATCATCATAGTGCCCAACACATAGTAGTCGCCCAGTAAATATTTCTTGGATGAATGTGTTGAAGGATAGATAACTAGAAGGCTATTAGCAAAAATGATTCTACAATGGTAAACAACGGTCAGGCATGCAGGGCCTCACAGGGAACTCAAGAATGTTGAATTCTACGATTGGTGTCCNGATCCCAAGAGAAGTTACATATTTACTTTTACATGAATTTAGTATTTTTAAAAATTAAAGACAATTCCTTAAGTCCAATGGGGAAAACATTAGCAAGCCCAGCCCTATTTACCTTTCCACAGAAAACAAGAAATAACTTGTAAGGATTACACTGTGATTTCTCCAGCTCCTGTAACTTCTAACATTTGTCATCTTTGACCCCCACTGCATTACTGCAATGAATAGCAGCAAACTCTACAATTATAGGAAACAAAGCAAGAAAGAAGTCAGGATAAACATGGTGTCCTGATAAATCAGGTAACAATTTTCAGGAGGAGATATAAATCTTGTTCAGAAAGAAATACCCACAATGACAACCAAGACTACCTCTTGGTAGGATTAGGGCTGGGGGTTGCAACAAGGGGAAGCTTGAGCTTTTTATTCTTCCATGCTGCATGGGTTTAGCACAAGCACATATTAATATTATATGTGTACCATTTTCAAAAGAGGAAAGATGGGAGTAAGCAGAGATTTTGATCCATCCTCTTACAGTGTATATCATGTGAATTGCTTTCTCTTTCAGATGAGAAGGAAGGTGTTGAGATCGGAAAGGCTCTTTTCTAAGACTGATGACAGGACTTTGATGTTGACACTTAGGAACTGCTTCAACTGACAATGGGCTTCCCTGGTAACTCAGTTGATAAAGAATCTATCTGTGATGCAGGAGACCCTGGTTCAATTCCTGGGTTGGGAAGATCCCCCTGGGGAAAGGAAAGGCTACCCTCTTCAGTATTCTGGCCTGGAGAATTCCATGGACAAAGAGTCAGACACAACTAAGAAATTTTCACTTTCTTTCAACTAATCATTGAACTTTTCACCTAACGATGTCCACAGGTGGCTATAGGAAAGACAATACCCATTTATTTTTCTTCCTTTTGTAATCAACCCCTAAATTTAGCTGGACATATGGCCATGCAAAATGAAGATTACTTAGTTATGACCAACCTAGATAGTACATTCTGAAGGAGATCAGTCCTGGGATTTCTTTGGAAGGAATGATGCTAAAGCTGAAACTCCAGTACTTTGGCCACCTCATGCAAAGAGTTGACTCATTGGAAAAGACTCTGATGCTGGGAGGGATTGGAGGCAGGAGGAGAAGGGGACGACCGAGGATGAGATGGCTGGATGGCATCATGGACTCAATGGACATGAGTCTGAGTGAACTCCGAGAGATAGTGATGAACAAGGAAGCCTGGCGTGCTGCGATTCATGGGGTCGCAAAGAGTCGGACACGACTGACCGACTGAACTGAACTAAACTGAAACAACAACTCTACACTACACTGTATTGGAAACTGTGCTGAGTCACTGCAGTCATATCTGACTTTTTGTGACCCCATGATCATAGCCACCAGGATACTCTGCATGGGATTCTCCAGGCAAGAATACTTGAGTGGGTTGCCATTTCCTCCTCCAGGGAATCATCCCAACCCAGAGGTCTACCTTGCATCTTTTACATCTCCTGCATTGGCAGGTGGGTTCTTTACCACTGGCACCACCTCAGAAGCCCCAGTATTGGAACCTCTTACATACTAGAAGGAACAGGGCGACTGTCATGGCCTTACTTTTTTTTTTTTTTTTCAGGGAAAAGTGGTATCATCAGTCACAGTAGTTAGATGGACTTGAGCAACAGACTGGGAGAACTGGGGCAAGACACTTCATATCTCTGAGCCCGATTTCCTCAGTAGTACATTGAGGATGACGTTTAGCTTCTAAAGGTATTTTACAAATTAAGCAAAATACAAGAATAATCAGAACAGCACTTGGCATGTGAAAAGCACTTGATAAATTGTAGCTATTTTTGTTATATGTTCTGGTGTGGGACAATCTCTTCAAATGTTCATAACTGTATTCATCTTTTTTTATTCTTACATCAAATATTTATTGGACCCTTCTATGTGGGATGTACTGGTACCTATTTGCTTCTACCACATCTCTCCATGACTTATTCTAATCATCTGAGTTACTAGCTTGCTATTCCTCAATTTTTCCTGTGTTCCTTATAGCCTTTGATATCTCACCTCCAATCTGGGTTGAAATATCAGCAAAGACTCACAAGCATGTCAGCACAGAGTCACACAAACCTTCTTCCTAAGAGGACAAATAAAAGGACATGAGGAAGACAGACATGAGGCAAGAAAAAGAGGATCCAAGTTTGAACCCAAAACTTACATTTTTGCAGAACATATGTATTAAAAAAGAAAAATTATTTTTACATCAGAGTCAATTTCTCAAAACGATTTAAATCCCTTTTCCTGCTACACCTGCGAAAATTGTATCACCATTCATTTGTGATTCTCTGTCTCTAACACTTGTAATTTTAATCCTTACTGGTACCTTTCTTTCTTTAGAGATTTATTCCTCTTTGTTACTATTTTATCATTAAAAGGCTTTGTCACAAAGTCATTTTGAAGCTAGTCTCCCTTACAATTTTATTTTTCTCCACTTGGCTTTAGCACTGATTTTAAAATTCTTACCCAGAGTTGCCTGTTGGAAACTGCCCTTGTTATAGAAGAGGTCACTGTGATTTATAATAGATCGAGATATGTATTCTTTTGTGGTTTCTAAATTTCCCTTTGCTTACTTGTTTTGGAAAATTCTTCAGTCTGCTTCTGTCTGTTAATTGATCACTTCCTCAGCTAGAATTTTACTACCTTAACTTTGAAAATGTTTCCTTGTAATTATTTCATTTTTATCCTCTTCTGGTCTGGGCATGCCAGTAGAATATCAGGGAGAATATCCTAGATATCACTATCCTAGTTTTAAAAGATTCCCATTCAGAGCCATCTGTTGACTCTTTGCTCACGGCAAACCACCCAGGATCCCATGTGGAAATAGAGACCTTTCATCAGTTTCTTCCCTGAAGAACACACACTATAGAATTAAAACAAAAATACAATTTTCTGTATTTAGAGGAACAAAATTTATGAGCATATTTTTATGTAATATCAACATGGCATTCCTTTGTTAGCTGTTTAAGAGCTTGCAATCTAGTTGGGAGAGACAGAACACCATGGAATGGTTCAGAGAAGTGAAAGTGTCAGTCACTCAGTCGTGTCTGACTCTTTGTGACTCTATGGACTATAGCCTACCAGACTCCTCTGTCCATGGAATTCTCCAGGCAAGAATACCGGAGTGAGTTGCCATGCCCTCCTCCAGGGGATCTCCCAAACTCAGAAATCTAACCTACATCTCTTATGTCTCCTGCATTGGCAGGCAGGTTTCTTACCATTAGCCCCACCTGGGAAGCCCTCAAAAGCGAGTTCCTAGGGAATATAAATTTTTTTAGCTATTTAACAAAATAAAGTAATCTTGTTTCTTTCAAAATAGGCAATAACATTGAGATTTCAGGGTGCCAAGAGATTTAGAGACCAATGCAATAGTTTGAAACAATGGACTCTAACCCACCAGGCTCCTCTGTCCATGGAATTCTCCAGGAAACAATAGGTTGCCATTTCCTTTTCCAGGGGATGTTCCTGACCCAGGGATTGAACCTGGGTCTCCCACATTGCAGGCAGACTCTCTATTGACTGAGCCACCTGGTAATAGTTTGAAACCCAATCTATTCTCAGTTTAAACAATATTATATATCAGATGTTTCCATATTGGTTTCAGTTCTTTGATTATGTGGATATTTTTCCTATAAATATTTAGCAGCTAGAATTGCCCTACCTCTTGAAAACAGGGAAGGAAGGGCAGACAAACAGGTTTTTGCCTTAAAGTAAGTGATAACTTCAAAACTGAAATACAGTTGACCTTTGAACAACACAGGGGTTCAGGGAGAAGTAAAATCTGTGTATAACTTACAGTGGGACTCTGTATCCATAGTTCCTCCAATATATGATTCCTTCATGGCTGCAGTTTGGCACTGGAATCCAAACAACTGCAGACCATATAATACTATAGTACTTACAATTTTAAAAGTCTGCCTATTCGTGGACCCAGTCATTCACAGGTCATCTCTATGTCCCTTTATAATTCCCATGGAACAAAAATGTTTGACAGTGACAACAGCCCGTCGTAATTCCACTTCCCTTGCTGGTTCAGACAATAAAGAATATGCCTGCAATGCAGGAGCCTGGATTCGATTCCTGGGTCGGAAAGATCCCCTGGAGAAGGGATTGGCAGTACGTTCCAGTATTCTTGCCTGGGTAATTCCACGGGCAGAGCCTGATGGGCTACATCCATGGGGTCACAAAGAGTCAGGCACCACTGAACAACTAACACTCTCACTTTTTCACTTTCACATGACATTGTCCCATAACCAGGACCTTCTCCATTCCTTAGCAGAAATATTAAAGTGAAGCTGGCACACTTTTAGATGGTGATTTCTTAAAGAAATTCTCATACATTAAATGTTCTATTTGTTTGATAATTGTCTTTTGAAAAAAATCTTGTTTCACATAGATCTTAGTTGTTTCCCGTAAGAAAGAACAAACCATTAATCGTACGGTGAATATATGGGAAAATTTGCACCATGTGTCTCCAGGGTCAAAGATATGCTGAGAAGAAGCAAAAGGGAATTCTGGAATAGCCCAAAAGGAAACAAAATAAGAAATTTTCTAAAAATTTTAAGAAAAACACAAGAGTTAAAAAGGAAACTTTATTTTCTATGAAAGAAAATGGATATAGTCTATCAAGGAGAATAATTTTACTTAGAGAAAAGTCTCAATTACAGGATAATTTCTCTAGAGTTTAGTTTTAGTAATTAATTTCAAACACAAAATAAAAACTACAATAAGAAAGAAAGATATTAGCAAAATTACTTTGCATTTTGAAAATTCATAATTCACTATAATGTGATAAGAACATANTCAATTACAGGATAATTTCTCTAGAGTTTAGTTTTAGTAATTAATTTCAAACACAAAATAAAAACTACAATAAGAAAGAAAGATATTAGCAAAATTACTTTGCATTTTGAAAATTCATAATTCACTATAATGTGATAAGAACATAAGAATTTAATGCTAAATAGAGAAGGTGAACATATGTTGTAAAAAACTCTTACTTCATGAATCACTTGATTTCAAAAGATTGGATTTCTTCATACTTGTGAGTAAAACCTGAATTTCAAAATAGGAAAGAAAAAAAAAAACCTCATTCTAAAATAAGGGTTTAAGTAACAGACTGAGTTTTAATTCCAACTTGTCATTCACTATGTTCCTTCAGCATTTTCTTTATATATACTAATACGTGCTGTGGAAATACACTGTGATGTATATAAAGCAACTAAAACTTCCTGTTAAGTATAGTGGATTAAACACACCTGTCTCTGGTCCTTCCCCAAAGCTCTAGAGCTCTAGATTAAAAAAAGAACAAGAAAAGGAAAAAAAAAAAATCCGTACACATTAAATATGAATCTACAAGGACAACAAAAATAAGAGAATGAAAGGGACAAGAGTTGCCAAGATAAGTTTAATAGCTGGAAGCAAACAAGTAAAAGGTTAAGTGTCAACATATCAGAGAAAGCTGAAACCTGGCTATCATCTACTTGTGCCAAAGAGCCTGGAAGTCTCAAGAACTCACAGTACCAAGTATTTCTGAAGCTACATGTCGAGTGGGACCAAAAACAAAATTATAGACAAATCTCTCTCCTCAATCTGTGCTGAAGACTAAAGTTTACTACCTGGGGAAGAGGAACCAGGGAAGTTCTAAAACTAGGGAAAGAAGTTAGAGCTAAAGGCATGAGCAAAATACCAAGTTCAAAACAGGGGCGCAGAGTGCAAGGTTACATTTAGAATAACACCGCTCCTCAACCCCTACTTGTCTTTTAGAACACCAGCAGCCATTCTGACCCCATAACCCATAATATCAAAGATTCTACTCTAAATTAGCTAGCCCAAGGGAAAAGACATAGATATGAAAATAAGACGGAGACAAGTTAAAAGTTAAGGGATCCATCTAGCAAGTTCAATATCAAAATACCAGGGTTTTCCAGAGGAAAAAAGAAAAATGGAAGGGCATAAATTGTTCTAGAACTAAAACAAAAAAAAACCCCAAATCCTAAATGTCACAAGTTCCAAACTGAAAGCTGGATAAAAATAGACTTTTTTAAAGTACTGATAGCAACAAAGGCAACCTGGACTTCAAGACCCAAAATCACAGAGGAAGGGGAAACTCACTGAGATGAGCTTACATTCACTGATGCTTTTGCCCCAGAGTATTTGTTGATTTGCACTGTGGGGCACTGAAGTTGAACAAAAAATGTTGGCTTTTGTGTGTGTGTCAGTTTCCATGGTTTATGGAGACCTAAATTTAAGTTCAGTGATACCTCGGCTTCCAAATTTGAGGATCCAATATCCTAAAGAAAAGGGGACCACAGGAAGAAATAAACTTGACACAGATTCTTAAGATGTCCAAGATTAGAAGCCAAGAAACCAAGCAGGAATCTGCAGGTTAGAAGCTGAGAATGAAGCAGTGTTCAACTGACCACAGTGTCAAGAAGACAAAAATGGGAGTTCAGAGTCTGTGAAAGATAAGAGGTCTTGGTAGATACCTCCAGTCTTTGAGCTGAGATTTACAAACAGAAATACTGTGAGAACAGACTGAAATAACTATGCACAAATATATCAAGGTGATCCATCCCTTCTCTAACTGCCTGCCAGAGTGGAGAGAAAATTCTCTCTAGGAAAAAAAGATAAAGTCAATCATTTTCAATTTACAATGTCTGGCATTAAGTCAAAAATTATGCATGCCAGGAAGACAAAAATGACTGAAAACAAAGAGAAAGAGAAAATAGAAACACATCCCAGGTATTGAAGTTATCAATAAGAATTTCAAAATAACTATAATAATACAGTCAAGAAAATAAATGGCAAGATGAAGAATTTCATCAAAACTGCAATCTGTATTAAAAAGAATTCAGGGAAAATCCTAAAATTGAAAAATAACAGTTTAAGAAATCAATGAGTATAACGAAAGATTTAGATAAGCAAAAGAAGTAAAGGATTAATGAATTAGAAAATACTTCATTAGAAAAGAGATCTTAAGGAGACTAGAAGAATGGAAAAAATCAGAAATAGCATTAGAGTGAAATGGAACACAGCAAAAAGATGTAGTGTAAAAGTGAAAGTGTTAATCCCTCGTCATGTCCGACTCTGCAGTTCCATGGCTGTAGCCCATCACACTCCTCTGTCCATGAAATTCTCCAGGCAAGAATGCTAGCGTGGGCTGTCATGCCCTTCTCCAGGGGATCTTCTCAACCAGGGATTGAACCTGGGTCTCTTGCATTGAGGGCAGATTCTTTATCATCTGAGCCACCAGGAAACCCCAACAGACTTATAAATGGAACTCTCAGGATGCTAGCTATGTGGCAGGCCTGAAGAACAACCAGGGCAGATTAGAGTAGAAGAAAAGAGATCTTTAAAGGGATACCTCTCACACATAATGAACATGATGGTTACCCAATGAGTTAGGATTTCAGTTTCATCGGAGAACTGGGGATGAATTAATGATATTTACATAGAAAAGAAATGAAAACAGATTTTTCTTTTAATTTCAAAGAAAATATAAGTTATATCTGAAAGGAAATGAAATAGAGTATAATACATGGTTCTGTATATAATATTTACATGATCACAACAATGTAAATAAACATTGAAAAATAAAAATTATTATATAATTTTACTGAAAGAATAAGGAAGGAGAAATATGTCTGTCTTGAAGGGGTGGGGATATAAGAGAGCTAAACCATAATCTCCTAGAGAAGGAAGTCAATAAATAATATTCAAAGAGACAAATCAAGAAATAGCAATAAAAGCTATTTTTATATATGGTAGCAAATATAAGACTAAATAGTTAAAAATAGAGTAGTTGCCTCTGGAGAGAAGGAATTAGAAGAGGAGAAAAATAAAACAGGGATTAGCTATTTCTTATGAGTCTTGAAGTATTGTTTGATTTTCTAAGCATTTGTCAATATAACTGTAATAAGAAAAAAGTACATTAAGATAAAAAGATAAAGAACCTAACAAAATGACTGATACATGGAAGATACTCCATAAATGCTTGTTATGCAAATTGTATGACCTCAGGGAGTATGGTGAAAAGTAAGTAATCTATGCTTGTTGAGCTCAAGATCTTCTGGAGAAGTGAAGCACTGCCTGAAACTGAATTCCTGAATATTCTGCGTGTGGCTTCTCCTCCATTTGCCGAAGTCTCTCCCAACAACTACTCAGCAGAACTGTCCCTCCTCAGAGCAGAGCGGGCAGCTCTCTACACAGACTATTTGATAACACTAAATCATCACACGACCATAGGCAACACTCCCCAGTGCCTTTTCATAAGCTTAGATTTATTCAAGTGTTCCAAGCTCATAGAGTCTGGCTACTGATCCAATGGTGAGGTNGCTCTCTACACAGACTATTTGATAACACTAAATCATCACATGACCATAGGCAACACTCCCCAGTGCCTTTTCATAAGCTTAGATTTATTCAAGTGTTCCAAGCTCATAGAGTCTGGCTACTGATCCAATGGTGAGGTCAGTTGGCTTTCTTTAGCTGATTGGCAAATCATGAAGAAACTTCAAGTACTGGTTTGATCATGCTAAGTGGTCCAGATTGTGGTGGTAGACAAGAAATCCTCAGTGTCAAAAAGTTGGAATACTGTATTACTATACACCCCACTTACCCAAAAATAAAACAAAAACAAACAAACAAAAATTGTAACACTGACATTGCACCTCCAAGTAACAATCAGATCTGCTTAGGTGATCATATATCTGAGAAATGGTATTAAGAGTGTGGATATTTACAGCCTCAAATAGCACAGCAAACCTGATAAGTACCTAGAGAAACAAAGCTAGTCTGTAGTAAGAGGCTCAGTATTTGTTATTAGGATGGATGTATAGTTAGATAGATATGAGGCTAAGTTTTGACTCAGAGGAAGAAATAAAATTGTAGCACACAGCTAATCTTAGACATGTAGAGTCTGATAATATGAGAGTGAGGCTATACCATATATATATTCCTTCTTTCACAATTTTGAGTTACCTTATACAGTCACAGACATCAGAATTAGAAAAAAATATTAGGATATGGTTTTGTTCTTATTTCTAACAGATGAAGAAACAAAATTTTCAAGAATTCAAGGTAGGAAGAAGCTCTGGGAAGACAGTGATGGCAGTGGAGCAGTTTTGAATCTCCCCAAATTCTGTCATTAAAAACAGAAAACAATTGTAGCAGCAAAACCAGAATGCACAGACCAACATCTAATAACTGAATAGGTGATAAGGTGTCCCGTTGAACGCCGAATCAAGAAAATAGGGACAAAATATCAACAGTTCATGACCTGTGTGGAATTTTTTTATAAGAAGGTGGAGAAGTAGCTTACTGACCTGAGGATGACACTGGAAAGGGGCAAGTGTTGCAGGCTGACTCAAGGCTTCTTTCTAATAAAAATAAAATCACTCTTTTAGAGGTAAATATTGATTTAACTGATATCACAAAGATCGGTGAACTATTCTGACACTCTCGTCTGCAGATTGTGCTAAGTCGTGTCCAACTCTTTGTGACCTCAGGGACTGTAGCCCACCAGGATTCACTGTCCATGATATTTTCCAGGCAAGAATACTGGAGTGTGTTGCCATTTCGTAATCCAGTGAATATTACTAACCCAGGGATCTCGACCCCCATCTCTTACATCAGCAGACAGATTCTTAACCACCGAGTCACCTGGGAAGCCCATTCTGCAGATTCAGTCAGTTCAGTTGCTCAGTCATGTCTGACTCTTTGTGACCCCATGGACTGCAGCATGCCAGGCTTCCCTGTCCATCACCAACTCCCGGAGCTTGCTCAAACTCATGTCCATTGAGTTGGTGATGCCATCCAACCACCTCATCCTCTGTCATCCCCTTTTCCTCCTGCCTTCAATCTTTCCCAGCATCAGTGTCTTTTCCAATGAGTCAATTCTTCCATCAGATGGCCAAAGAATTGAAGCTGAAGCTTCAGCATCAATCCTTCCAATGAATATTCAAGACTGATCTCCTTTAGGATTGACTGGTTGGATCTCCTTGCTCTCTAAGGGACTCTCAAGAGTCTTATCCAACACCACAGTTCAAAAGCATCAGTTCTTTGGCACTCAGCTTTCTTTATAGTCCAACTCTCACATCCATACATGGCCACTGGAAAAACCATAGCCTTGACTAGATGGACCTGTGTTGACAAAGTAATGTTGCTTTTTTTAGGTTTGTCATAGCTGGGTGTAATTTCATGGGTGCAGTCAACATCTGCAGTGATTTGGGAGCCCCCCAAAATAAAGTCTGACACTGTTTGAATTATTTTCGCATGTATTTGCCATTTAATGATGGGACTGAATGCCACTTAGAACTGGANTAGGTTTGTCATAGCTGGGTGTAATTTCATGGGTGCAGTCAACATCTGCAGTGATTTGGGAGCCCCCCAAAATAAAGTCTGACACTGTTTGAATTATTTTCGCATGTATTTGCCATTTAATGATGGGACTGAATGCCACTTAGAACTGGACATGGAACAACAGCTCGTGTACACCTGTGGTGGATTCATGTCGATGTATGACAAAGCCAATAGAGTATTGTAAAGTAAAATAAAGTAAACAAATAAAATAAAATAAAAAAGAAAAGGAGTACGTCAAGGCTGTATATTGTCACCCTGCTTACTTAACTTCTATGCAGAGTACATCATGAGAAACGCTGGACTGGAAGAAACACAAGCTGGAATCAAGATTGCTGGGAGAAATATCAATAACCTCAGACATGCAGATGACACCACCCTTATGGCAGAAAGTGAAAAGAAACTAAAAAGCCTCT
>SJYV01041139.1:989410-1064007 GCA_006410875.1 Neotragus pygmaeus | reverse complement strand
CCAACCAGTCCATTCTGAAGATCAGCCCTGGGTGTTCATTGGAAGGACTGATGCTAAAGCTGAAACTCCAGTACTTTGGCCACCTCATGCAAAGAGTTGACTCATTGGAAAAGACTGATGCTGGGAGGGATTGGGGGCAGGAGGAGAAGGGGACGACCGAGGATGAGATGGCTGGATGGCATCACTGACTCTATGGACGTGAGTCTGAGTGAACTCCGGGAGTTGGTGATGGACAAGGAGGCCTGGCGTGCTGCGATTCATGGGGTCACAAAGAGTCGGACACGACTGAGAGACTGAACTGAACTGAACTGGATGCCATGATTTTCATTTTTGGAATGTTGAGTTTTAAGCCAACTTTTTCACTCTCCTCTTTCACTTTCATCAAGTGGCTCTTTAATTCCTCTTCACTTTCTGCCATAAAGGTGGTGGCATCTGCATATCTGAGGTCATTAACATTTCTCCTGGCAATCTTGATTCCAGCCTGTGCTTCATCCAGCCCAGCATTTCACATGATGTACTCTGCATAGCAGTTAAATAAGCATGGTGACAATGTACAGCCTTGATGTACTCTTTTCCCAATTTGGAACTAATCTGTTGTTCCATGTCCAGTTCTAACTGTTGCTTCTTGACTTGCATACAGATCTCTCAGGAACAAGGTAAGGTGGTCTGGTATTCCAACTCTTGAAGAATTTTCCACAGTTTGTTGTGATTCACACAGTCAAAGGCTTTGACGTCTAATCTGCAGATTAGGTCACAGAAAATTTGAATATTAGAAATTTATCATGTTGTAACAATCCTATTAGTTGACAATTTTTAAAAATTGGTAAGAAAATAAAGAGCATTTTGAAAGACTATTCATCTATGTGTGTGTGACCTTACCAATATCAATCTATCAATATTTTTATATAATCTCCCCTTCAAGTTATTTGTTTTGTACTCTTTGGGGCACTAACATGAGTACACTAGAAAAATCACTACATTTTGACTTTAAAATTGTTTGAAACTATGAAATTGACCTTTAAAAATACTAATGTTTTAGCTAAATGCTCAAGTATCCTTTTAGCATTAAGCTGCTCTTATCTTGGGGATACCAAGTCTGCTATTTTCCCCTCAAAATGCATGAGAAGATCCTCCAGTGTACATTGATATGGTGCCCTGAGGATGTCTCTATTTATAATGTGGGGTATCTCATGAACAATTCTGGTTCTAGGCCATAGTGCTTCAAGGCAGAACACAGTGATCAGTCCCAGGTGAGTTTCTTAGGTAGCCCCCTATAATGTAAATTGGGCTGCCCTCAAGGCACCCTATAAATTTATTATAAAAACCTAAAATAAAAAATACACAAAAACACCTAAAAGTTTACCTTAATAAAATGAAAACTGTTCCCCTGAACTAAATATAACTTGAAAATAGAGCAGAGCAACAAGTGCCAAAGGAAACAATGGAGGAGGCCTCTAGCACCTCCAGAAACACTTGTATATAACTCGGAAAGAAGTGTTTTAAAATCTGATTTTAAGTTGCTGAGGTGATTACAGTGACTTCCCTGAGCTGCAATCACTATATTGTTTTGTGGGCAGACAATGAGCATTAACTATTGTTAAGAGTTCATTGTGACAGATCCAGAATTTGTTTAATAACCTTCTTACTTTGATGTCTCCATCAAAGTATACTGGCAAGAACTGCTAAACATTAGCTAAACACAAATCTTAAACTACCTTTTAAACTTTAATTATTGGCAAATCTGCTTCTGACTGTGATAGAAGTAACAATGAGCCTTCCACCTTAAACAATTAGAAAATGTGACTGAAAGCCAGGAAACAATTGTTTTTAGACATTAAATAATAGGTGACACAAGAGTGTGGCTCCTAAGGAGAGGAAGACACTGTGAGCTCTACCATCTCCAACATTCTACCTGAAGACAGTTAACAGCCCTCAGGGAATGGAAGGGAACCCAAACTGAGCCCTATGGTCTTGCTGATCTGAAGCGACAGAAGTTAGAATTCAGAAACACCAAGACAGGGAGACTTTCTGGGGCAGAATACCAGAGAGCAGGGAGCTACAGAAGCAAGAGAAAGCAGTAAGGAGATCAAGTCTCAATTTATCTCCTATAGGGATGAAAACAATCCATGTTCCCACCAGGCAGAGCAGGAAGATGTAAAATATGCTAAGCATGAGGAAGAGTTTTCAGAAGGTACTGCCTTAGCCACAGGGCCAAATGAGCCCTAGACTAAAGGCTGTTCTGGATCTGCCCAACAAAGCTTAAAACTCAGCCTCAAAGAGGGTGGGATGGTTTGGGAGAATGGCAGTGAAGCATGTATACTATCATGTAAGAAATGAGGCGCCAGTCTATGTTCGATGCAGGATGCAGGATGCATGGGGCTGGTGCACGGGGATGATCCAGAGAGACAATGTGGGGTGGGAGCGGGGAGGGGGATTCAGGATAGGGAGCTCGTATACACCTGTGGTGGATTCATGTCAATGTATGGCAAAACCAATACAGTATTGTAAAGTAGAATAAAGTAAAAAATTAAATTAAATTTTTAAAAAAAGAAAGAAATTTATTCCTAAGAATGCAATTGCATGCCAGGACAAAAGCCTTATTTTTAAAGGTAATTGAAGGAATACCAAAAAATTCTCTCCCAAAAACAAAAGCACAATATCTATTATTCAGTGAGTATTCAGTTCAGTTCAGTTCAGTCGCTCAGTCGTGTCTGACTCTTTGTGACCCCAGGCCTCCCTGTTCACCATCTCTCGGAGTTCACTCAGACTCATCTCCATCAAGTCCATGATGCCATCCAGCCATCTCATCCTCGGTCGTCCCCTTCTCCTCCTGCCCCCAATCCCTCCCAGCCTGAGTTTTTCCAATGAGTCAACTCTTCGCATGAGGTGGCCAAAGTACTGGAGTTTCAGCTTTAGCATCATTCCTTCCAAAGAAATNTTGTACAGTTCTTCCGTGTATTCTTGCCACCTCTTCTTAATATCTTCTGCTTCTGTTAGGTCCATACCATTTCTGTCAATCAGTATTCACCACACAGGAAAAGAGGCAAAAATGACAGAGATAATAGAATTAGCAGACATGAAGTGATGAGGTGAGAAAGGGAAGATTTTATTCATGCATGAACTTTTAGAGATGAAAAATTTAGGAGCTGAAATTAAATATATAAATATTCTTGATATAATTAACAGCAAATTAGGCACTACAGTGGGGGATGGGAGGGGGAGGGGGGATTAAGGAGGGAAAGGGAGTGGATTTGAAGACCTGCAATAGAAACTACAAAGAGTTGATTCATTGGAAAAGACTCTGATGCTGGGAGGAATTGGAGGCAGGAAGAAAAGGGGATGACAGAGGATGAGATGGCTGGATGGCATCACCAACTCGATGGACGTGAGTTTGAGTGAACTCCGGGAGTTGGTGATGGACAGGGAGGCCTGGTGTGCTGCGATTCATGGGGTCGCAAAGAGTCGGACACGACTGAGCAGAGAGAGAGAAAAAGAAAAAGAAAATAAATAACAGTCATAGACCATGATTTAAGGTTAAAATGCTGTGTGGTATTTCAACCTTAATTCTTAATTTTCTTGTTCTCATCTATCTAAATTAGGCCGTAATGATGTTTAAACGAAGCTACTTGTAATTCCCATAATAGGCAAATAGAAAGAAGGTTAAAATAATTCTATTATTTCACAATGATGAAACAGATTGAATATTTCAATTATTCTACTTATTATAGTACACATAGAACAATGCTCTGTAATCTGCTTCGATATATATAGGCTCTTTACCCGCACCACAGTGGGACTAATGCAGTCAATTTGGTTGAGCCTCACTCGCTGATTCAGTGTTGGAATAAAGTACTTCACAGATTAGCTTAGTCTGCAGCACTTAAAGGTCAGGATTTATTGTAATGTAAATCACAAAGCAATTTTATCTTGACAGAGATTACATACTGTTACAATATTTCTCGCTGAATCTAGTGATGCGTTTGCTTTTTCTTTGCAACTGCTGTGCAAATTGGACTGTAGCCCAGAAAAGAAAAAGAGATGGCAGGCTGCTTTGGCTTTTTAGAAACAACTTAATTCTCTTCATTTTTCAAAGTTCCACAAGGAAAAAAAAAACTCTGAAAATAGACATAAAACCATACATAAATACTTGTAAACCTTTACACACCCTAAGCTCAAGTGCACATAGATATCTGTGAATGACCATCTTTCAAATATTTTGATGTGTTTTAGGACAGAGTGTAATTGCTAATGGCTGACCTCTTATAATTCATACAAAAGAGTCTTGATATATTATCTAAAGTGTCTCCATTTGAAGCAAACAAACAAAAGCAATAAAAAGTATTCATGCTTTCCACTGTCACAAACAAAAAGAAAACTGAGTCCAAAGCAAGGTGAACATCAGGAAATCCACTGCTGTCAGCATCTAGGTAACAAATATTGAAAGACAGAATGGCAACACCTTCCTACTTTTTCTGAAACTTCAACTGAAATAGAAGGGATCGAGACTAGACATCAGAAGAAACCTTTTTGATTACCGGAGAATTAAATGAACTACTCAGAGTCTGAAGAGTACTCATTCCTGAAATCTTCAAGACAAGATCCATTGTCTCCATCTTGAATCATCCATCTCAAAGACTAAACATGAATAAAATGTTCCCACAGAGTTTAAACCAGCATCCGCATGAAATTTTACCAAGTTTTATTAATTCTTCATACATTTGTTGTTGTTGTTTGGTTGCTAAATCATGTCCAAATCTTCGCAGCCCACAGACTGTAGTCCACCATGGGATTCTCTGTCCATGGGATTCTCCAGGCAAGAATGCTGGAGTGGGTAGCCATTCCTTCTCTAGGGATTTTCTCAGCCCAGAGATCAAACCCACGTCCTCTGCACTGGCAGGCAGATTCTTCACCACTGAGCCACCAGGGAAGCCCTGTTCATAAGTAGTTTCCAATACTGACTACAAAAGTAGTGGTAAGGCCCAGAATTTACCAGAAAAAGTAAGCTAATTGTCAGATGCAAATACTCCATTTCTATTCCTCTCACCTGGGGCATGGTTGGTTTAAGTATTTGTCTTTTCTCCAGCTCTTGCAAAGCACTTTTCCTGGAATGAAAGGTGATACATTATAATACTGCTTATTCAAATACCAAATAGTTTATTCTTTCAGACTCCTGGCTCGACCCAGTCAAGCAGGGCTTCCCACTTATCAGTTATTCCGTAATCCAATTATAATATGATTCACTTGTTTTCTTTAAATGAATTCTAAATTTGGTCTAAATAAAAGTATTTTAGTATAGAAATTTTACTTTCAAAAATACAGATTTGACGCACTGGTTTAAAAAATTCAGTGTTTGCTCCGTAACTCTTGAAATGGTCTCGGGTGCCACCTGTTGTCCATGTAGCACATGCTAGGGATTATAAACTATACAAGGAGCTGTGAAAATAAACAATAAGTGGTACAGGTTCAGCTTGTATGTGGGCAGTAAATTGTATTTTTATTCATAAAACGCCAGCACCTGTGTCCACAATAACATATACCATTAGGCATGGTGAAAGAAGTAAAAGTGAAAGTGTTGTGTCTTTGGCAACCCCATGGACTGTAGCCCACCAGGCTCCTCTGCCCGTGGGATTCTCCAGGCAAGAACACTGGAGTGGGTTGTCATTCCCTTCTCCAGAGGATCTTCCCAGCTCAGGAAGTGATCTCTCATCTCCTGCATTGCAGGCAGATTCTTCACCGTCTGAGCCACCAGGGAAGCCCTAGGCACTTCCCATCTGAAATTTCCCTAAGTCCATGGGGGTCACAAAGAGTCAGACATGACTGAGCAACAGAACAACAGCATGGACTGATCAAGCATCCTGGTTTGCTCGGGACACTCCCAGTTTCTGACTGTTGTACTAGAGCTCCCTCTTTCATTCTCAAAAAAGGTTCTGGTTTGGATGATAGCCAAAACAGCGGATAACTGGACACCCTCAGGAAACTGGACTGTCAAATGTTTCTGATTGGCCTTATTCATATCTGCTGGGTACCTCTTCAGTTCTTCCCTACAAACTATCTTATTTAATCTTCACAGCAAACCTGTGATTTAGGAAGTACATACAAATTACAAATGGGAGGAAAGGCTCTGGGATGTTAACAACCCAGGGTTCACACGGCTCTTCCAGAGCACAACTAGAATTCACATCCAGTCTCTGGTCCCTATCAAGAGATCTTTCCTAGGGAATTGGGAAGTGTGGGAGGTCTGGGAAGGAGAAAGGTGGGGTGTGGGCGGCAGAAGCATTCTGAGAAAGAGCCCATTCCTTTTCACGGTGCATTTGAAGAGGTTAGTGCAAGAAACAGCACAGTTGGTCTGCAATGTTGCTACCATTTCATGTCATAAGAATACCTCATTTTCCATTAAAACCATAAGCACTTGTTCAATTACCAGGATTATAAGCAGCAGGCCTTGTGAGTTAAATGGACTTTAGTGCTCTGCCCTGAAAAATCTAACCAGACTGTTAAACACAGCCAAATTTTCTAACTGGGTTTTCTTTTCTGATGCTGAAAAGAAAAGAATTAGAAGAAGAAAAGGAGGCACCCCTGGGTGGAGATATGGAAAAAAGGGGAGGACGTGTAACAAAACACTCAGCCGGCCTTTCCCCAAGACTCTCCTTTCCTCCTGTGCCTCTGTGCACTGCCAAGCACATCTCCCCTCCCAGCTCGTGTGGGGGAAGGCCAAAAGCTTTACATTACACCACTGGTTTACACCCTGAGAAACGTCGCGTGAGCTGCAAAATACACTTTGAAGCAACTTTCTAAAAGGCACATCTATATTTACCAATGTGTTCCACATGATTAAACTGTGAAATTTGTCTCCAGTTTGGCAATACCTTAGAGAGATGTTGTGAGGTTTAGAAAGAAAATGCCTGTGAAGTGCCTTAAGTTCCATGGGAGGGAAGCACTACATACATCCAAGGTGCTGTTATATGCCTTTATGTTATATTGGTGCAACAGCAAATGAAATAGCGTAAGTTATGATGTCACAATGTTGTCACGCAACATCATCCACACTGAGAGCAAGAAAAATCTGTTTTTAAAATGTCTCTTTTCCCCCCTCCTCTTCAGCATGTTAAAACATATGGTATCCAAAACTAGTTCACAGTGAACTTCATTTCTGCCACTGCTGTAAATGAAGTTTCTTCTCAGGCAGATGTCAGTGCTAAAAGTTTGGTGCTCAAAAATACCAAATTAACATAAAATCTATATAGCTTTTTTTCAAACGTCTTCCTTGGTTGATGTGGGCTGACTGGATAGAACATGTAGTTCACTTATTTAGTCTTGAATCCATAATACATTTGCAGGTTCACTAATATGAAAAACAATAATTATAATTGAACCACAAGTGATATTCCCTGAGGCCTCTCTGACTGTAAATGTCATGTGACAAAAAAAAGAAAACAAAACTAGAAAAGTAACAGATATTCTTGAACTGTTAATTTAGGCTTTATGGTTCCAAACTATAAGTCATCACTTACACAAAAAAGCATTTGTAGATGGAATAAGAAATAAACTTTGTATATACTTTACTGCCTGATAAAACCATCAAAATAACATGTTAATAAAGCAAACTTGAGTTTATAGCTTACCACAGTACAAGAGGCCAAAGATCCTGACAAGAATCATGATGGTGTTTCAGAAGAGGAAAGGCAAAGATGGGATACATATAAGACTCAGGGGATCTAGTTTAAGATGGATATTTTGGAGGGTTTGATTATGATTAGGCAAACTTGTGATCTGATAGTTTGGGACTGGCAGACTAAGAGAGAGGAAAGATTTTTTTTTTTAATTAAAAGGGTTTCAAAGCACATCTTGAAGAGTGAAAATGTTGTACAATGCTGCTTTAATTTGGTTTGTCTAATATTAGTTTAAATAGATTACCATGAATTTTCTGACATGAACTATAAAGTTATAGTCAATTTTATCCTTCTGAACAAGAATTTTCTCATAGTAAGTAAAATTATGTCAATGCAAAATATAGGCTGCTATGGGTTGAGATCATTACATATAATTATTAGTATTATTATGGAGCCCCTGGTGGCCCAGATAGTAAAAAGTCTGCCTGCAGTGCAGGAGACCTGGGTTCAATCCCTGTGTCCAGAAGTTCCTCTGGAGAAGGAAATGACAACCCATTCCAGTATTCTTGCCTGGAGAATCCCATGGTCATAGGATCGCAAAGAGTCAGACACGACTGAGTGACTTCACTTTCAGCTTCCACTTTTTTCACTATTATTTATCTGGAACAGCCCAGCACACCAAGAGCAGCCCCTGTTTTGAGAAAAGAACTCACTTTAAGNCTAGTTTAAGATGGATATTTTGGAGGGTTTGATTATGATTAGGCAAACTTGTGATCTGATAGTTTGGGACTGGCAGACTAAGAGAGAGGAAAGATTTTTTTTTTTAATTAAAAGGGTTTCAAAGCACATCTTGAAGAGTGAAAATGTTGTACAATACTGCTTTAATTTGGTTTGTCTAATATTAGTTTAAATAGATTACCATGAATTTTCTGACATGAACAATAAAGTTATAGTCAATTTTATCCTTCTGAACAAGAATTTTCTCATAGTAAGTAAAATTATGTCAATGCAAAATATAGGCTGCTATGGGTTGAGATCATTACATATAATTATTAGTATTATTATGGAGCCCCTGGTGGCCCAGATAGTAAAAAGTCTGCCTGCAGTGCAGGAGACCTGGGTTCGATCCCTGTGTCCGGAAGTTCCTTTGGAGAAGGAAATGACAACTCATTCCAGTATTCTTGCCTGGAGAATCCCATGGTCATAGGATCGCAAAGAGTCAGACACGACTGAGTGACTTCACTTTCAGCTTCCACTTTTTTCACTATTATTTATCTGGAACAGCCCAGCACACCAAGAGCAGCTCCTGTTTTGAGAAAAGAACTCACTTTAAGTCACCAAAACAGACAATGGTCTCCTCTCAGATGCCACCTCCCTTCACCCTTGCTTTCACTGCTGACCAAAGAAGACTGGCTCATTATTTCTTAAAGAAGTGACTGCTTCTTTAAGATCAGCCAGTTCTTGGTCTAGGGATCATTCCTTTATCTGACTTAACATATCTCAATGTTTATAACATAGTTCAACACTTTGAGGACTAACCTCAAGTTCTTTGGAAACACTTCATCATCATTTCTACAATAAAAATCCTAATCATATCTCTACTCTGCTTAAAGCTTTTTAGTAAGTCTCCTCTGTCCTCTGGATGAAGTCTAAACTTCTCAATGTGCCTCTTGAACTGTATTATCCCCTGCTCTTCTCTCACTTTTCCACACGCATGTGTGCATACATGAATTTTATATGCCAATCACATTAAACTATTAATACCTCCAATTCCAGAACATGTTTGGCTCTGTCTTCCCCCATTGAAAGTTCTCTTCAGTGCAGAGCTGTGGCTTTATGGAAAACTCCCCAACACTCCTTCACTTCTCTTTCTACTGGTTAATTTCTACTCATATTAAAGATTCACTCAGCTGAGAAATTACTTTTCCCAGGATGACTCTTGAAAATATAAGGGAAATGCTCCCCATTAATGAATGCTCCCTTAATACTATGTACTTATTTCCATCATCCCACTCCATTTTCAATAATATGGTTCTTAGTACACTGTATTGTAATGGTCCATTTATTTGCTTACCCTGTCCTCCCTGTCAGTCAGCAACTTGAGGGCAAATACCACATCTTACTGCATTGTCTGGGAAACAGGTCACTCAAGATATTTTTTTAACAGGCAATGAGTGAATGGATAGATAAAACCTTATGATTATGACCAAAAAATTATAAAGATGGATAGGATTCCAAAAAAAATCATCTGATTGATAGATCCTAAAAAATAAAAAGAGATTAATCCTCAATGTGTTAATTACAAATCAACAGTGAAATTTAAGAAAACTAAAATTTGCACAAACCAAATTAATAAAACTTTTAAAACATGGGAAGGAATTCTGTTGGTGAGGCTATGGGAAGGCAGGCACTTTCATATCTCACCAGTATACCCTTTCAGAGGGGAATTTGACATTGACAATACCTAATAAAACTACACGTGCATGTACATCTCATCCCAGCAATGCCACTTCTGAAATTGAGCCTAAAGTTTCATTTACAATAGAAAAATACATATGCACCAAGTTTTTCATTGCAACACTGTTTATAATAACAAAATACTAGAAACAACCTAAATGCCAATAAGTAGGATAATGATTAATAAATCATACTACATTCACAAAGGGAGAATTATTGCAGCTTAAAAAGGTAAGAATAAGGAAGATTATAAACTGACATGGAGTGATTTCCAGGACTGTAGCCCAGCAAGCTCCTCCATCCATGGGATTCTCCAGGCAAGAATACTGGAGTGGGTTGCCATTTCCTTCTCCAGGGGATCTTCCCAATCCAGGGCCCAAACCCAGATCTCCCACATTGCAGGCAGACGCTTTAACCTCTGCACCACCAGGGAAGCCCTTTAAGAGAAAACAGCAAAATGCAAAAGAGCACCTATGGGATTTTACCATTTGTGTTAGAAAAGGAAAAGGGAAATATAAGAAGATACACATCTGAAAGATAAACCAAAAACTAATAAAACTGGCCACCTACAAGGGGTGGAAACAGAATGGAAGGAAGGAAGAAAAAGAACATAATAAAATGGGTAAAGGGAAATTGAAGTACATCTTCTTGTATAATTGTGATTTTTAGAACAAGGACATTGTTTTAAAATACAATCAACCAAGATTTGGAGAAAACCCAAAAAATATATATAAATAGCAACAAATGAGCCTTACTGCCCTAGCAAGGAATAACATAACCCTATTTAAGAGGACAAAGAAGAAAAGAACTAGCTTAAGCAACTTTGTGGGAAATTTTATCTATATATATTTTTTAAGTCTAAAGAAAACTACATAAGTACTATTCCCCAATTAATAAATTATTCTGAAACTAAACACATTCTAGGATTCAGTAAATAAATACACTGTAGATAACAAAATGCAGGTATCTATTTTACTCTTGGAGAAAGGATTTACAAATAATGAAAGAGGAAAGGCTAGAATGAGTCCTGTACTGTTGGACTGGAACTGAAGATATCAGTATGAAATTGTGATTTTTAATCTATTCAGAGAAAGAGAGAGAATGTTTCCTTGCTCTGTCCACTTAAAGGAATAACATCACAGAACTAATGAAGGCACTTAGTACTCAGATCTTGATTTCTAAAGATATCAATAAAATGAACCAGGACTCCTTGGAGAAATAACTGAGTCAAGGGCTGGTAGGAGAAAGTTCAGCATGGGTCTGGATTATCTCATAGAACCAGAAAGAACGGAAGTGTTCAAATAGGTAATGTTGATGTATTAGTCCGTACGCAAATACACAAATGTCACAAAACCTAAATGAAATTAAAAAGGCAGAAAAGACATGAAATTTAAAAAAATTAAAACCACTGGTGGCAAAAGAGTGTGAAGAAAAAACGTACCTCAAATATTAAAAATAGGTACCTAAAATTAATTAATTCATTTAACTCTCATTTATTTTTTTACTTTACTTTGTTTAGGTATCCAACACCCCCACTCACTTTTGAAAAGTATTTAGAAACACAGGATAAGCAATTATTTTATATCATGTGCTCTAATACCTAAGTGGGAAAAAGAAAACATTTCATTTGTTTAATTATTTAAATACAACTACTCTTTGCCTATTATTGCTGTTACAAAGATTAAATACCTCATGTTTAGTCACTCAGTCACGTTGGACTCTTCGTGACCCCATGGACTGTAGCCCACCAGGTTCCTCTTGTCCGTGGGGATTCTCCAGGCAAGCTGGAGTGGGTTGCCATACCCTCCTCAAGGGGATCTTCCCAACCCACAGATCGAACCCAGGTTTCTCGCATTGCAGGTGGATTCTTTACTGTCTGAGCCACCAGGGAAGCCTGAGAATACTGGAGTGGGTTGCCACGCCCTCCTCTTAAGGGATCTTCCCAATCCAGGAATTGAGCCAATGGCAACCCACTCCAGTATTCTTGCCTGGAGAATCCCATGGACAGAGGAGCCTGGTGGGCTACAGTCCACGGGGTCGCAAAGAGTCAGACACGACTGAGCGACTTTACTTTCACTTTTTCACTCCTGCATTGCAGGCGGATTCTTTATCAGTTGAGCTATCAGGGACTACTTCAATGCTATTCTCAAGAATAATTTCCAACACTAAGAAGGAAGATTCACTTTTATGTCTCCTGACCTTATAATAGTGGTTGGTAAACAACTATAGACAATATTTCTTTGCCCTCCATGGGTTATCCTGGAAACAGAAAAGGGAGAAATGTAATTCTGGTTGCCAATATCAACTTCAGATAAATGTTTTTGTTTCACATGAAAGTTGACCATTCTTCAGAGAGTTGCATTAGCACATGTTTATGCTAATGGTAAGTGTTCTGACAATAACTCAGGTGCTACCTGGAGCAGCTCTTTAAAGTTGCTTTGAACGCTATTTAGATCTTCTATTTTTATTTATTTTCCACTTGTTTTTGATGTCTGTCCACTGGTGAATCCAAGATACCTGAGGACACATTATTTATCTTACAGTTCTCTTCCTTATACCTCATATAGCATGTATCACTGTATTTGCTTGAAGAAGACAAGGTTTGAGGAAGACAGTGCAGTTTTGACACATGCTTTCTTTACAGAAGATAGATCAATATTACATACTATGAATAGAAAGGACACCAATTAATCAGAAAAAAATACCTTTAATCATCTTCAAACTGTCCGTTAGAAAAATGTAAATACAAATGAGAATTTGAAAATGATAAATATCTTTAGTCAAGTTAAATTAAACTAAACAACTTTTTAAATGGCCAAAAGTTCTTTTAGAAAAAAAGTATAGGAAAGAGGAATATAAGTATCTACTTGTTTCATCCGTATAATAATCTTACAATGTAAGAATTATTACTCCCATTTACAGGTGAGGAAATGGAGGTCCAGAGTCATTTGCTCTGAGCAATTCACACACAATCATGCAACTAGTAATTGGCAGAACTAGAATTCACAATTCACTTTGATATCAAAGTAAATATTATGCCACAATAAGAAACATCTCTAATAAAATCTAAAAAGGATAAAATCAAAAATAGTCAAATGAAGTTTTAATTATATTAAAACTAAAACAGAATGTAAGAGGCAAAAACAATCTTAGATAAAAATCAACTCAAATAGCACTAGACTCAGAGACCTGGGTTCTAGATCTTTTTCTCACTTTACGCCTTTTAGTACTAATACCTAACTCAGCAAAACCAGTCTTTAAATAATCATTGCCTCACCACTGACTAAAAGGTACAAATAGAACACTTAAAATCAATCACCGAACTACGTTATAATAAAGTTTCAATTAACCAGAACAATTAGGAGATTGTTCATTTTAATATAACCTTTAGCTAACTAACAGTGAATAAGAAAAACCTTTTTGCAGATTCAAGGTTGCCATTGGAAACCTTTCCAAATCTATTTTGCTAAGCAGAGCAAATGTTATTGTATAGAAGCAGCACTCAAGAACTTGCTACAATGCAGATCCCCACGTTCCCCACAAGAGTCTTATTTGGTATGTCTGTCTGGAGTGATTCTTATTCAGATCTTAAGATGAAACTAAGAAATGTTAAGTAAAGGCTATAAAACATAATAAAACCTTTTTGAATTGCAAGGCTCAATAGTACCTCAACCATCATTCTGACCACTAATCGCTTTTCCCAAATCTCAAAATAGATGTTGAAGGCACAGAGTCCTGAACAAGAACCTAGAGCACAAAATCTGGGCTTTTACCTTTGTCTTCTAAGGAAACTATATTTAAAACTTAAAACTGAGGTTAATTGCCATCTAGTAAATTGAAGTTTTGAAATGTTATTAGATTTACGTGACATGGAATACAAAATGATATTTAGGATTATTAAAAACAATGTTCATAACACATCATACCTAAGGAATTAAGAATATGCCAATGTCATACAAATGGTATGCACCAGATCTACTACTTCACAACTTCCTGTTTCAGTAGGTCATAGTCTTAGTATATTCATGGTCACAACACAAAGTGCATAGTCAATAGCTATGGGTTGCTAATGGATATATTAGTAATTAGTTTATAAGTAGTGGAATTTAAAATATATGTTAAACAGCTGGTACCAGAATTCTTCTTAAAAAAAGAAAGAACAATCTTTGTTTAGGGAAATGTCCTGATGAGCCACTTGGGTTGGAAATATAGATCAGGGGGAAAAAAAAAAAGAACAAAGGGAGGATTAAATTGGTGTGGATGAAAAATATAAGGCGTTTGGGGAAGGAGGTCTTCCTTGAGAGTGGAGGAAGAATGGAGAAAAATAAAGGTAAGCAGTATGGCAGGAGCCTAGAGTACAAGTTATGAGAAATAGCTAAAGTTTGTCATTTTCTTTAAGCCAGCAATGTTCAATGAAATTTAAAATTATCTGTTTGGCTAAGACATAAACTTTTTCTCTCCCTCCAAACATTCACTGAAGTCTGCTACTCTCTCAACTTGTATTTTTCATTTCAATCCCTTCTGAATTGTTCTATTTTTAATGTATATATATTCATAAAAATGAAATATTAACACACTAAGCTCTTTGCTATTTCATTTAACCTCCAGACCAATTCTATAGAGTAGGTGCTATCATTAAATCCATTTTATGGGTAAGAAAGCTGAGTTCTAAAAGGCTAAACAACTTACTCAAGATCATGAAGTTACTAAATGATGAACTGGGATTCAAACCTTTACTAGATCAAACTTAAGTTCACAGCTAAATAGGTACATAGGGTTTCCCACCTGGCTCAGTGGTAAAGAATCCACCTGCCAAGCAGGAGACATGGGTTCAGTCCCTGGGTCAGGAAGATCCCTTGGAAAAAGAAATAGCAACCCACTCCAGTATTCTTGCCTAGGAAATCCCATGGACAGAGGAGCCTGGTAGACTACAGTCTATGGGGTCGCAAAGAGTTGGACATGACTTAGTGACTAAACAGCAACAACAAATAGATACATATATATATACATATACACATATATACACACATACATAAAATAAAAAGATATCCTGGTATCCACATTTAAGCAAAATACATTTTATAAAATAGGAATATTCAAAATACAAGTAACATTCAAAATATTAGCAATGATGCTATCTTACTATTTTTTTCAAAATATTTCAAAATCACTAAAAGTTAAAATATACAAATTCCAGCTATTGAATTCTGACTATTCAGCATTTCTACTTTATTCTTTTATCATATAATCATCTTTGAAAAGTTAATCACTAATTAAATATTTGCTTCTGAAAGAGATCAACCCTGGGATTTCTTTGGAGGGAATGATGCTGAAGCTGAAACTCCAGTACTTTGGCCACCTCATGTGAAGAGTTGACTCACTGGAAAAGACTCTGATGCTGGGAGCGATTGGGGGCAGGAGGAGAAGGGGACGACAGAGGATGAGATGGCTGGATGGCATCACTGACTCGATGGAATCGAGTCTGAGCGAACTCTGGGACTTGGTGATCGACAGGGAGGCCTGGCGTGCTGAGATTCATGGGCTCGCAAACAGCTGGACATGACTGAGCCACTGAACTGAAATGAACCTGTACAGTAATTTTAAAATATACCTAGATTTTTTTTGACACTCCTCCCTCCAAAAAGTGGATCCTAAATCCCCTTCCCTTAAGTGTGGAGTGGACTCAGTGACTCACTTATAATGAATAGTATGTGGCAAAAGTGATGGCAAGTGACTAGGTCATTAAAGTCGGTAACTTCCTCGTTGCACTCCAACTCGGATCACTTGCTCTGGGGAAAGCCTGCTACCATGAAACAAGGACAGTCAAGCAGCCCTAAGATGAGACGCAGATACCAAGGAACTGAGGCCTCCTGCCGACAGCCAGTGAGGAGTGGAGCCCCCCAGTCAACAGTTAAGTGAGTGAGCCACAGAAGAAGTGGACCCTCCAGCACCCGTAGAGCCTTTGGAGGACAGCAGTCCTGACTGATGTCTTGATTGCAACCCTATGAGAGACCCCAAGTGAGAACCAGCTTGAACCAGCTCCCAAGTCCTGGGCCCACAGAAACTATGTACAATAATAAACCTTTAAGTCATCTAAGTTTGGAATGATTTGTTATACTAGTGATAGTTAACTAATACACTTACTAGGTCAGTAATTCTCAAAGTGTGATTCCCCAAGCCTCTTCTGGGTACTTGATAGAAGTGCAGATTCTCAGGCTCTACCCAAGATGTACTGAATCAGGAACTCTCAAGATGCCAGGCAGCAATTTGTTTTAACAAGCCCCCTGGGTGATTCTGGGCTTCCTAGGTGGTGCGAGTTTTAAAGAACCTGACTGTTGATGCAGATGACATAAGAGATGTGGGTTTGATCCCTGGGTGGGGAAAATCTCCTCAGGGGAGGTGGGTGCCATCACAACCCATTCCAGTATTCTTGCCTGGAGAATCCCCATGGACAGAGGAGCCTGGCAGACTACAGTCCATAGGGTTGCAAAGAGTCAGACATGACTGGAGCCACTTAGCATGCACACACATACTAGGTGATTTTAATATACAGTAAAACTTGGGAAGCGCTATGCTAAGCCCTCAATAATTTAGCTAACAGTGAACAAACCTCAAATCTCCTTAATAACAGACCTACTCTCCATCTCCAGAGAAATTTGTATTTATTCTTGGAATATGGTATAATCTTTCAGCATCAGATTGCAAACAAGCTTCATTCTCATGACAAAATGTCAGCTAGCAAAGGGCAGAGAATCCTCCTATCTCCACATTGTGCCTGGCATACAATCAATGTTAAATAAATATTGCTTGACATGAATAACTGAATACACAACTATTGTTTAGTGAAGATTAAAATGAAGTCTTTCTTTTTTTTCTTTTCCATCTATCATCACTTGAACTCTTTTAAACTGACTTCAGCCAAGATCATGTTTGTTATGGTATCCATGGAAATAAGATGTTCCTAGTATATTAAAGTAGAGATTAAAATGACTAAGCCTGACTTCACAACAGACACTCACTTTGGTGGCTTGTGGAGTTGTCAAAAACAAAATGAAATTCATCAATTATCAATAATGTACAATATGTCCCCCCACTCCTTATTAGGGATCTTATTAGATGTTTGAACACCAAAACAGAGCTTAAGGAACCTGGAAAATGCTAACAACTGCCTGACATTTGTTCTTATCATTCCTTTCTAAAACATGTATTATTAGAATATAACTCCAACTGACTATAGGAGTGTTTAAAAACTAACAGGTAGTGATATGAAGTCCTCCAAATCAGCCAACTTGCTGAGTTCATAACACTAATTCTGTAACATCTTTAATTAATCAATCAAATGAAAAAATCTCTATCCATATAATTTGGAGTTACAAGGTGGAACAAAATTTTTTCCCAGTGGACATATCAGAGCCTTTGGCATACACTAATGTGAAAATATGGACACTTTTAAAGGAGCAGCTTGTAAAGCTAACACTTTAGTAAACACCACCCTATTGCAAACCTTCAACAATTTTTTTACTTTGAATTTGTAATTTTAACTTTTAAGTAAATTGTTTGATTTATCAACTGTATCTCTTCTTTCTGTGTGTACATGTGCACATATGTACGTGTGTTAGTCGCTCGGTCGTGTCCAACTCTTTGCTCTCCCATGAACTGTAGCCCGCCAGGCTCTCCTGTTCCTGGAATTCTCCAGGTAAGAATACTATTGAGTAACCATTCCCTTTGCCAGTGGATCTTCCCAACCCAGCAATAGAACCTAGGTCTCCTGCATTCCAGGCAGATACCTTACTCTCTGAGCCACCAGGGAAGCCCCTAATGATATTTAAATCATTTAAATCATTACTTCCCATTTTTCCTATAGACTTAACTCCATACCCATTCCTATCTCCAAAAATATTATTATATATTCATTGATATTATTATTATATACAAAGTAATTCTTTTAGTATAAAGTACAACTTAGTTGTTAAAATGACATACCCAAAATCATATCAACATTTTCCCCTTGTTATTAATTTAAATAAGAACCATATAGAAATATATTTTAACAGTTATAACAGTTCAAGGGAACAAGTTTTTAAACTGTGATAGTCAAACCTTTTAAGAGTATAATAATAATCTATATAATTTTACTGATAATACTCTTAAGGCAATGATTTCCAACTACACTGTGTTCCAACTGTTATCTGTAGCATATACATTCTAGGTTGTCATCCTCATTCTCTGAGAACAAATATACCACCCCATTCAGAAATGGGCTCTAGTACCCATGTATTCTGTTGTCATAGATCAGAATTAGTTGGGCCAGATTTGGATACTAGACTAATATGTCCAGTCATATTCTCTTTCCAAGAAATTGTATTTAGGAATAAGAAATTCTAGTTTGTCTCTACTAGGGTTAAAAAACTGAGTCCATATAAATTTGGGAACTTTGGGGATGACTCTATAGATAGAAAAGAAAAATCATTCTGCAAAGAAAGCCAATAAAACATACACAACAAGGAAAGTGTATATGATCTTAGAAAGGTAATTCATAAGTATCTATTTGTAAAAGCATGGTATGTGTTTATAATGGATGCTTTATTACACACTTAGCAGAGAAGTCCCTTCAAGTTTGTCACTGCTTACTTGAAATGGTTATAAAGAAGTAGGTAAGTTGTAAGTCACAAAGTCATACTTAGAAAATTCTGGTTTAACATAAATAAAAAAACAAGGAAACAAATAAAAACACTAAGAATTCTCCATTCTCCAAGGTCAAGTTTCAAAGATCCTTTACCTACATCCAAAGCAGTAGCCCTACTTTTACAAATGGCTTTGTGGCTGAGCCATGTAAGAACTGAGGCTGCTCTGTTTCTCTATCGGCAGATTCCATTATCGGTAATGGGGCCTTGCAAGGAAAAACTTACCTCTGTGTGTTTCTCCTTTGCTCTCACACTACTACCACACTCACAGCATTGCTGACACCAGATGCATGGGGCTTTGTCTCACACCAAACAATTCTTTGTGACACCAGCCAGGTGGCTTGCAAGTCAGTTATGACACTAACCAGAGTTAGTAAGGACCCCACAGGTTAAGGATTCAGCCCTACAATGCTGTTCCCAACTTTAGATGTCAATTATTAAGCAGTAGGACCTTTGGTTATACACAACTTCCGTCCAACATAGTATAAATTGGAGGTTCCCAGAACTCCCTTCTTTGGGCTCGATTGTTTACTGAAACAGCTTACAGAACTCAGAGTAACATTTCCTTACATCTACCAGATTATTATAAAGGATAGGATACGGGATACACATGAAGAGTCAGATGAAGTGATACATGGAGCAAGATCTGGGAGGAACTTCACACAGGAACATCAATCTCCAGGGAGTTGAGATGTACCACTTCCAGGTACTTAGATGTATTTGCCAACCAAGAATCTCCCTAAATCCTGTACTGTAAGGATTTTATTGGAATTTCACCATGTAGGCACAATGGAATATTAACTCTATCTTGTTTCTGGAGAATGGAGATTAGGGCCAAAGTTTCAAGCTTTTAATTATGGCTTAGTCTTTCTAGTGATTGACTCCCACCCAGGAGTCCACTTAGAGACACCTCATTAGAACAAAACACATTCCTGTCACGCAGGGATTTCAAGGCAATTCCAAGGAGCTCAGGGTAGGGTACTCTTTTCACTCAGGAAATCACAATGGTCTTGGGAGCTCTGTCAGGAACCATACTTTTTCTTAGTTTCACCACCCCACAGATGGAACAGTTTCCACCCTAACTACCATGAACTTCCACCATGAACTACCTGTGACTGACGTGACCTGTTGAGAAAGCTGAAGGTAAAACTTTATTAACCAAAACATATAATGTAGCTCACCTAACCTCAGAGGGAGTGGAAAGTTCACTTCTTTCAAACTCCTAAAAGTAGAATCTAATACTTATCACATTAAGACATAATTTGCATTTGAACACCTGACAATTCTCATGTCTGGATAATAAGTAGAAAATACTCCTGCTCACCTCCATACTCTCAAGTGAGACTTCAAATCTGACCTAAACATTTCAGTTCATATACAGCACCTCCAACACTTCTGAGCTAGCTTCTTATGATATAAGCGAATTCACTAAGGGATTCTGGCACAGACACTAGCAACCTTCCAGAAACAAGAGGAAGATGATTTATTTGTGTTAGCAAAAGAAATACTGAGGCCTTGCTTTTCACATATATTTGCTACTCCTAAAGTCTATTGGTTTTGCATCTTTAGATTAAAAGGACCTTAAAATTATTTTAAATTCAAATGTAAGCTCAGAAATTCCAGAGAGAATAGGAAAGAATCAAGACAATTAAAAGTATTCCTTTTCACTACCTAGAGATATCTATTTCTTATTATAGAGGACTTCAAAACATATTCAAAAGTATCTAAGTATTTGATACTAAGCACTTGATACATTACATATTGTTGGGCATTTAAGGAGATCATAGTTTTTCTGCACTATAAATAATGATGCAATAGGGATTTGTATTCATCAATCTTTGTGCAAATCTCTAAGTATCAGATTAGATTAATAAAAATATAAAAATTAAATTTAAAAGCGTGGGCTTTCTTTAAGTTCTTAACACATATTGCCCAACTGTAAAATCCATGAGGTCAGGAACTTTGTCATATTTGCTCCTGTATTTGTGTATGCTAAGTTGCTTCAGTTGTGTCTGACTCTTGCAACCCCATGGACCACCAGGCTCCTCTGTCCATGAGATTCTTCAGGCAAGAATACTAGAGTGGGTTGACATGTCCTCTTCCAGAGGATCTTCCAGACCCAGGGATCTAACCGGCATCTCTTCTGTCTCCAGCATTAGCAGTTGGGTTCTTTATCACTGGGACTTCCCTGGCGACTCAGAAGGTAAAGCATCTGTCTACAATGCGGGAGACCTGGGTTCGATTCCTGGGTTGGGAAGATCCCCTGGAGAAGGAAATGGCAATCCACTCCAGGACTATTGCCTGGAAAATCCCATGGACAGAGGAGCTTAGTAGGCTACAGCCCATGGGGTCACAAAGAGTCGGACACGACTGAGTGACTTCACTTTCACTTTATCACTAGTGCCACCTGGAAAGCTATTTGCATCTCCTGGAGCAGTAGAAAAGTGACTGGAACATAGGAGACCTTCACTAAGAATGTGCTAAATGAATGAATGAATATATTGCAAAGAAACTTTCCAAAGTAAACTGTACTTTCAAATATAATTCTTCCGTCAGAAAGTTAAGTCCATCACTTGTTACCATCCTGGTCTGATTCATTATTTAGCTCATTATTTCCTTCCTGATACTCACTAAAGGAAAATGTACATTTCATGAGAGCCATTTTGTAGGAAGTTGTAAAAAAGAGAAGGATACAAATTTACTTTTACCTCTAATTCCCTCCCCTGCATTTATCTGGGACCTTACAACTTTTTGATAATTTTGCAGCAAAAAAAGAAAAACCCTCCATAGGCTGAAAATACTTATATTTTTCTACACCCCAGACAGGTGATAGATGCTCATAGGTAAATGAATATAGGTGCTATAAATTACTGCAGTGTGTGTGTGTGTGTGTGTGTGTGTGTGTGTGTGTGTGTGTGTGCCCACTAATGGATACAATAATACAAATTACATTTTGACCCAGATTAAAAATTATTTTTAAAAATTGTTCATATTTTTTAAATTAATCCACATCCAAAATGCATATATTGCTTTCCATTTCTACACAGTGCTATGATCTCAGATCAGCCTTTGACAAATTCTTTAGCTTGCCTGACTCACCTTTCTCTAATAATACAAAGTATACACGGAGTAGTTTGATATAGAGCTTCTATATCTCAATTTCTAAATTAAGACCTTTCACGGAGCTTTTAATAATACAGCTCCACACTCCTGGAATTACAAAGTTAAAAATCATTCTTTCTATGCCTTTCAACAAACTTCATTGCTCTCCTCTGTGTGCATGTAAATTCTATTAATGCTAATGGAGGCAACGCACATGCATATGGAGTGGAATATATCTCTAAATCACACTTTAATCTTTAGCTACAATTCTGGCACCTGTTCAAATGATACATGTGCCTCAAATACACACTGTATGTCTGTTGTTTCCTGTCTGGATATTAAAATTTATTCATATATTTTTAGTAGCTATTACAACATTTTGGCCAACAAATTTTCTTATTATTATTATACATGTGTCGAGTTTTAACTGGGTGCTAGATGCAACTGTAAACATTCCTGATTTATTATAATATAATTAGAATGTAAATTCAATTCCTGACCAGGTTATATTTGTTTTTAAAAATGGAAATTTTCTGTTGTTTTCCACCTGGTTAAACATATGTAGTAAAGAGAAAACATAATGCAAACAAAATAAATATAAGTAACCTGGTTGCTTGTTTCTGTACTGAAAAATGGTTATCCTTACATAATTTAAAAAAATTTTAACGCATGCATTTAAAATCTAGTTAAAAGATATTATATTAAGTTTACTAAAAATACCAAAATTATTATATTAACCATACTTTTTGAAGAAAGTGGCTAGCTAAATAATTTTGCATTTTTACATAATCTTAATTGATGTTCTGTAAAACCACATAGCCATTTCTCAACAGAGCCTTATGCATCTACATATTTACATTTTTTTCTTTACTTTTCCACTTTTTATGATGTTGCACCAAAAGGTTAAAAAAAGATGATCCTGAAATATGTAAAACATAGCATAGTCAAAATTTATATAATTTAAAGTGAACAAACATGGTAAAATTTCACTACAATTGATCTTTTCTTATTCTGAAGTCCTATACTAATAGGAAAAATATTCCCAATTTAAACATAATCCAGTTTATTTGCATTTTCAAATGTGAATAGTCAGTCAGGGCAAAGTTCAAAATCTCTGTCAGATCTGTTTTTCCTCCAACTTTCCCTTTCCTTTCCAGAAACAGTAGAGGGAGTATGAAGGCTTCACATGCCTAGATGAGGTAGGAAAGCTCTCCTGTGATCCATGCAGTTTTGTCAATTCTTTTGGTTGCTGCCTAAACAGTCTTTGGCTTCAACCGGTCTTCAGGCATAAAATCTACCTTCTGGAGGAATTTCAAATTATTTGGTACTCACTTGTCTGGAGAATCCCAGGCACAGAGGAGCCTGTTGGGTGCCGTCTATGGGGTCACACAGAGTCAAACACGACTGACATGACTTTGTAGCAGCAGCAGCATGTGCCGTCTCAGACACTTAACTTAGCCCCATCCTTCAGGCATTTAATCTTTTAAAAAGAGGCATGTTGAATGTGGCTAAACTCCAATTTCAGCATTTCTCTAAAAACCTTCAGTTCAGTTCAGTCGCTCAGTCACCCGACATTTGCAACCCAATTGACTGCAGCAGGTCAGGCTTCCCTGTTCATCACCAACTCCCTGAGCTTGCTCAAATTCATCTCCATAGAGTCAGTAATGCCATCCAACCATCTCATCCTTTGTCGTCCCCTTCTCCTCCCGCCTTCAATCTTTCACAGAATCAGGGTCTTTTCCAATGAGTCAGCTCTTCGCATCAGGTGGCCAAAGTATTGGAGTTTCAGCTTCAGAATCAGTCCTTGCAATAATATTCAGGATTGATCTCCTTCAGAATGGACTGGTTGGATCTCCTTGCAGTCCAAGGGACTCTCAAGAGTCTTCTCCAACACCACAGTTCAAAAGCATCAATTCTTCGGTGTTCAGCTTCTTTATAGTCCAACTCTCACATCCATACATGACTACTGGAAAAACCATAGCTTTGACTAGACAGAGCTTTGTCAGCAAAGTAATGTCTCTGCTTTTTAATATGCTGTCTAGGTTTTAATATGCTGTCATAGATTTTCTTCCAAGGAGCGAGCGTCTTTTCATTTCATGGCTGCAGTCACCATCTGCAGTGATTTTGGAGCCCAGGAAAATAAAGTCTGTCACTGTTTCCATTGTTTCCCCATCTATCTGACAAGAAGTGATGCAACTGAATGCTATGATCTTCATTTTTTGAATGCTGAGTTTTAAGCCAGCTTTTTTACTCTCCTCTTTCACTGTCATCAAGAGGCTCTTTAATTCCTCTTCGATTTCTGCCATAAGGTGCTGTCATCTGCATATATGAGGTTATTGATATTTCTTACGGGGATCTTGATTCCAGCTAGTGCCTCATCCAGGCAAGCATTTCCCATGATGTACTCTGCACAGAAGTTATATTAGCAGGGTGACAATATACATCCTTGACATACTCCTTTCCCAGTTTGGAACCAGTCCATTGTTCCATGTCTGGTTCTAACTGTTGTTTCTTGACCTGCAGGTAAGGTGATATGAGGTATTCCCATTGCTTGAAGAATTTTCCACAGTTTGTTGTGACCCACACAGTCAAAGGATTTAGCACAGTCAATGAGACAGAAGAATTTTTCTGGAATTCCCTTACTTTTTCTATGATCCAACATATGCTGGCAATTTGATTATTGGTTCCTCTGCCTTTTCAAAACCCAGCTTGAACATGTGGAAATTCTCAGTTCACATACTGTTGAAGCCTTACTTGGAGAATTTTGAGCATTACTTTGCTAGTGTGTGAGATGAGTGCAATTGTGCAGTAGTTTGAGCATTCTTTGGCATTGCCTTTCTTTGTGATTGGAATGAAAACTGACCTTTTCAAGTCCTGTGGCCACTACTGAGGTTTCCAAATTTGCTGGCATATTGAGTGCGGCACTTTCACAGCATTATCTTTCAGGATTTGAAACAGCTCAATTGGAATTCCATCACCTCCACTAGCTTTGTTCATAGTGATGCTTTCTAAGGCCCACTTGACTTCACATTCCAGGATGTCTGGCTCTAGATGAGTGATCACATCATCATGATTATCTGGGTCATGAAGATCTTTTTTGTACAGTTCTTCTGTGTATTCTTGCCACCTCTTCTTAATATCTTCTGCTTCTGTTAGGTCCATACCATTTCTGTCCTTTATCGAGCCCATCTTTGCATGAAATGTTCCCTTGGTATCTCTAATTTTCTTGAAGAGATCTCTAGTCTTCTCCATTCTATTGTTTCTAATCTATTATTTGTATTGATTGCTGAGGAAGGCTTTCATATCTCTTCTTGCTATTCTTCGGAACTCTGCATTCAAATAGGTATATCTTTCCTTTTCTCCTTTGCTTTTAGCTTCTCTTCTTTTCACAGCTATATATAAGGCCTCCTCAGAAAACCATTTTGCCTTTTTGCATTTCTTTTTCTTGGGGATGATCTTGATCCCTGTCTCCTGTAATGTCACAAATCTCCGTCCATAATTCTTCACGCACTCTATCAGATCTAATTCCGTGAATCTATTTGTCACTTCCACTGTATAATCGTAAGGGATTTTATTTAGGTCATACCTGAGTCCTCTAGTGGTTTTCCCTACTTTCTTCAATTTCAGTCTGAATTTTGCAATGAGGAGTTTGTGATCTGAGCCACAGTCAGCTCCCAGTCTTGCTTTTGTTGACTGTATAGAGCTTCTGCACCTTTAGCTGCAAAGAATATAATCAATCTGATTTCAATATTGACCATCTGGTGATGTCCATGTGTAGAGTCTTCTCTTTTGTTGTTAGAAGAGGGTGTTTGCTATGACCAGTGTGTTCTCTTTGCAAAATTCTGTTAGGCTTTGCCCTGCTTCATTCTGTACTCCAAGGCCAAACTGCCTGTTAGTCCTGGTATCTCTTGACTTCCTACTTTTGCATTTCAGTCCCCTATAATGAAATGGACATCTTTTGGGGGTGTTAGTTCTAGAAGATCTTGTAGGTCATCATAGAACTGTTCAGCTTCTTCGGCATTAGTGGTTGGGGCATAGACTTGGATTATTGTGATATTGAATGGTTTGCCTTGGAAAAGAACACTGATCATTCTGTCCTTTTTGAGACTGCACCTAAGTATTGCATTTCAGACTCTTTTGTTGACTATGAGGGCTTCTCCATTTCTTCTAAGGGATTCTGCTGCTGCTGCTAAGTCACTTCAGTCATGTCCGACTCTGTGCGACCCCATAGACGGCAGCCCACCAGGCTCCGCCGTCCCTGGGATTCTCCAGGCAAGAACACTGGAGTGGGTTGCCATTTCCTTCTCCAATGCATGAGAGTGAAAGTGAGTCGCTCAGTCGGGTCCAACTCTTCGCCACCCCATGGACTGCAGCCCAGCAGGCTGCTCCGTCCATGGGGTTTTCCAGGCAAGAGTACTGGAGTGGGGTGCCATTGCCTTCTCCTCTAAGGGATTCTAGCCCACAGTAATAGATATAATGGTCATCTGAATTAAATTTGCCTATTCTGTTCCATTTTAGTTCACTGATTCCTAAGATGTCAATGTTCACTCTTGCCATCTCCTGTTTAACCACTTCCAATTTGCTTTGATTCATGGACCTAACATTCCAGGTTCTTACACAATATTGTTCTTTACAGCATTGGACTCTGCTTCCATCACCAGTCACATCCACAACTGGGCATTGTTTTCACTTTGACTCATTCTTTTCATGGTTTCTGGAGCTATTTCTCCACTGTTCTCCTGTATCATTTCAGGCATCTACTAACCTGGGGAGTTCATCTTTCAGTGTCATATCTTTTTGCCTTTTCATACTGTTCATGGGGTTCTCAAGGCAAGAATACTGAAGTGGTTTGCCATTCCCTTTGCCAGTGGACCACTTTTTGTCAGAATTCTCCACCACAACCCATCCATCTTGGGTAGCCATACATGGCATGGCTCATAGTCTCATTGAGTTAGACAAGGATCTGATTCAAGTGGTCAGTTTGGTTAGTTTTCTATAATTGTGGTTTCCATTCTGTCTGTGCTCTGATAGATAAGGATAAGAGGCTTGGGGAAGCTTCCTGATGGGAGGGACTGGCTGTGGGGGAATCTGGCTCTGATGGCCAGGGCCGCTCAGTAAATCTTTAATCCAATTTTCTGTTGATGGGTGGGGCTCTGTTCCCACCCTGAGGCCAAACCATGGTAGGGGTAATGGCAACCTCCTTCAAAAGAACTTATGCCAAGGCTGTTGTATTCAGTGCCCCAACCTCATGGCAGGCCACGGTCGACCCACCCTTCTGCCGGAGACTCCTCCACACTCACAGGCAAGTCTGGTTCGGTCTCTGGTGAGGGCGCTGCTCTTCTCTCCAGGATCCTGGGACATATGGTGTTTTGTTCGTGCCCTCCAAAAGTCTGTTTCCCCAGTCCTGTGGAAGTTCTGTAATCAAGTCCCACTGGCCAGTTCTCAGTCCCTTTGCCAAATCGCCAGGTTGGGAAATCTGTTGTGGATCCTAGAACTTTCTTAACAGTGAGAGAATTACTGTGGTATAATTGTTCTGAAGGTTGTGGGTCGTCTAAGAGACTTGAAATGTCCTAAACTAAGGCTTAAGAAACCAAGACTCAGTTCAGTTCAGTTGCTCAGTCATGTCTGAATCTTTGCGACCCCATGAATGGCAGCATGCCAGGCCTCCCTGTTCATCACTATCTCTCGGAGTTCACTCAGACTCATGTCCATCGAATCTGTGATGCCATCCAGCCATCTCATCCTTGGTCGTCCCCTTCTCCTCCTGCCCCCAATCCCTCCCAGCATCAGAGTCTTTTCCAGTGAGTCAACTCTTCGCATGAGGTGGCCAAAGTACTGGAGTTTCAGCTTTAGCATCATTCCTTCCAAAGAAATCCCAGGGTTGATCTCCTTCAGAATGGACTGGTTGGATCTCCTTGCAGTCCAANTGGAGTCGGTGATGCCATCCTGTCATCCCCTTTTCCTCCTGCCCCCAATCCCTCCCAGCATCAGAGTCTTTTCCAATGAGTCAACTCTTCGTAGGAGGTGGCCAAAGTACTGGAGTTTCAGCTTTAGCATCATTCCTTTCAAAGAACACCCAGGGCTGATCTCTTTTAGAATTGACTGGTTGGATCTCCTTGTGCGTAAATTATCACTAATTTAACCCCAAACTCTGAAAATTATTTAATCTCTCAATTTTTTATTCACAGGTATTCCAGTGATCTTATCTTGAATAATTTCTGCCAGAGCTTTCAGACTTGCTTGAATCTGGATTGGTCACTCTCTAAAGCCTAGGGCACAATTAACATCTTGATATTTGCCTAACCCACATCGCAGAGATTTTGCTTTTATTCTTCTTTCTTGGATGCTACATCTTAAAGTTTCTTATCATATGTCCTCATTTCAGAGGATTTTATCTTCCAGGAGCTTCCAAAGAAGACAAATGGGGAGGTAAAATTTTTGAGAACTTGGAGGTCTCCAAATGTCAATCCTATCTCACAAGAGTTTGACTCACTATGGAATATCTGGGCTTCCCTGGTGGCTCAGACAATAAAGAATTCACCTGCAATGCAGCAGACCAAAGTTTGATCCCTGGGTCAGGAAGATCCCCTGGAGAAGTGAATGGCTTACCCACTCTAGTATTCTTGCCTGGAGAATTCCGTGGACAGAGGCTATAGTTGCAGGCAGTTGGATATGACTGAGCAACTTACATTTTCATGGAGTATCTGCATCGAAGTCATTTTTCTTCTCCATTTTGAATCTATTGATACACAGTCTTCAAGCTTCCAGTGTGCTAAGAAACCATTCTGATTCTTAACATTTTATGACTATCTATTCTCTCCAGAAAGTTACAGAATCTTCTTTCTGCCTCCCAGTATCCTGAAATTTTGCTGTGAGATGCCCTAATTCACAAGTGGTGTGCTTGGAACTCAACCTGAAAATTCATATCCTTACATTTGGGGAAATGTTATTATTTTGTTGGTGGTGATTACTTCCCCCTTATTTGCCCTCATGACAGTCATTTCCTCTGTGGTGTCTTTCTGAAGCTTTTTTTATTCAGATGCCACATATTTACTGATCTTAAGAACACCTTTTCTTTCCTCTTTGTCCTTTTGCTCTACTTTCTGAGATTTCCTAAACTTTATCTTTCAACATATTTAATCAGTTTTTATTTTCATTTCTACCACTACATTTTTAACTTTTAGAAGCTCTTTTATATTCTTTCGATTTTTCTTCTTGTGGTGTCTTGCTTTTGCATCATGGATGTAGTTATTTTCTCTAATTTATCTAAGGTTATCCATTTTTTCTTTCCATTTTTCCCATTTATTTTAGATTCCGTTATAAGTAGGGTTTCCCGAGGCTGAGATTTTGGGGCAGGTGGTTAACTGGCGACCACCTTCAGGAACAATGCCTTTAAGGGAGTGAGGAAGGCAGGACTGGACTGACAAGGAAGCTGACCCATGATCCAGTCACCACAGCCAGTCTCACAGGGAGTTCTGAAGCTGGAATGGCTCTTTCAAGTTGTTTCCCATTTTTGTCCCCAGATGGGGCACGGGAACCATGTCTTTGTGACACCCTCCATCTCAAACAGACTGGATGTGGGTTGCTCTGAGGAAAGGATATAACCCTAGGCAAAGTGAAACTAGAAGGTCTTGGTATTCAGTTTGCAAATGCTTAATAATCACTTTGTTTTCAGCAAGTTACTTACAATACTCCCCGTACCCTCACCTCCTCCTGGTACATCTTAATCCAAAGAGTTTTTGTTTGTTTGTTTTTTTAACCCAGTTCAGAAACTAAACCTTAAGATTGGGGAAGGGAATTTGCCTGGCTTTGCAACTGGGAACTTAACTGCTTTAAGAAGCTTTCAACCATTCTTCCTATTTTTAGCCCCACCTTCCGTCTCCTTTCCAGAGGTAACTGGAGAAGCCAATTCCTGGACCTTCAGGATATTCTGCAGCATGAAAGCTCCTGTTTTTCCCACTGTCAGCAAAGAACCTGGCTCTCTGGGTCTGCTGAGTCAGCACCATTCATTCATCTGTTTTCCAGCTTCCAGAAATTTGCTATTTCTTCCTCTTCCAGTCTGTCCTTGTGGGTATATGCCTTTTTAAAAATATCCCTTTACTGTCATTTTAGGAAGCAAAAGTATATGTGTCTACTTAATCTCTTACATATTTTCTCTCTTTCTCAAATACACATTTTAAAAATAGGTCGTATATTCTCCTGGCTCTAAAAAAAAGTCTTTTTTACCCATCTCTGAGCTACCCAGTTACCTCTTTTGCCTTCAATTCCAAGCAGGAAATCACTTGTATTAGTCCTCTGTGTAGCCTTTATCAGTATAAAAGGAAATATGCATATTCTCTCTCCTTTTTAGACAAAAGATAGCTTAAGACTGTTTTGCACCTTGCAGTTTTCATTTAATATTGCTTAAAGTTCTTTGCCTATCAGTGTAGAGCTTGCTCATTCTTTTCAACAGCTGTGTAATAATCTATTTAACCAACCAACCACCTATCAAAGAGCATTTATTTCCATTTTTTGCTATAGTAAACCTATGAATAACCTCAAACACAAATAATGTTGCATGTGCACAAGTATATCTACAGGCTAAATTCTAAGAAACCTGTTGCTGAGTCAAGTAGGGTCTATCATCTACAGTGCTGATAGATATTATCCACAGGTGGTTGTACCAATTTTTAATCCCAGCAGTGGAAAAATGTCTGGTTTATTTATTTATCCCCCAACATATACACTTTTTAGTGTCTAACAGAGTATATTACAAAAATAACTAGGTGAAAATGGTATCTCAGGGTACTTTAACTTAGCATTTCTTTCAGTATTGGTAGAACTTTTCCTATATCTGAGTCCATTTTCATCTCATTTTGCTTCTGAGTAACATTCAGTCCTTCATGGAGAAAAATTGGGTGTGTGTGTGTAAACAGAAATTCAAAGGCATCATTAAAACACTGTTGAGCCAAATGGATAATTATGGAATCAAAAAAAAAAAATCTCTTGCCACATCTACAACACCATGTATTCACATTTTCTAAGGACAAGGGAAATTATCCAAATACTTCATCTAGAGCAAGGCATTCCTCACACAAAAGAACATGTCTAGTCAGAAGACATACTAACTCAAATTATGAGTTCACTAGTCTTGGTCGAGAAATATGCTTGGAAAGATGGTTGGTCCATATCTGGAATACCTTAAAATCAACTGTGGTATTGCAGAGAAAATACTGGGCTTAGAATCAGAAGGCAGAATACATTACATTAGTCAGGTAAAGTAATCATTCTCAGCCTCAATTTCCTAATCTGCAAAATGGAGACAATAATGTCTGCCTCACAGAATTTGTAAACTGTTCACCACTGAAAACCATTAATGTAGATTACTTCTAATCAATAAATTCAGGAAGGAGGAGTAATGCAAATCAGGTAAAAACACCTTGTATAAAAACAATTATTTGAACCATAAAAAATTAAGGAATATTAAGAAATATAAACAAATAGTCCCTGATGCTAAGAAAGCATGTATAATCAGAAGACACAAAAGAGAATGTCCTCACAACTAGAAGTGAGACAAAAGATTTACCAATTTGGTGATTATATAATGTACCCACTTCATGATTATAAATATTAGCTTGATGCAAAAGTAACTTCAGTTTTGCATTCTTGAACTTTTGCCATTTGATATTGGAATACATTCTTAAATGTGGTTATGTTATATATCATTTTAATGCACATTTCTTGCTTTATGTTTTTTTGCTAATGATTTATTACTTGCTGTTTATTTTATATTTTAGACAATAGATATTATGTTAGACAAAAAGCAAATCCAAGCATTTTTTAATTCAAGCTCAAAATGGGTCATAAAGCAGCAGAAACAACTCACAACATCAAAAACGCATTTGGCCCAGGAACTGCTAACAAATATATAGTACAGTGGTGTTTCAAGCAGTTTTGCAAAGATGAGAGCCTTGAAGATAAGCACAGTGGTCAGCCACTGGAAGTTGACAACAACAAACTAAGAGCAATCATCAAAGCTGACCTTCTTATAACTGCACAAGAAACTGCCGAAGAACTCAACATTGACCATTCTATGATCATTCAGCACTTGAAGCAAATTGGAAAAGTGAAAAAGTGGGTGACTCATAAGCTGACCACACGTCAAAAAACTCACTTTTGAAGTGTCATCTTCTTATTCCACACAACANAGAAACTGCCGAAGAACTCAACATCGACCATTCTATGATCATTCAGCACTTGAAGCAAATTGGAAAAGTGAAAAAGTGGGTGACTCATAAGCTGACCACACGTCAAAAAACTCACTTTTGAAGTGTCATTTTCTTATTCCACACAACAGTGAACCATTTCTCAATCGGATTGTAACAAAAGTGGATTCTATAGAATAACCAGTCACAACATACACAGTGGTTGAACTGAGAAGAAGCTCCAATGCACTTCCCAAAGCTAAACTTGCACCTAAAAAGGTCCTGGTCACTGTTTGGTGGTCTACTACCCATCTAGTCCAGGCTTTCTGAATCCAGGTGAAATCATTACATCTGAGAAGTATGCTCAGCAAAGCAAAAACTGCACTGCCTGTACCCGACATCAGCCAACAGAATTCTAAGCCCAATTCTTCTCCACAACACCTGACTGCACGTAGCACAACCAGCACTTCAAAAGTTGAACAAATCTGGCTACAGAGTTTTGCCTCATCCACCATATCCACTGACCTTTCGCCAACCAACTACCACTTCTTCAAGCATCTCAACAACTTTTGGCAGTGATAACTCTTCCACAACCAACAGGAGGCAGAAAATACTTTCCGAGCGTTCACTGAATCCCAAAGCACTGATTTTTACACTACAGAAGTAAACAAACTTATTTCTCATTAGCAAAATGTGTTGATTGTAATGGTTCCATTTTGATTAATAAAAATGTAAAAATCATCCTAGTTATAATGATTTAAAATTCATGGGTCTACAACTGCCATTACTTTCATACCAACCTAATATTATAGTATAAGATAAAATGTTTCATAAGAATTATAAGCCTTTACATCACAGAAAAAAGCCAGTAGAGTGTGAAAAATATATACTGAATTGGCAAAATTTAGAAACATGTTTTGTGAAAAAGGTTCTTCTGTTTTATGTAGGTCATTATATACATATTNGATAAAATGTTTCATAAGAATTATAAGCCTTTACATCACAGAAAAAAGCCAGTAGAGTGTGAAAAATATATACTGAATTGGCAAAATTTAGAAACATGTTTTGTGAAAAAGGTTCTTCTGTTTTATGTAGGTCATTATATACATATTTTAAAAACAAGTTATTCACAAGACTGAACTTATATTTTCACTTTATAATTATTTTCTTAAAAAGTTTGTTAAATCAAACACACACCATCTAATCTCTCCACTTTTATATTTTAATATTTAGATATAATGTAAAAATAAAATTATAACACAAGAAATATTTATGAGGAATACAAAAGCACTATTTCAAATGTGTGTATGCTTCAATGACTAAAAACTAATATCATGTAACTGTCATGTGAAATTCATGTTTTCTCAGATGATTTTTTAGTTGCAGCAATAGGTCCCCCTAGTGGAGGCTGAAAGTATATTTTATCCTATTTTTCTCTCCAAATGCTATTCTAATTTGAACAGTTAGATTAAGTACATTGATATTCTTCCTTGAAGAAATCATGAGAAACGCTGGGCTGGAGGAAGCACAAGCTGGAATCAAGATTGCTGGGAGAAATATCAATCACNAAAACCAGGTGTTCCCATTCAATTCCATCAGTAAATGCCCAGCCACAGTCACCTTAGAACAGTAAGGAACATAGATTCCATTCTATGCTCTTCTGAAAACTGAGGTCAAGCAGAATCAGTCCCAGGACAAAAACAGAATCGTAAATGAGATTGTTCTCCACACCCTAGAGATCCTGGAACATTCAAGATCTGACAGCAAATGCACAAGCCAATAACTTGAGCAGTCCTTTGCTATCAGTGTCTCTCAGCCACCCATCCTTTCCCTACAACTCCTGCCAACTTCTCCCATAACACTCCTAAACCTCTGGCTTCCTTGAGGCTTAGGAAGCCCTAAGCATCAATTGAAATGGTTACTATCTGCTTCAATGCCCAATTAATCAGAATCCTGAGCCATGTTTTAAGATATTGGGCCATACATTTAATTTCATGTTTCTATACCCTTTTAGAAAGTAGTATACGGGATATGTCATTCAGCAATGAGTCTGTACATTAATTTGCACTTCTGAAACTTCTATTTTGACACAGTAACTCATATTCCAAATCCAGCTTAAAAAAAAAAATTATTGGCCCTCACCTTTTTACCTTAGTCTGGATTCCTGGGACAAGTATCTTGGTTATGTAGGCCCAGCTTAACTAGGCTTTAGATTCACCACACTAAGGCACAGCAGGAGTCCAGTATTTTCCCTTCCCTATAGTGCCAGGAGTAGGGAACATGTACTGGAGAATGGGCTTCCCAGGTGGCACTAGTGGCAAAGAACCTTCCTGCCAATGCAGGTTGAGATGCAGTTCAAGCCCTGAACAGGAAGATTCCCTGGAGAAGGGCATGGCAACCCACGCCAGTATCCTTGCCTGGGGAATCCCCATAGACAGAGGAGCCTAGCGGCCTACAGCTCATAGCGTCGCAGAGTCGGACACGACTGAAGCGACTTAGCGTGCACACACTGGAGAGTGAGGGTTAGTTGGACACGACTGAAGCGACTTAGCGTGCACACACTGGAGAGTGAGGGTTAGTTGGACACGACTGAAGCGACTTAGCGTGCACACACTGGAGAGTGAGGGGCTACTGCAGGTCTCACTCCCACTTTAACCAGAGATGGTTCTCAGTTAACTCAGCACTTCTTCAATCCCAAGGAGGTAAAAGGAAGGAGGGTACAGCGGTAAAAAGCAGCTATTTGTGATGGGGAGATAAGCCTTGTCCCCGGTCTCTGCTAGCCAGTTAATTTTAACTCTTTCAAATTAACACTGAATAACTAAAGTTGACTTTGATTTGTGTCTTCATTCCATCTGGTTTGTAATCTATTATTTCTAATTTAATAATCTTATTGTATTTGTGCTGGAGACATTTGCTATAAATCTCTCTTTGGAAAAAGAGGAGATATAAATTATCAATAAAATAGAAGCAGAGAACTCTCTAAGAAAAAAATTTGCCTATCTTTTTTTTCTCATGAATTAATCCTTTAGAAATGAAAACCCTCATAGCTACCAGGAAATTAAGATTAGCTTTTTACAACAATTTTTTAAAAAATCTTTTGACAATAATAACTTGAGTAGAAATATGCTGCTGCTGCTGCTAAGTCACTTCAGTTATGCCCGACTCTGTGCAACCCCATAGACGGAAGCCCACCAGGCTCCCCTGTCCCTGGGATTCTCCAGGCAAGAACACTGGAGTGGATTGCCATTTCCTTCTCTAAGAGTAGAAATATAAATTGTTACAATTTCAAGCTTATTTCAACCAAATGGAAACAGTTAACATTATTATTGTTTTGACCAAACATAAACAGTATATGATTTATATAATTCTCTACTTTTACATACCAAATTCCCTAAGAACATACTTCCTTCAAATGGACTAAACACCGGGCTTACTCATCTGCTTATAAACATGTCAAAGAAACAAATGCAGGTTTAAAATTTTCCCCCTACCAATCTTCTAGCTACATGGGTCTGGGTATACCTGAGAATCCCTTAGGGGATTTGGAGATCCCAGATGTTCCAGGACCAGACTATAGAACTACAAGTCACTTGGGCCCACAGATCAGCAATTCCAACTGTAGTACCTATCTAGTTCTATAGCAATTTATATTTTAATAAAATTTTCAATTCACAAAACATCTTTACAAGTACAATCTAATTTTTTCCCAAACCAAAAAAGGTATTTACAACACGTCTTCTGGTTTTTAAAAGTCTTTCCTTTTTTTTTTCTTTTAATCTTTGCTAGGCAGTGAAACTAGCCAATTAGATTTAAACAAAGTTTTCTCTCATAAAAAACATCCTTAGAATCTAAATCTTCCTTTTTTCTTTTTCCCTTTGGAGTTGTTTTTATTGCTAATGCTGAAAAACATCACATCATCTCTGAGGAGTTAGATTAGCAATAATTATCTCTCAGCAGGACTGATATAGAGAAGGTCTCCTGGAAAGTTTAGTTTTGGCCGGCTATTTCAGATTTAATTGAACATGTTTACCTTAATAGGAAATGAAAAAGAAAAATGTCGATTTTGCTTAAAGTATGGTTAAGTTTACTAGGTTGACAAGGACTTTAAATGCCTCAATTTTCAACACAAGCAAAATACATGTTCTCTAAGGAAAGATAGGTTCTCTAATGAAACACAAATCATTAACCAGCTGTTACAATTAAGGAGGTCATCCATGATGGATCCCTTGTACCTTGAGATAGTTTATAAACATCATTGTAGGCAGATAATCTACTGGCTATGAGCAGACTCTGGAGTCAGAATGCTTAGGAGCAAATTCCAATTTCTATTACCTTGAAGGGCTTCCCTGGTAGCTCAACTGGTAAAGAATCTGCCTGCAACGTAGGAGACCTGGGTTCAATCCCTGGGTCAGGGAGATTCTCTGGAGAAGGAAATGACAAGCTACCCCAGTATTCTTGCCTGGAAAATCCCACGGACAGAGGAGCCTGGCAGGAGCCTCTTGGGGGTTGCAAAGAGTCGGACACGACTTAGCAACTAAAACTAAAGCATTACCTTGAACAAGTTACTTAAGCCCTCTAAGCTTTGAGTTTTGTGTATGTAAAACAAAAGCCACTCAACAGTATCTATCTCAAGTTATTAAGATTAAAATACATAATGTACATAAATACCTCTGTCTGCCTGGAACACAATAGCACTTTACTAATTTTTACTGTTTGTTTTCTTTTTAATCTTTTGGCTACACCTCAAGGCATGTGGGATTTTAGTTTCCCGAGTAGGCATCAAACCCATGCCCAGTACTGGCAGCACGATCTTAACCACTGGACCACAGGGAAGTCCAAGTTACTAGATTTTTAAAGACATTTCCTTTATAAAACTTAGCTGCAGAATGGATGGAATATTCATGTGAAAAAAAAAAAACTGTTTCTATAATCTCATGTAAGTGCAAAGGAAACAGGATGAAAGAACCTTCTCCAAAATAACAATGGATACTAATCCCAGATAAAAGGTGCCTAGACTAGTTCTGAGTTACACCTATTGTTCCACTATAAATAATAATCTCCCCTAAGCCCCTTCACTCTCAGGTAAACTGATTCAGATCATAAAATATATAGTCAATTGTGTTTGTTACTAAACTTTTTCCCCACACACCTCCAAGTCATATTCTATACTCAAATGTATAATACTGAGGGTTAGGTCTGTGTAAATGACATTTTCCTTTTGCCAGCTGAATTTTTTTTAAGCTCCACTAAAAACTGAACTGGGGCTTCCCAGATGGCACTAGTAGTAAAGAACCCCACTGCCAATGCAGGATATGTAAGAGATGGGGGTTCGATCCCTGGATCAGGAAAATCCCTGCAGGAGGGCATGGCAATCCACTCCAGGATTCTTGCCTGGAGAATCCCCATGGATAGAGGGCCCTCGAGGGCTACAGTCCAGGGGGTTGCAAAGAGTCAGATACAACTGAAGTGACTTGGCATACATGCATGCAAAAAGAGAATTAGAAGAATAAAGGAAGACAGGAGGAGGAAAGGTTCTTAACATTTCCTGTTTGCCTGGAGTTCCTGTCAACATTTCCAAGGAAACAGGTCATTTCAGGAGCATCATCTGGTTCCACTCGCCAGCTTTTTCTCGAGATTTCCCAAATCAGCCTCATCAATCCCCTACCAGTACCCTCCTCCTCAGGCAGCTCTGAGTCCCTGCTCTGCCGGACCTCTCCTCCAAACTTCTAGTTTGCAGGAACCACCACCTTTACCCTCAGCTATCTCAGTGTTCCTTTTCTGATTTTTTTCAGTTCTCTAGCACCAAAGTGATGGCACCCCACTCCAGTACTCTTGCCTGGAAAATCCCATGGACGGAGGAGCCTGGTAGGCTGCAGTGCATGGGGTTGCGAAGAGTTGGACACGACTGAGCGACTTCACTTTCACTTTTCACTCTCATGCATTGGAGAAGAAATGGCAACCCACTCCAGTGTTCTTGCCTGGAGAATCCCAGGGACAGGGAAGCCTGGTGGGCTGCCGTCTATGGGGTTGCACAGAGTCAGACACAACTGAAGCGACTTAGCAGCAGCAGCACCAATTTAACTTATTTCCGATATTTGCTGTTGTTTAGTCGCTAAGTCGTGGTGGGACTCTTTCGTGACCCTAAGACTATAGCTCGCCATGCTCTTCTGTCCATGGGATTTGCCAGGCAAGAATACTGCTGTGGGTTGCCATTTCCCTCTGCAGGGGATCTTTCACGACCCAGGGACCAAACCTGCATCCCTGCATTGCAGGCCAATTCTTTATCACTGAGCTACCAGGGAAGTCCACTCTCTATATTACACTCTGTTAAAATATCCAGTTGTGCTCTTCTTGATGTCTGAAGTCTAACTGATACTGATATTGAGAGGAATGGAAATGGAACTGGCAATTTTAAAACAAAAAAAGAAATTTTGCTGTTACTTTCTGTATTATCTTTATATAATACCTACATAAGTTAAATTTAATTGCATATTTTAAGTGATTTTTTAAAACTATTTTGCCATCTTCATGTTGGTCTTCAGAACATTAAAAACTCATCTTCAGGGTAGAACACATCACTAGCAATTTCCAAGAGGATTTACATTCAGTGATTAGCATCAAATAGATGGCTTAGGGAGTTGAGGAAATGAGCAACCCAACTGGATAGTCCACTCATCGTAGTGTTTGCTAATGCAAGGCCAGTAACACTGGCACATCAACTAAATTTGAAAGTGTTCCATTAGAAGTGCTATATGAATTTCCTGCAATAAACTATTAAATAAGCATTCAGTTAAGTTCAGTAGCTCAGTCATGTCCGACTCTTTGCGACCCCATGAATCTCAGCACACCAGGTCTCCCTGTTCATCACCATCTTATGCATCATATATTAAGTGCATAATATATTTCTGATTTCCTCCCCATGGCAAGTACCTACCACCAGACCCTAATCTAGGAACTGTTGAGAGGCACATAACTTCTTAAGAAAGTAGGCTTTGTTGGTTTACATATTAAAAAAAGAAGATCTTAGCTGAAAAAAAGCTTACCAGGACACCAGAGCAGCAAACACACCAGCTTAAGTTTAATAATAAGTTATTTTCTTACATCATGAAATGTCATTGCATAATCAATATAATAATAAGTGACCAACACAACACCTCCACTTCCTTTTGTAAAGCAGATTCACTCCTGTCTTCTTATTGCCCCCTCTACTAGTTAATTTTATAAGCCTTTGGACTCTACAGTTATTGACACTGGACAAAATTTAAAAATAATTCATACCCTTCTATAAGACAGAGCTTTCTGTAAGACAGAGGTTTCACAAACAAAGAACTGAGGTGAGCACTCTTCCCCTCAAGCCACACTTTCAAAGAAAATGCTGGCATCCCAAGGAGAAAGTATGTATATTAAGACTAAAGAAGAATCTCTGTACATGACAAAAAGTACCTTGGGTTATCTATTCCAATACAGTGGTAGAAGACTAGCAAGCCTAGGGAAATCAACATATTTTGTGATTGACACAAGGAAGGGATATTCATCACTATGATACAATTTTTTAAATTTCAGTCTATTTGTTGCCCTAGACACTGGACACTCAGTCGTGTCCCACTCTTTGTGATCCCTACACTATACTACTATGAACAATTGATTTCAAATTCAAAATTAAATTTTAATATGGTGAACAATTAACTTGCTTTCTAGATAATTATCTGAAATATCACCACTATTATTCTTTACTGATTTTTTTTTTGCTAAGTTCCTAGTGGATAATTCTTTCTGTAGTATTCTAAGAGGTTCACATTTAGAGTGCCTCAAAATATTACTGTACTTTAGATTTAAAACAAGAACCTAAACACCACTGAACCAAACTTTCTTCCTACCACCAGGAACAGGATTATTAGTGAAGGACGGGTATAAGTTCCATTTGTCTATGACCTATCTCCCATTACCAGGTGTCTCCCCCAACATACCCTTCTATAAGGAAGAAGAACCCACCAATACCTGGAAAATCTGCCACCACTGTTTTCTGGTGAATCACTGAATGTTCCTTTATGCAAGTAAAACAGAGCCTTACATGATTTCTGTGACTTACAGTTTCCTATTTTTATCACTGTGACGTTTAATTGAGTGATAATTATCTTAAGAGATCAAAATTCCAAAATTTACATCTTTCACTTTGTCAAGAAATTAGATGATTCAAACTGTATTCAATTAGTGTAAGATGGAAATATCCAGATTTAACTGTCATAACGTACGTTGACACCAAAAGTATTATGGAACATAATACATGAGGATAAATGAATCTATATGCACAACACTTTTTCCCTCCAAACTGAAAGACTCATGAAAAAGGAATTATGCCTATATTGAGTCATCATTTTGTACTGAAACATCAAATGTCAAACTTGTAATGAAAAATGTACTATTAAAATCTGTATGTCAATTTTGTTTCTGAAACCAATAGTGTAAAGAGAAAAGATTTAAGAAAGATACTCTTGAGAGTTAACAGACATTTAGAATCAAAATAAAACAAAATGTACCAAATTTTAATACACTAAAAAATAAACATTTTATTAAAGAAAGTCTGAAAAACATATGCACCAAAACAAAAGTGACTACGAACGCTAAATAAAAAACCTTCAAAAAAATGTATACCACATGATTCAATGTTTTAACTTTATATATAAAAGCTATACTATAAAATACAAAGCTAAACTATTAGAGTACTAACAATACTATTCATATAAAGAAAATTAACAGTAGTAAAATATGAATACATAAGATGCTTATTTTTGGTCCTTTAGGAAAAACAAACTAAGATTTTTTTTTTTTTTAACACAGCTCCAGGCACAAAAATAGAATATAAGATGACAACTGCAACATTCTTAGTGTTTATCCTTGTAATTCTTTAAATGTCACCAGTCATAATAGCAATGAATTCCTCTTGATTTACTGTGATAAGAAAGAAAATGTAAGTCAGAAATACAAATTTTTTCCAGAGAACACTTTTACTATCTTACACTAAATATTTTTAAATTTTACATTATACAAAATTCTTAATAAACCAAGATGTAGTATTTTGCTTTTACTTCTTTGTAGCAAATTGAATACATTAAATTGAACTTCATGAATATAAAAATACATAAAATATAATAAACATAAATATTCTATAGTATTAACTAAGAAAAGGACATAATAGTATCCAAGTTACAAAAAAATCCATCATAATCATAATATTTATACATACAATAAAATAGTTTTAAAAGCTTGTTTTAAATTTCTTAGATGGTTAAGCTCTCTTGCTAATCTTTATTCCACTAGTTCATTTAACAAACACTTCCTGAATAAATAAGCTTAAATATATCATACACGTAAATTAGAATTATGAAGGATGAAAATAGAAAAAAATGTCAACTTGTTTTTGGAACTTTTATAGACATAAAAGCCTCTGTTTAAAACAAAACTGAAATATAAAGAAAAAACAGTGCCAATAAAAGCTATAAGGAATTAAGAAAAATGAGCTGCTCAGAACCTGAGAAAAAACAACCAATTCATGCATTCAATATTAAACATCTACAACACAGTATGACAGACAGTAGAACAGAATACAAAACCTATAATACAAAGCTCAAAATACTTTCAATGATTTTATAAATTGCAGTATTGATCTTTCACCTTTGCGGTTAAAGGAATACGCTTCAGCATCTTATGATAGCTATGACCCCTTTCCCTCTCTAGTTATAAAATATAATCAAAATATATTAAAACTTTGAACAATTTCATTGATATGCACCTTCATTTAAGAACCCCTGATTTAGAAAAATCTAGAATCAGGCATCTAGACCAAAACAGCAAACAAGAGTATATTTTTAAGGAAAACAACATAAGGGAAGTGGCCTTAGAATGATCTGATTAACATCATTTTAACAGCATAACAGAGCCATAATTAAAATATTCAAAATCTGAAAAGTACTTATGTTTTCTTACTTAAAAATCTCAAACTTTTTCTCTCAATTTGTAAAATCTCAATACTTAAATTTCAAATCAAGCATCATGGAGTTCTAAAACAAAACACTGGAGCATTTCAAAACTATTTTAAACTATTCCATAATACCTTATCTAAAAACAAAATGTTTAAGTCCAAAACAGTAAACTTAAAAGCTGGTTGAGACAGTAAAGAATCTGTCTGCAGGACAGACCTGGGTTCCATCTCTGAGTTGGGAAGATCCCCTAGAAAAGGACATGGCAACCCACTCTAGTATTCTTGCCTGCTGAATTCCATGGACAGAGGAACCTGGCAGGCTACAGTCCATGGCGTCACAAAGAATCGGACACACCGGAGCAACTTCACTTCACTTCACACACTGAGCAACTTCATTTCACTTCACTTTGTTATCAGTGAGACTTCCAGACAATTAGGAGGATCGGTGATGCCTTCATACATTTGGTTTCATAACCTTCTCTATCAATCCTATCTTATATCAAGTTCCTTTATTTAATAATTCAAAGATAACGCCTACCTTAAAATAAGCATTTGATAAAATATATATTGAATCAAACAAATATGCCACTTCATTTTTTTGTGCACTACCTTTTCAAACAAAATTTTCATCAGTCATTTTATAGGGTAAATCTTATTATATGTTATTAAAATTTAAAAATTTCAGGGAAATTAAGTAGATTAATTACCTTAGAGACTACCTGGCTTCAGAGGGGAAATAAAAAATTTTAACATCTGAAGTGCCAATTGAATAGTTTACTAACACATTGTTTTCTATAATAATATGTAATTTAAAAAACTCTATAAACATAGAAAACTAATTAATATTTTACTTTATAGCATAAGAGGCAATACAGTATTATGGTTAAAAGCATATTCTTTGTCATTATGGAGATTTGAGTTTAAATCAGACTCTTGTTGTGATAACCTTGAACAGGTTATTAAATTCTCAGAGCTTTAGTTTCTCCATCTATATATTCATCTATCCTAAGCATAAATAGGTAAAACAATGTATTTACTTCACAAAAGCTATTATGAAAATTAAGTGACATAATCCATAAGGTAACATTATAAGCACAGAATATAAAATATATTAAGTACTAAATAAATGTTAAAGGGATTCCCTGATGGCTCAGATGGTAAACAGTCTGCCTGCAATGTGGGAGACCCAGGTTTGATCCCTGGGTTGGGAAGATCCCCTGGAGAAGAAAACAGCAACCCACTCCAGTATTCTTGCCTGGAAAAATCCCATTGACGGAGGAGCCTGGCAGGCTACAGTCTATGAGGTCGCAGAGTCAGACATGACTGACCAACTTCACTTCACTTCAAATGTTAACATTCATAATTATTTAGAAGATGGTCTAAATAATGTTGCTACTGTTTTTCAAAAAGATTTATTGTGTTTTAGTTTATATATCTTGGGACGGAGTCTTTCTATATCACTACCACAGTTTTATTTAGAGAAGCAATCCTATACCTAGTACAGGTAAAAGAAACTTTATAACTCTGGTCTTTTGACACATAAGTAGCAGGAGTATGAAATAGACATACCAAGATTCTCTCTACTGAAGAGAGTACTTTACATAGAGGAACTCATTTAAAGCTAACTCAGAGTAATAATCAACAGCTAAGGAAGACACAAACATTTTTTTAACTATGAAGNTTTTGACACGTAAGTAGCAGGAGTATGAAATAGACATACCAAGATTCTCTCTACTGAAGAGAGTACTTTACATAGAGGAACTCATTTAAAGCTAACTCAGAGTAATAATCAACAGCTAAGGAAGACACAAACATTTTTTTAACTATGAAGGTAGTGGATTATAAATCCAAATATTAGAGTTAGAGCTTAAGAAGTCATTTAAATTTTCTCAAGTTTCAATCATCTCTGTTTTAAAATATAATTAATTATGTTGATTCTCTTCAAAGAGCTAGTACTAAAAACAGAAAAGTTGTACACATGCATGCTAAGTCACTTCAGTAGTGTCCAACTCTTTGCGACCCTATAGACTGTAGCCAACCAGGCTTCTCTGACCATGGGATTCTCCAGGCAAAAGTACTGAAGCGGGTTGCCATCCCCTCCTCCAAAGGATCTTTCCGACCCAAGGATCAAACCCAAGCCTCCGGCATTGCAGGCAGATTCTTTACCACTGAGCTACCCAGAAAGGCCCAGAAAAGTTGTAGAATGCTTAATAATGGTCACATAAATATAATGGGAAAGCATAATAATGCACAATTCTAACAATCTACAAACCTGAGTTGACAACCAGTTGCTACTGTCTTACCTCCTTATTGAAGCATGCCAGTATTTCCAAGGTTATATAAATATATGTATATACATATAAATATATTCATGTAAAAATGAATAGTTGGTACTATAGCAACATATATCTACTGTAACACACTCCTGTACACACTCCTGCTCACTACTTAAGTCAACAAACATCACAGTACTCATCACGTTCAAGAAAACGCAGAATAAAAACATGAAAAAGAAAAAAAAGGAGAACAAGTTTAAATTTAATGCTAGGCACGTTCAATTATCTTCATTTCATAATCATAACCACTTTGAAAGGTATTAAAGTTGATTTTTGTAAAAGAAAAACTGAGACTCAGAAAATGTAACAACCTGCACAAAATTACAGAGCTACTAAGTGGTAGAGATTCAATTCAAATCCAGGCCTGTATGATTCCAAAGCCTCAGGCTTTTTGCACTGTATGGTTCCATACTGCTCTTCAGCGGCTCACAATATAATTGGAAAGACACATATGTATATAACTAACAGAAGGCAATGTATAAAAGGTCAAAAAAGATTGTTTCGCTAAATGGGCCCTCAATGGAAATCTCCTCATTTACAAATAGAGATCAGTGAGGGAGGCTCTGGGGAGTTTAAGATGAACCTGAGATAACTACTAACATTTTAGCAGACAGAACCTCGCAATTAGATTAAAGAACAGCATGATGAAAGACATAGCATAAAAGGACAAGATGGAGTATTTCTGTCAAAGTATGCATACTATGTAAGCAGTGAGGGTTCGAGTAAAAATAGGAAGAATACAGTGGGAAATAAAACGAGATAGCTATTGTAGGACAGATCTCATAAAAGGCTTTGGAATTTATTCCATAGGCACTAAAGAATCATAAGTGTCTGAATATGAAAATGACATCACCAAACTTGCATTTTAGGAAAAGAATGATATTAGGATGAAAACACAGGCTTAGAGGCATAGAGGCAGCAATTAGGAGGCTACAAGAGACTCTAAGTCATCGAGAGCAGGGACAACATCAGCCTCTTATTGGGCAGCACCAGTCAGCACACAGAACTGTGTACCAGCAGGCATTCAAGGAAATAATGAACGAAGCTATGATATTATAAAATTCCAACAAAGCAAATAGGGCCTGAATTAGGACAGCAGCAGTAAATAAAGAAATAAAACTTCAAAATATTTGAAGGGTAGACTCAGACATGCATAAAGGTTGAGGAAGAAAGCATTAAAGGATGAAATTTACTGAGTAGCTGAAATTTGGAGATACTTCACCCTCAAAGAAAGATACTTTCTTGAAGTGTGGAACCTCATATTAAAACCTGTAGAGTTGGTTTTAAAAGTCTGCTTCATTCCAAGCCAAGTATGCATAATACTTATGCAAAAAGGATGAACAACATTTACACTAAATAAAGGGACAGTTTGCAAAGGATCTTGAAAATCATTTGGTTTAAAAAAAAATTACTTATGTGTACAAGTAGGAATATTTGGAATATATGTTTTACTCAAAACTTACTTTCTCCATCACCATCTTTATCAAATTCTTCTATCATAGCCCGAAGTTCTTCATCACTCATGTTTTCACCCAATTCTCTGGCAACACGTCGCAAATTCCTCAAGCTTATTTTACCAGAATCATCATCATCAAATAGTTTAAATGCCTTCAGTATTTCTTCATGTGGATCTCTTTCCAATATCCAGTCTGTCACTATAGTTAAAAAGAGATGAAAAGTAAATCTTCACAGTCACAAAGGCATTCATTTGTAAAATCAACTAATTATTAGATGAGAATTAAAACTGTGAAATTAGTTTGGCAATCCCTGACATAAACCTAATATCAGAAAAGCCAAATCCATATTTTAGAATTTAACCTTCGCATTATCAATAATTTATCCTATTATATGGCTTCCCAGGCAGCTCAATGGTAAAGGGTCTGCCTGACATGCAGAAGACATGGGTCTGAAGCCTGGGCCAGGAAGATCCCCAGTGAAGGAAATGGCAAATGGCAACCCACTACAGTATTCTCGCCTGGGAAATCTCATAGACAAAGGAGCCTGGTGCATTACAGTCCATGGGGTCGCAAAAGAGTCAAACACAACTTGTGACTAAACAACAATATCCTATTTTAAGAGTAAGCATAATTATATTACACAGAAGCAGATTTTTTTTAACTATATTTATACCATATTTATTTAAGGTCTACTGTATTAAGAACTGTACTAGGTTCCACTGACATCAAGCACACAAGTCTAGGAGTTCATAACCTAGCTGTAGAGATGACATACCAACAAAACAATCAAAACCAACTAAAAATTGTTTGCTGGCTAAACTTAATAATAATACTAATAGTTCTCCAAATTTAACACAACTTAAAAACAAATTTCCCTAACATATTCACAAAATTAACTGTCACCATTGATAAAGATATACTCTCAGACAGTATATGAAAATTCTGTTAGTATCTTCATAACTTAGAAGAACCCCTTGGTTTCTCAAAAGAAGTTACTAAAAGGATAGAATCTGATTGTAGTCAGAATAAAAAAGTCTGGAAAGATGTCTCTAAAGTCAAATCCATTCTGTTCAGCAAGATAGTAACTATCAGACAGCTAAATTAAAATTAAATGTGAGCAATTTCAGGCCTCAATAGTAACAATTATTTAATATACTAAATTTAACAATATATAATAAGAGTAAGCTTAATATTCTCATAAAACCAGTCTTTAATCAATAGCCACAATAACAAAACTTTTAAAATCTGTGGTATAAAATTTTTTAAGTTACTAGATAAAATTCTGAAAATATCAGAGTTAAAATCTTTGAAGCAATTCTACATGTTAATCTACCACTACAACAAGAGGCATTTATGATTTTGACTGTGCCATTAAAAATAACTCCATCCTGTGAGGTTTATAAAATCATTAAAAATTTGCAAAGGCTTATAGTCGGAAAACACTGGAATATTTAATGCATCCAAAAGAAAAATACAATTCAAGTCCCCCACAAACTGTTGCTATGCTGCTGTCTGCATCATATCTGGTTGAATGACCTATTCAAGCTAATGTCAAATCATCTACACATATATTCAATAATTTTCTTTTTTTTTTTTTGAGTTTTTCTTCTACAATAATTTTCTTTTATCCATTAATTTTATACAAAAGTCTTCCAAGTAACTAATTGAAGTATATTACTATAAGTATGCAAATCATCAAAGCTCATAAATATTCAGTTAAAAAGGAATTGGCATATATACACCCATAACACCAAAATAAAATACCACACTTAACTTTATGGCTCATACTCAACTTATTTTGAATTTAGTCCCAACAAAAAAGCAGGACAAGGAAAAAAAAAGTGTTAAGAAATTTTCTTCACCAATTAAATAATTTACATGACAGGTGAACCAAAAAAGCAGCTTGCTGAAAATATTAATGTACTTAAAGAAGCAACAGGGTGATCTGGGGAACAGATGGGGTTCCAAGATGTATAAATTCCTATCCCAATGGTGCTTTGTGTTAGTTACTTCAGACTTGTGTGTCTATAGAATCTTTTATCAATACTTTGCCTTAGAATGCAACTTTAGTTTGGAAGTATAAATACCCATCATTCTGGACAGCTAACACGTTTTAACTTTATGATGACTCTCCTCCATGCCTTCATGTTCTATTCTTGCTCTATAAAGTAGAATTATAACATATATTTTTTCAATGAAAATAAATCAACAGAAAGGCAATAAAGGTGTATTGAATCTATTTCACAAATTTCTGTGTTTAACTCTATTTTCAAATGACTTTAATTATACTATCAGAAATGTACTCACTCAAAACAGTTAGATCTTATACATTGTAAAAATCAATTAAGGGTCCTCCACCCATGCCCACCAGAGTCTATGAGCATGCACTAACCAGAGTCCGCAAATTCAATACTCTGAGCCCGTCCAGATGGCCCCGATCCCAGCTTTCTGTGCTTCAGAAACACTAAGAACAATGCCCCTGCATCAGTTTTTACTATAGCCCATCACCTTTCATGCCTAGAACACGGATCATACCCAAAGCGCCCTTAGCCCAAATAATCACAAAGTCCACATCTAGAAGGACAGGGGCCAGTGGGTGAAAGTTCAGGAACTCAAGGAACACAGTGGACACATCACAGGTCCCGACTGGGCTCCCAAGGATGACCACACCATCACTTGTGGGGCCCACTGCAATGCCTACATCTGGAGTCAAAAAGATGGTGCCCGGAAGCTAACCCTGGTGATCCTGAGAATTAACCGTGCAGCCACTTTCATCAAGTGAGAACAGATTTGCCATGGGCAGCAGGGCATGACTCATCTCTGTTTGGTTCTTCAAGTCTGAAAATGACTGGTGGATGAGCAAGCATGTTAAAAAGCCCATCCACTCCACAGTCCTCAGCTTGGATTGGCATCCCAACAACATTTTGCTGGCAGTGGGATCCTGTGACTTCAAATGAAGAGTGCTTTCTACCTACATTAAAGAAGTGGATGAGAAGCCAGCCAGTATGCCCTAGGGCGGCAAAATGCCTTTTGGTCAGCTAATGTCAGAGTATGGAGGCAAGGCGCACAGGGTCAGCTTCTCGGCCAGCGGCAGCCACCTGGCCTGGTCACCACAACAGCACTGTGTCCACTGCCAACGCCTCAAAAAGCATGCACGTCTCAACTCTAAAGGTGGAGCTCCTGCCTCTACTGAGTGTGTCATTTGTCTCAGAGAACAGCATCGTGGCTGCTGGCCATGACTGCTGCTCCATGCTCTTTAACTAGAACAATCGCAGGTGCTTGACCTTCATCACCAAGCTGGACATCCCCAGAGCATCCAAAACAACATGGGCAAGCAGGCCACAACCGAGGACCGCAACATGGCCCTGGAGACACTGCACCAGAACAGCATCGCTCAAGTCTCTCTTTATGAGGTGGACAATCAAGATTGTTTCAAATTTTGCACTAACGGAATCGACAGAGCCATGACCATTTGGGATTTCAAGACCTTAGAATCTTCTAGCTGGGGCCTTCAGATAATGTGAAGATGAGCAGACCTCCAGACCCAGCATGAGGACAGACAGGATGCATGGGGCAGCTCCACCATTCGCATCGGAGGAGAGCCACTGGCAGGAAACACTGCAGACACACACAGCGCAAACCTTGTTCTGTGTTTTGTTTGAGTATAACTGGTGGAAGTGTTGGCTTTTTAAAAGCAGCAGAGATTGAGTTTTGTCTCATGATTTTTTTTGTTTTGTGATTTCATTCCATTCTTGACCAGTTTCTCTTTAAGTAGTTTACTATGGAAAATTGTCAAGACTAACTTAAAGGAAGGGCTAGAGAGGTATATTAATCGTCTGCTAAAAAAATTAAATAAAAACACTGAATATGTTTTAAAAAAATCACTTAATACAGCAAATTAGAAAACATCACATTAAAACTTTAAACCCAAGCAGTCATATCCTAGAATACTGAGGTTACTAACTTTTTTTACTCTTAACTACATCCCTTTTCTTTTCACTCTCACCACCCTCAGCACAAAAAGTCTATTACAGTTATCCCTCAGTTTCTATGGTATCCATGGGAGACTGGTTCCAGGACTCTCCTCAGATTTCAACATCTGGACCGGATATTATTTGCATATAATCTATGCACATACCCCTGTATACTCAGAATAGTAGTAATACAATATCTAATACAATGTAAATGCTATGTAAATAGTTGTAAATACGATGTAGTGAAGTGAAGTGAAAGTCGCATCCGACTCTTTGAGACCCCATGGGCTATATAGTCCATGGAATTCTCCAGGCCAGAAGACTGGAGTGGGTAGCCTTTCCCTTCTCCAGGGTATCTTTCCAACCCAGGGATGGAACCCAAGTCTCCCACATTGCAGGCGGATGCTTTACCAGCTGAGTCACAAGGGAAGCCCAAGAATACTGGAGTGGGTAGCTTATCCCTTCTCCAGCGGATCTTCCCAACCCAGGAATCATTGCAGGATTCTTTACCAAATGAGCTATCACGGAAGCCCAAATACAATGTAAATGCTATGCAAAAAATTGACAAGTATTCAGCAAATTTAAGTTTAGCTCTTTGGAACTTTCTGGCATTTTTTTCCTAATATTTTCAACCCACAGTTGGTTGAATCCATGGATGTGGAACACAGGGATGGAGGGCCAACTGTATCTTCTGTTGACAATCTCTCTTCCCTCTAACATAATCTTTAATAATCTCAACAGAGTTACCTCTCTAAAACATCTCCTGTTTAAAAAACCGGCAAAGATCCTCTGCTGACTAAAGGCCAAACTCTATGTCATATAAGAATTTACCTAGCTAGCCCAACCCTAGCTTTCCTATTTCCTAGAGCAGGGGGCTGGGTTTCCCTGATAGCTCAGTTGGTGAAGAATCTGCCTGCAATTCAGGAGACCCCAGTTCAATTTCTGGGTCTATTCTGATTCACAGTAATTTGTCCCAAAGTGGGTTCGATCCCTGGGGTGGGAAGATCGCCTGGAGGAGGGCATGTGGGTTGCCTGGAGAATCCCCATAGACAGAGGAGCCTGGCGGGCTATACTCCTTGGTGTCATAAAGAGTTTAAGATACAACTGAGCAACTAAGCACAGCACAGCACATAAAACATATATTCATCTGTGGTCAGTCATTATTTTAAAATAATCAAACAACAGAGAAAACACATGGTTCTTAACAGTAAAAAAAATTTATCTGATAGCTGATATTCTTAGTAAGTGGCCTGTAGATAGCTAAAGTATGTGCTGAGCCTGTGAAAAGGTTGATCTTTGAAAGTCAGGGTAAAGTTTATTCATGAACATTTATTCTAGAAGGAAACCAGTATTTCTGCTCTATTAGAGACACAGAAGAGATGGAGGATCAGGAAAGGTAGAGAGGCATAGGACTCTGGCTTCAACTGCTAATAAAATCAAAATTTAAAAACTGTATCCACTTAAGATGAAATAATGTGTTCTATAAAATTATTAGAGGCAATTATATAGTGCTTAAAATAACCTACAACCAGGTGGCACTAGTGGTAAAGAGTTTGCCTGCCAATGCAGGAGACACAAGAGACGCCAGTTTAATCCCTGGGTTGGGAAGATCCCCTGAAGGAGGAAACGGCACCCCATTCCACTATTCTTGCCAAGAGAAGCCCTTGGACAGAGGAGTCTAGCGGGCTACAGTACATGGGGTCACAAAGAGTAAGACACAACTGAGCGTCAACATACACAGGAAAAGATAATGAGAAAAATATAAATACATGGAGTAGAATATCTTTTATGCTTCAACAATACATATATATGATATTTTTGAGCCATTAAAACAAAGACTAATTTTTCAGGTAATAACAAACACTTAATTGGTGCAGCTGGTAAAGAATCTGCCTGCAATGAGGGAGACCTGGGCTCAATCCCTGGTTTGGGAAGATCCCCTAGAGAAGGAAAAGGCTACCTCCTCCTTAGTTCTCTCCTGGCCTAGAGAATTCCATGGACTCTATAGTCCATGGGGTCTCAAAGAGTCAGACACAACTTAGTGACTTTCACTTTCAGTTGAACTTACTATATACTATGTAGTATATACTTACTATATACTACATAGTAATTGAACTTTATACTATATACTATAGTAATTGAACTTACTATATACTATACTTACTATATATAAAAAAGGCTCTTTTGTTAAACACTTCACATTTTTTTAACTGATTTATTCCTAAGAACCCTATGAGATAGTACAACCATTCCCATTTTATAGCTGAAAATGAGGCAGAGAGAAATAAAATGACCAAGTTACACAGCTAGCAGGTGGCAAAACCAGGATCTAAACCCAGGCAATCTGATTCCAAAATGTCCATGCTAAACCACTACACTGGACCAAATTTACTTGAATTATAGCTCTTTCCTAGTAGTATCATTCCTACTGCATCCTGAACCTTGTTTCTATAAACAATCTAGTTGATACTTTTGCTAAAATCATAAAGCCCAAAAGCTTCAATACTGGGAAAATGAAGATGGCACTCTTCCACTTCTCAAGTAAATTCTACAAATTAGAGCAAAAAAAGAAGATGCTCTCCAAAGGGACAAGCTCCTTTCCAAATAATCATCTATTAGTTCATAATTTGGAGATCTTCTCTGTGGTGCTTTTTTTGTCTTCTAGATTTTTTCCTTGAATTTCCCTCTTCCTCACTTTGGGTTCAAATTTTCAGATTTGAAAAAAATTACTAACGATACAGATCTATTTTTTTTCCACATGTACTAATTGCTATTCCTTTTCTTTCTCATATTACTTCTTGTTGAATACTTAAAGGTTTCTTTGTATATGTCTATGTGTAGCTGAATTTTCCTAGATTCTTAGAATATCAAAAACTAAATATTTAGGATCAAGATATTATTATTATTTAGGATATTATTTAGGATATTATTATTTAGGATTATTAGGATATTATTGCTAACTAAATATTTAGGATTAGCATTATATTATTATTACATAATATTAGGATATTAGAAGGATTTCCCTGGTGGTCCCATGGTTAAGAATCTTCCTTGCAATGCTGGGGACATGCGTTTGATCCAGGAACTAAGATCCCATAGGCTGCAGAGCATAAAGCCCACACACTGCAACTACTCAGCCCAAGTGACACAATAAGAGTGTCTGTGTACTATAATGAAAAAATCCAATATGCCAGAACTAAGATCCAACACAACCAAATAAATATTTTTTTAAATGAACAAAGGATTTGAATAGACATTAAAAAAAAATAATAATATGCTTAGATTATGACCCAGCTGGTCGTTCTAAAATGTTTTCTTCTGCTCCCAGTCTGGCAACTGCCACCCTTACTACAATCTTGTCCCTACCAGTAATTTAAAGAGATGACTTTATTCATTGAGCTCAAGGTCATCTACAGTATGCAGCCGCTCATATGCTTTGTCAAACTGAAGGCATGTACTTCATACATGGCTAAAGATACCATATCTGTAGATATGGTAGATTGGTAGATACTGCCACCAATTTCTTCTTCTCCCACTGTGCCAAAGAAAATCACATACTTGGATGGTCTTGGGAAATATTTTGCAAACAAAAATACACCAGATCTTATCTTTTCCTTTAAGAAAATAATTTCTCGACCACTCTTAGTTTTATCACATAATATAGGTACCCATTACGTAAAAAGACATCTTCCCATAACAAGAAACCCAACAGTTGCTTGGTTAAAATCTTCAGAACAAAGCAAAAGACAAAATGATAAATTTCATTTACAATTAAGCTACAAATCTTTTCTTTGAAAATTAGCAAAAGGAAAAAGCACCCAAAAAAAACCCCAAAAATAAGATGTACATTATATAGCAATGTTCAATGACAAAATTCCATAACCCAAAGAATTTTAAAAATACTGACAGTATCCAAATAATTTCCTAACAACTGTTGATTACAAAGACTTTTGTAAAACAGTGTTTACAAAATTGTAAAAATACACACCAACTTCATTGAAATCCTCAAAGGTTATTTTCCCCGTGGCTTCTCTGTCATAATCTTTAAGAATCTTCAGTACATCAGCTTTTTTTACATCAAACCCCAAGGCTCTCATTGCCACCTTTTGGATTAAAAGGGAAAAGCAAATTATAAAAAATTTTTACAAAATAAGTGAATTCCAATTCTTCAGTTCTTAAAACTTAAAAGATAACAACTTATCAATAAAGCATATTCTTTCACATGTTTTGTCTCTAAAATAACAGTGATAGTTTTTATTCATTACTAAAATTAAATGGCATTTCTTTTCATTTTTATGTATCCCTTTTTTAATATGACAAACTAATCAATGAGTGTTTATAGAATATATTGTACAATGTATTGACTTACTGCACAGATAATTTTAACAAGTTATTTTTTTTTCAAAGGATTAACAACCAAATTTTTTAAAAAGGCATAGCATAAATACTAAAAAGTTATACAACAGAAGAGAATAAAAAATTAAAATAAGAATTACTCAACATGATTAGTTATCAAGTAAGTTATCAACTACTTACTGCTGTCAAGTAAGCAGTCATGATCCCAAGCTTAGAGAAACGAAAAGATCTAGTTAATAGTAACAAAGAAGGGATGTTATTATTTCAAGAAGTCTTATTGGAGAGATACAAGTTGGATGAAGTGGAGTAGAAGGGCATTTAGAAAAGAATAACTAGTACTAAAACACACAGAGAAATACACAATAGGCTTGAACACAGTGAACAGAGCACTTTATCTTACCTGAATGGGGAAAGATCAGGCAGAAAAAAAGCAGTTAGCAAATGAGAAAAGTATGTGGTAGTAAAAGTGTGGAAGGCATTCAATGCAAATAAAAAAATCTGAATTCTATCTAGTGTACAACAAGGAGCCACGAAGTGTTTATGGGCAATGAATAACATGATGAAAGAATTTTAGAAAGATGAATCTAATGACAGTGTACAGGAAATGGAGAAACCATGTAGGAAGTTCCAGATACAAAAAAAATCACAAACCAAGATAATAAGAATGGCCACAAATAGAAGAGAAAGGAAAGGAAAGGAAGTGAAGTGAAGGGAAGTCAAAGTCACTCAGTCCCGTCCAACTCTTCGATTCCACGGACTATAGAGTCCATGGCATTCTCTAGGCCAGAACACTGGAGTGAGTAGCCTTTCCCTTCTCCAGGGGATATTCCCAACACAGGGATGGAACCCAGGTATCCAGCATTGCTGGCGGATTCTTTGCTAGCTGAGCCACAAGGTAAGCCCATTATTGCAGGTGGATTCTTTACCAGCTGAGCCACAAGAGAAGCCCATTATAAAGAAAGGAAGAACTGATCAAAGCTAGGTAACTAAAACAGAGGGAAACTACCTCACTCATTGTGCTGAGTTTAAGATCCAAACTATCTTAAACACCAATTTCCCCTTGATTCTTTATAAAAAATTCTAAAACTTAAAACTGTTATTTTTCCCCATTAGCACTGCATCAACATCAGACACCACTTAAATCAACTGAATAAGAGAAAACTGGTTGAGACTATTACTAACATGTTTAAATTAAAAAATAAATAACACTCCCTCAAACTGAGAAATGAATGAGTCATAAAAAAAGGAAAAAAACATACAATGGGAAGAAGAATATGGTTAGACTGTTTAAATCCTACAGTTTCAAATATTTTAATTATGTGAATGAAATATAAGCCCCTCTATAGGAATATATTTTTACATTTAAAATATTATTTATTTTACCATGTGAAAAGGAGTTTCTAAAAAGATACAAGTGCTACTCAACTTTATTATAGCACTTAACAGTAAATGTTTAAAATGGTTTACATTTCCAAAACCAGTTCAATATTTAGAAATACATTTTTAATCAGTGGACAAAAATGCAAAACATTTTAATAGAAAAGATATATTTTAAGTGTATTACCTTTAATTCATGATAATCTATTGCTTCATCTTTGTCTGTGTCAAACAGTTCAAAAGCATCTTTAATTTCTTGTTTCTGTTCTTCAGAGAGTTCTCTTCTTTTTTTCCTCTTTGTTTTGTCTACTACAAGGTCATTTCTAGAAAATGATAAGTAAAAAGTCTGTTTAGTCCACTTTAATCCTATTGTCATATGCTTCTAAATGATAAAATTCCAAAAATGCAACAAAAAAATTAGCCAATGAATAATGTTTCAAACTTCTAAAAAGTATTTTGTAAGAAACTTCCTTACGTGAATCAAAGCCCTGTTCATTCCATTGTCTAAGCTGCTTTAAACTTGTACCTCCCTAAAACTGAAACATTTTAGTTTTAAAAGGTTATTAAAAGAAATGAGGGCCTAGCTTTTCCTTCTTCCTAGCTTTGTATTCACTCCCACCAATATTACTGTGGAAGAAACAAGAACTGTGAAAAAGAAAACAGTTCTGTCAGAAACCCCAACAAAAAACAAAACACCCATACTTATTCTCATTATTCTACAATACAGACTGTTAAAAAAAAGAATTCAATTCACAATTGTTGATCTCTATATTTTAGGTTTACCTTTATAGTGGTTAGAATTATCAAAATTATTGCCAAAAAAATCTAATTCATCAATTAATTTACAAACTATTTTGTCACTGTTTAGACTAGTATTTTTAGACTACACATTTTAAATTGTTTGGCACTTTTTTGTAATTTCTCCCATTGACATTAACAAATCAGCCAAAATAATGAACGTGAGCATAGCATGAATATCAAACACCAAAAAACTACTTAATATTTGTGGTATTTTATTTATATATAAGGTGAAGAGTCAACTGTCTTGTAAATCTCAGCATATACATCTAGACAATTTCTCACAAACTCTGAAAAAACTTAAAGTAAAAAAAGTAATTTACTCTGAAAACTAGAAATGCATTCCTTAAGAGGTGCCAATATAAGAGTTCCAAATTTTCAAATGGGGCTTACAACACTTGTACAAGTTTTGAAACAAGAATTCTATAAACTTTAAAAATGTAAAAACCAGTTGACTTTTCATTCTCTGAAATCTACTCTAAAAAGGCAAGAGATGACTAGAAAATGACCAAATGAGGTTATGATAAAGCTCTTTCTTTCGCAAGAGACCTGAATTCACACAAACTTGCAAACTCAGGGGGTTATTCTCTTCCCAAGATTCCGACCAGACAAAAGTTCACAACCCACCGACAGTAAACCTCGTTCAAGGTTACCATTATCCCTCTTCAGAACTCACTTCCTTTTTACTGAAGCGTAACTACATAAACACTTTTAAGGTAAAACTTCTAGCTGTGGTTGGGAGAGACAGCAACAGTGGGTTAGAGGTTGTAAATGAATGAAAGGTAAAATGAGAAAATTTAAGAAATCTAAGAGATTACCAACTAAAATCATTAAAAGGGGCCTTTGATTATACCCTTTTGCAGGACCCCAGGAGAAAGAGGAGAAGTTTTGCGTTATTTCCAAATTTTACGGGTAAATATATTAGTAGGGGGCTTCCCAGGGGTAAAGAATATGCCTGCAATGCAGAAGTCGCATGTTTGGAAGATCCCCTGGAGGAAGACAGGACAATCCTCTCCAGTACTCTTGCCTGGAGAAACCCACACCCAGAGGAGCCTGGCGGGCTACAGCCCATACGGTCACAAAGAGTCTGACACGACTGAAACGAAGGCAGGCTGAGGTGTGAGCCATGGACTAGGCACTGAACTAAGGGATGCTCCAAGGCCTGGTTTCCCGGTTTCTCGCGTAAACACCGCGCACTGAAACCTCGCGATGTTTCCCTGCCTCCTCAAGACTACCACAGCCCGGCTTTCTGGCGGTCTAAAGCAGTGCCCCGACAGAAATGACCGCCTCAGCTAAAGTGCGGAGCTCACCAGGGCCCCCAAGGGGAGGGGTCTGGGCCCGGGAACGTTGACCAAGGATCCCGTCCCTCGTCCCAAACTGCATTCCCTTCCTCGCTGCGGCCCCCAGCTGCTTCCCTTCCACACACAACCGCCCTGGGGCCCGCTGCGAGGTGTGGAGTGCATTTGCCGTCTCATTACCGACCTCAGAGCTAAACTCATTTTCTCTTCGGACTGAGACGTTCCTCTCGAGAACGATTCTAACCCCCTACCCAAAGCAGCAAGACTTCCACAAGCCGTTCGACAGACGCCAACGACCCTCAGCGGTCTCAAAAACCTCCCACAAAGCAAGACACTCCTGAGCTGGATTGGTTGAAATCGCTAACGCCCTCCCCTTGGAGGCGAAAGCGTCACTTGTTCTCTGCTCTCATTGGGCATATTTCACGTCAATCAAATAGATCTCCCTGCCGGCATCCCCTGCTACGCCTCTCGCCCTTTAGATTGGCCTGTTGCTTTCCGCCCCACCCCCACGCCCCACCCCAATCCTTTGAGAAGTTTGGGTGTTCGCTGGACTCAGGTGGGAGTTGGCGAGCCATGCGTCTGACCGGAAAGACTGTGGCGTGTGGCTCAGTGTCCGGAGACCCGGCGGAAAGGGAAGGGATGAGATATGCCGCAGGCTCTCCTCCGGCTAGAAGGAGGGAGCGGCTTTCGAACTGTGTCTGCGAAACTTGACTCTACTGTATTGTACATATTTGGATGGTTTGAGTACCTGGGGAGTATGTTTAAAACGCAGATTTAAATATCATTCTAATTTCTAATTCTCATTCTAATTTCTAGTAGTTGTGAATCTGCATTTTTTTATACAAACTTCAAATGATTCTAAAGCAGATACTGCGGATTATATTTTGATTATCACTGAATTGGATTATTCGGTTATTTAAGGTTGAAGCTGTACCTAAAGGGCCATTTGCTCCCCTATTCCCCCTTTGAACGGGTTTGTTCGTTTTTGTCCTTTATTTTCGAGTGCTGTAAGCTGCTTATACTCATGATGTTATCTTCACCACCAAACGAAGTTTCTTAAAGTTCACTTGGACATTTAATATCTTTACCTGTTCATCTCTTCTGCTAATCTTAAAAGGCTTATATCCTTCATTTAACACTATTCCTAGTGCCTAAAACAATGTCTGATGCGTTGTAAATGTCTGATGCCTCCGCTCCGTAGATATTTGTTGCATTAAATGGAATCTTGCTGTGAAAAATCACAGTCCTGAGCTAAACTGCAGATCTCAAAAAGGAATGAAATCGCCAGAGAGTAGGTGTCCAGTAACAGAAGAGGGAAGGTATTAATATATAAAACTGTGGCATAAATATAAAGAGATACATGTACACATTTACAGAAGAGAGAGAACACAGAGGTATAAGAAAGACTTTTGAAGGAGATGGCATATATGTTAAGCCTAGAAGGATGAGCTAAATTTGGGTAAGTAAAGATGGTAAAAACATCCATTTCCACTTTATTGACTATGCCAAAGCCTTTCACTGTGGGATCACAACAAACTAGAAAATTCTGAAAGAGGTGGGAATACCAGACCACCTAATCTGCCTCTGGAGAAATCTGTATGCAGGTCAAGAAGCAACAGTTAGAACTGGACATGAAACAACAGACTGGTACCAAATCAGGAAAGGAGTACCTCAAGGCTGTATATTGTCACCTGACTTATTTAACTTATATGCAGAGTACATCACGAGAAACACTGGGCTGGATGAAACATAAGCTGGAATCAAGATTGCCAGAAGACATATCAATAACCTCAGATACACAGATGACACCACCCTTATGGCAGAAAGTGAAGAGGAATTAAAAAGCCTCTTGATGAAAGTCAAAGAGGAGAGTGAAAAAGTTGGCTTAAAGCTCAGCATTCAGAAAACTATGATCATAGCATCTGTTCCCATCACTTTGTGGCAAATAGATGGGGAAACAATGAAACAGTGGCTGACTTTATCTTACTGGGCTCCAAAATCACTGCAGATGGTGACTGCAGCTATGAAATTAAAAGACATTTGCTCCTTGGAAGGAAAGTTATGACCAACCTAGAAAGCATATTAAGAAGCAGAGACATTTCTTTGCCAACAAAGGTCCTAGTCAAAACTATTGTTTTTTCCAGTAGTCAAGAATGGATGTGAGAGTTTGACTATAAAGAAAGCTGAGAGCTGAATAATTGGTGCTTTTGAACTGTGGTATTGGAGAAGACTCTTGAGAGTCCCTTGGACAGCAAAGAGATCCAACCAGTCCATCCGAAAGGAGATGAGTCCTGAATATTCATTGAAAGGACTAATACTGAAGCTGAAACTCCAATACTTTGGCCACCTGATGTGAAGAACTGACTCGTTTGAAAAGACCCTGATGGTGAGAAAGATTGAAAGTAGGAGGAGAAAGGGATGACAGAGGACGAGATGGTTGGATGGCATCACCAACTCAATGGACATGAGTTTGAGTAAACTCCAGGAGTTAATGATGGACAGGAAGGCCTGGTGTGCTGCAGCCCATGAGGTCGCAAAGAATCAGACACAACTGAGCAACTGAACTGAACTAAACTGAAAGATGCTATAGTAGCTCAGACAGTAAAGCATCCGCCTATAATGCAGGAGACCTGAGTTGGATCACTTGGTGGGGATATTCCCTGGAGTAGGAAATGGCAACCCACTCCAGTATTCTTGCCTGGAGATTTCCATGGACAGAGGAGCCTGGTGGGTCACAGTCCATGAGTGTTGCAAAAAGTTAGAGATGGTATAATGAAGTAAAGCTAAGAATTAATAGCTACAGGATAACCCCCCCCCAAAAATAACAGAACTAAAAAACTCTAAATTTTAAAGTATAAATCACCTTTGAGTCTAAAAGGACAGTAAAACTGTGATTACATACTAGACAGTAATGACAATGGAAAACTATATTAAAATGGTAAGATACAGACCAAGCTATAGAACAAGGTTATTTTACTATTAAATAAGAATAAAAGTAAACCAACATTGATCTGAATATTTTAGAAATGAACAATATTAACTAATTGAAGTTAGAAAGAAGAAATTACTAAAGATAAAACAACAACAAAAGAAAATAGGTTTTTAGAAGAAAATTATGAAAGTAATTGATAAATAGTCGCATAATCTAATAATAAACTGGTTTTTGGCAATAGCAATAAAATGGACAGAATTAGGGAATTGTAACAAGAAAGGGAATATTGCCACTAATAAAGTTGACAGTTTAAAAGAGAATTTCAAAAATTATTAAAATACTTTATACAACTTCATTCTGCCAATAAATATTAACACTAAAATAGTCACTTTTCAGGGAAAAAAAAAATAAAGACTCAAAAAAAGGCAGAAAACTGAAGCTATAGACAAGACTTTAAAATTACGCAAAGCTCTGTATCACAAAACAAAAAAGCATCCAGCCTACTCAGATTTATTGGTGAGTTTTTAAAATTCCTGAAGAGCTTATTCTTGTGCTTTAAATCCAAAGCATGATGGAGAGCTTCTTAACTTAATTTTTGAAGAGAGCACAACCCTTAGCATCTTAAAAGTGTTTAAAGTCAGTGAATGCATGCTCCATGATGAGCCAGAAGAGAAAGTTGCTCAGTCATGTGTGACTCTCAGATTCCGTGGACTATAGCTTACCAGGCTCCTCCATCCAGGGAATTTTCCAGGCAAGAGTACTGGAGTGGGTTGCCATTTCTTTCTCCAGGGAATCAAACACAGGTCTGCCACATTGCAGGCAGACACTTTACCCTCTGAGCCACCAGGGAGGCCCATGATGAGCCAGAGCTGAGCCAAAGGTAAATAAAATGGTTTAGGAAGATTAGTAGCATTAGTTATTTGTTTAGCCTTCCTCCTGAAACCTTAATGAAACAATCATTGAGAAATTAATTTCTAATACAGAAGTGACTTGGAGAAGTACCATCTACAGACAAGATATTTCAAAAAGATATCTGAAATATCAAAAGAGGTATGGAAACCTCTTAAATGACAGAGATCATCAAAGTAGCATCTCAGAATTTGCAAGAGGTGACTAACAGTTCAGAGAGAGTTGATCTGCCTGGCAGAATCCAAGACACTAGGTTTAGAGTTACAAAGTAGAGGGTGGAAGTGAGAAGAGGGCTACATAAAATATAAGTTTAAAACCTCTAGGTAACCACTGCACTTCAGTTTCTCCAAGTTCGCCTCCTCATTATTCTCTCTTCACCTCTGTTTAGAACCCCACTCTTAAAAAGTGAGTGAAAAAATCAAAAACCATTAGAGATATGAAGAAAATCAATGGTATGAATGATGACACTAAGGTTTTTGAAACACCTATCTACGAAGACTGAGATATGGAGCCAAAAGAAATTCATGATAAATTTAATATTACGCTTTCTAAGGACTTCCCTGGTGGCTCATACAGTAAAGCGTCTGCCTACAATGAACAGTATGAAAAGGCNACTCCTCACTATTGTCAAAGTGTAATATTCAAAACTTAAAGGCATGACTATTGTACAAATGTAAAGTGAATATGTTTCCAAGCTCTATTTAATTCTTAACCAGGAAACCAGCAAGATGATAAAGCTGGTTCACAGAAAAATTATAGAAACTGAGTATACACAGATAGTCACGAAAGGTGTGCTGAAATAAATTTGCTCAGTTATGATGTCCTGCTGGTTAATGTCTTTACAGGTCAAAATAAACTGGTGCCTTTTGATTTATATTCTCTACCAGACAAAAATCATTTGCAAAATCTATGAGTTAACATTTTGCTCCATTTTAGCCCTATGTGTACATGTGCTAAATCGCTTCAGTCATGTCCGACTCTTTGAGACACTATGAATTGACTGTAGCCAGCCTGGTTCCTCTCCAGGCAAGAATACTGGAGTGGGTTGCCATGCCCTTCTCCAGGGGATCTTTCTGACCCAGGGGTCAAACTCGCATCTCTTACATCTCCTGCATTGACAGGCAAGTTATTTGCCACTAGTGCCACCTGGGAAGCCTACTCATACAGTCAATTAATTCACTACAAAGGCACCAATATCATTTAATGAGAAAAAGAAGATCTTGCAATGAATAGTACCGCAGTGACCAAATGTCACACAAAAGAGAAATTAACCTGATTCCTATCTCTTGGCATAGACAAGAATTGATTTGAAATGAGTCTTAGACTTACAAGTGAAAGAAAATGTTTTAAAGCTTCTAAAAGAAAATATAGACTATCTCCATGACTTTAGGGCAGATATGATTTCTTAAACAGCACTTAAAAAGTATTAATCATAATATTAAAAACTGACAAATTAGGTAGCATCAGAAGTTCACATTTCTCTAATCAAAGACACCATTAGGAAAGTGAAGAGGCAATCCACAAACTGGGAGAAGACATTTACAGTACATATATCTGAGAAAGCATTAGAAATCAATTATAAAAATGCTGAAAATCAAATAGAAACATTGCATAAAATATTTGAATAGGCACTTTGCAAAAGTGCATATCTAAATGACCGATAAGCATATAAAGAGGTGTTCAAGGAAAGTGCAAGTTAAAACCACAATGAATATCATCACTCATGCACCAAAATGACTAAAATTTTAAAATATTAAAGTTTTTTGAAAGACTAACAATATCTAATGCTGGGAAGGATGTGGGCCAACTATTAAACATTGCTCCTGTGACTGTGAAATAAAACAACCACTTGTAAAATTGTCTGTCTCAACTAATGTCAAGCTCACCCAGCTTATGACACAGCAATTTCATTTCTAGGTATATACCCAGGAAAAGTAGTGTGTCTCCCTAGAACAATTTTTGAAAGAAAGTTTATTGCAACTTTATTCATAAAAATAACTTCAAACTGGAAACAAACCAGATTTCCATTAACAGGTTAAAGAACAAACAANCAATTTCATTTCTAGGTATATACCCAGGAAAAGTAGTGTGTCTCCCTAGAACAATTTTTGAAAGAAAGTTTATTGCAACTTTATTCATAAAAATAACTTCAAACTGGAAACAAACCAGATTTCCATTAACAGGTTAAAGAACAAACAAATTGAGGTATATTCATACAATGGAATGTTACCAGGGATAAAAGAAAAAAATAATAAACAACTGAAAAAAATAAAGAACTATTTATAGAATCAACAAAAAATGGATACTATTTTAAGTGAAATAAGACACAAAAAGTATGTGTGAGTAAATTTGTAGCACGATTCCATTTGTATAAAGTTCAACAGCAGGCAGAACTAATTAATGTTTACCAAAATCATAACAGCATTACTTTTGGGTAGGTGGGAATGGGATAGTAGCTGGTGGTATGTATTGAAAAGAAGCACAAAGGAACTTTATGGAGTAATGGAAGTATTCTATATCTTAGTCTACATGGTGGCTACAAGAGTGTATGCATGTTCAAAATCTTCTAACTGCATACTTAAGATTACCATGCTTTATGCATTTTACTAGGTATGTTTTCTATTTAAAAATATTAGTTTTTCACAGGGCCTTTGGATGCAATTTTTGTAGAATTAGGGAATACAGATTGTAGAGAGTTAAAGAATGATGAGATCGTGATTAATTTCACTTTGAAGAAATTCAGCTATGAAGAGGAGCAGATTGAGGAATTAATAAAGATATTAGCAAGTTTTAAAAATTCCTTTAGAACAGGAGGAGAAGCCAATTGAGAGGTACAGGTCAAAGATGGGAGTGAAGAAGGAGAAGAGGAAGTTGATAAGATTTAGATTTTTTAGAGTCGAAAGTGGAGGATTATCTACATAAAGAGAAGGAAGTNGATTAATTTCACTTTGAAGAAATTCAGCTATGAAGAGGAGCAGATTGAGGAATTAATAAAGATATTAGCAAATTTTAAAAATTCCTTTAGAACAGGAGGAGAAGTCAATTGAGAGGTACGGGTCAAAGATGGGAGTGAAGAAGAAGAGGAAGTTGATAAGATTTAGATTTTTTAGAGTTGAAAGTGGAGGATTATCTACATAAAGAGAAGGAAGTTAGAATGAAAAAAAGAGAGATAGGGTGAAGATACTCAGAGACTCTGAGTTAGAAGATAATTTGAGAACTTTCACTGTACTTGTTCTCAAACTTGTAAGTACAATAGGAAGTTGGGTTATCCACTATAAGTCAGGATATGGGATGAAAAGTTGACAGGAAGTAGAGTGAAAGGTTTGATGAAGCCAGTTAGCTCTTTTATTAGCTGTGAGGGGCTAGTTTTTTACTTTTCGAGTTTCCTAATCCCTGTGATGGGGATCACACATACTTCACAAAGTTGCTTTGAAGAGTAAATAAATTGATGAATCTAAAATATCCATTAAGACAATCATTAAATGTTAGTTTCTCCTTTTAATAAAAGGACCAGAGTTGCAGAAAATTATTTTTCGTGAGTAGTTTGACAAACAAATTGAATAATCTGGAGTAAAACAAGGAACCTAGTCCCCAGCAGTTCCTTAACATTGTGAAGGCTGGTGCAAATGTACAAATATTTCCCAGTTACAAAGCAAGTTGTGTAGTGTTAGTCATTCAGTTGTGTCCAACTCTTTGTGACCCCATGGACTTTGTAGCCTGCCAGATTCCTCTGTCCATGGAATTCTCCAGGCAAGAATACTGCCATTTCCTCCTCCCGAGAATCTTCCCAACCCAGGTATTGTACCCAGGTCTCCTGCATTGCAGATAGACGGATTCTGAGCCACCAGGGAAGCTCATAAATCAGACTGGCAAGCTGTTAAATAAAATATGTTCTATCATCCTACTTTAACAAACACGGCTTAATGGTGACCTGAAGTCCAGGTTCAAAGTTGGAATTCTAATTCTTTAATTTTTCATACTGAATTCTGGTAATGGGGGAAGATCCAAACAGACTCAGCCTTTTCTTCTTTCTTCCAACTCCACCCCACACTATGGAGGGCCTCTAGTGTACATGTGTAGATACTACAGCCTGCAAGCCCAAGCTTCACTCTTACCCTTGGCAAATAACAGACATTTGGCCAACCATGAGCTTAGGGTTGTACATTCCAATGGCATGGTTCTTGCCATGCAAAAACCCTAGAGGCAGACTCAGAGCCATCTGGACAAGGAATTCTGGGGTCCCAAGTATCTGGAACTTGTACACAAAGTGGGTACGTGGGCTTTGGGTGTGTAGAGGAGGAAAATAATCTCCCCTCTATCTCTTTGAGTTCTTGCCTGACAGCCTTGTAATAAAAGGCTAATTAACAAGAGAAAAAACAAACAAGTTTATTAACATATTTACCCCCTATATACCTGGGAGATATGCAGGGAAAAATGAGTAATTCTAAAAAGTGGCTTAGAACTCCAGCTTATACAAAATATTCAACAAAGAACAGTACATTTGTAGAGAGAAGTTACAGGATAAAGGAAAACAATTTTAGGCTTTCAAGGGCAGGAAACTGGGAAGGTGAGTCTATGAGAGGAAACTAATAGTATACGGTTTGCAGATTCCTCTGGCGCCATCTCTGGGTTAATAAGGGTCTGTCTCTAACAAAGGGAGGGTTCGTGTCCTTTTAAGAGGTGGGTCAAGGGAGCTTTTCCTCCATCTGCTGCTTCTTAATTGCTTTGGCTCAAAAAATTTTTGTCAGAGGCACGTTTTAAGGTAACGCATTCTGCTGCTCTTTAGATGGGTATATCTTAGGCCCCTGAGACGCCTCACCACACGCCTCACCACATATGAAGTACAGCTGAAGAAGGGCCAGAGTGAGTTCCAAAGTGTGGGACCCTGAGCAGGGACCTCTTGTGCCCAGAGCTAAGGGCAGTATAGCTAGTCATATTGAAGTCTAGGATTATCCACACTTCATGCTTCCAGCACTCAATACTTCACACTTCCAGCACTCAATGTCTCTAATCACATTAACTAGAAAGAACAAAAACCTCAAGATTAAAATATGCTGAAATTTTTAATAAGAATCGACTAGAACATATACTTTCTACTTGAAAAGTAAGTCATCTAGCTTTTTGAGTTATTTTGATGGATTAAAATTTTCCCTATGAAGCCTTGTATAAAACTGAAAATGATTTATTAATCTCAGAGCTACTCTTCAAACCCGAATATTTAGTTGACAGCAGTGGTCCGGTAACCAGCTTTGGGGAGCTTTAGCTAAAAAGAAGGACATTTCATGGCTTCTTTATCTGGCTTTACATTTCTTAAAACCAGATAAGTTGTATTTAGATACCCATGCTTGTAGATTCATAGGGTGTATTTGAACCCAAATGGTGTTCTTATCACAGCAGTCAGAAACAAAGGATTTTGCATTTTTTCTTGGACGAATTCTCGTTAGTAATGAGGTACTAAACATGCTACTGAATACAATATAGAGAAGATTAATAGAGTTATTTTTAGCTACCACCTACATACTATAGGCAGACAGCATCAAGAGCCGGAGGGAAATAATGGTTCTTTTAGTTTAATAAATCATAATGTTCCTGCAAAATTCTTCTCTTTCCTCCAAAATTGGGGCATCTAATTATTAAAGTGATTACTGTGACAACAGTTAAAATATTTAGAGAAAGAAAAAAGAGAAAGAGAGGAAAAAGAGGAGGATGGGGGGGTGGGGATTAGGCTATTAAACAGAAAAATGATTAAAAGAAAGAAAAGTATTTTGACTGAAAATTAAACTGTGATAACTGGTAACTAGAAGAGAAATGAAACACTGAAATAACTATGTTTAGGTTTGAACAGTCAATAGCTGAATATCAAAGTAAAGATGAATTTTCTGACCGTAGATAAAAGAACCACAATAGTAGCTTAGGTGAGGAAATAGCAATATATTTATATCTCCAAACAAACCCTGCAAGTCACATTCGACAGAATGTAAAATACCATATGAAATTAGATCAAAATTTATATGTTATATAGTATATTATGTATTATTAAATATAACATTTAATATTCTTTTCTATTATATTCTCCAGCCCAGAATACTGGGGTGGGTAGCTATTCCCTTCTCCAGAGAATCTTCCCAACCCAGGGATCGAACCCAGGTCTCCCTCACTGCAGGTGGATTCTTTATCAGCTGAGCCACAAGGGAAGCCCAAGAATACTGGAGTGGGTAGCCTATCCCTTCTCCAGCAGATCTTCCTGACCCAGGAATCAAACCAGGGTCTCCTGCATTGCAGGCAGATTCTTTACCAGCTGAGCTACCAGGGAAGCCCAACATTTGATATGTTTTTATATTAGAACCTAAAATATATGGAAGACAGCTTGCATAAAAAGAACTATAAATATCTTTTAAACATACAACTTGCTCAGCTTTTCTAAAAATAAGTTAAATGCGCAAATAAATTACACTGAGATAAAAATTTTCATCTACTAGAAATGTCTAAGCTTGGTATTGTTTTTGTTGTTGTTTAGGTGCTAAGTCATGTCTGATTTTTTTGTGACCCCATGAAATGTAGCCTACTAGGTTCCTCTATCTGTAGGATTTCCCAGGCAAGAATACTGGAGCAAGTTGCCATTTCCTTCTCCAGGGGACCTTTTTGATCCAGGGATTGACCCCATCTCCCCTGCAGCAGCAGGCAGATTCTTTACCACTGAGCCACATGGGAAGCCCAAATTTGGTATTACAAACTTAACTATGGAGAATTAGCAGGAAAAACCTTCCTTAAGCATTGTTAGGTAATTTGAAACAAACTCTTTGGAGAGCCTTGGAGATCATATGTATCAAAATTATAAATGTACATACCATTTAAACTAAGATTTATAACTTCTCAGAAATTATGTTGTAAACATAGTTGCAAAAAGTGGGGCTTCCCAGGTGNAGGTAGCGACTTAGCAGCAGCAGCAGAGAACTATAAGGTAGTTGCTGCTGCTGCTGCTAAGTCGCTTCAGTCGTGTCCGACTCTGTGCGACCCCATAAACGGCAGCCCACCAGGCTCCGCCGTCCCTGGGATTCTTCAGGCAAGAACACTGGAGTGGGTTGCCATTTCCCTTCTCCAACTATAAGTTAGAAAACTACTTAAATGTTAGGTTTACCTGATAATTGCAGAAAGAATTTCTTCCTTTAACTCTATTAGGAAACCATTCCTTCTTGTTCATGCTTCCCCTTCCCATCATCACTAAGAATCTTCCCACGAGACCACTGTTTCTCACTCATCCCTTAGAAAACTGTATAAATATTGAAATATTTACAAATGAGATGATGTGATGTCTACAGTTGGCTTCAAAATAATCCACTATGTGTGTGGGGTAGGAAAGTAGGGATTTGATGAGGGTGTGGAGGAAATAAAATTGGCCAGATGTTGAAAATTCTTGAGGATAATCAGCTCAGGGTTTGATTATGCTACTATTTTTCTACATCTGTATATGATTGAGATTTTCCAAAATAAAAAGACTTTTTAAGTGTTGGGGAAGAACAGGATAGTCTTTACCATTAAAAAACTTGCACATGACTTAGGACTTCCCTGATGGTCCAGTAGTTAAGATTCCACACTTCCAAAGCAAACGAGGCATGCCTTTGATCCCTGGTCAGGGAACTAAGATCCTACATGCTGCAGAACATTAAAAAAAAAAAAGACCTTACACGCAACTTAAGAACAGTCTTATTCAAAAGAGTTAAAACTCTAGAGGGTGAAGGGAGGAGATTGTGCACCGACAGGAAGAGATGGCTCATGGGTGTTTGAAGGAAGCCAGATTGTAGCATGATTTGGGTATAGTAGGAATATCCATGGAATGTTTATTTCTGTGGTGCTATGTCTTATAGGTGTTTTCTCATTTACTGATCATACATCCTGTGAGGTCATACATACACACAAAAAAATGCTAGGACATGTTATGCTTCTTGAGTCACAAAGCTGGTAACTTTTGGCTTAGTAATCTCACTGAAAAAGCCAGAGTGAAAAAGTAATGGGCTAAGGGAGAGATGGCCAGAGGCTACCTGATAGCCAAATAAGACCTATGGAAGGTGTGTTTAAAATGTTTGACTTTGCTCCTAACATTTAAACCAGGAACCAGAAAACGAAGAACAAAAGCGTTCAATTTCCAATTTGTCTTAAAGAATGGAAGATTCAGCATTACGGATGTTGCACCCCCTCACGGCCAAGGCACTGCTGCCCTCTTTGTGTGGGGCTTGAGATTTCTCCTTTTTGCCAGAGTCCCCTTCACTTGTTTTATTGTGAATGAACTGTTTCACTTTGTACATTATGGCCTCATAAGTATTTGAGTTCATTTATATACTAATTATAGGAGAAGGCAATGGCACCCCACTCCAGTACTCTTGCCTGGAAAATCCCATGGATGGAGGAGCCCGGTAGGCTGCAGTCCATGGGGTCACTAAGAGTCAGACACAACTGAGAGACTTCACTTTCATTTTTCACTTTCATGCATTGGAGAAGGAAATGGCAACCCACTCCAGGGTTCTTGCCTGGAGAATCCCAGGGATAGGGGAGCCTGGTGGGCTGCCGTCTATGGGATCACATAGAGTCAGACACGACTGAAGTGACTTAGCAGCAGCAGCAGCAGCAGCAGCAGCATATACTAATTATATTCAACCTGGAGTGTTATGAGTCTGGCTCTGATCAGTGAGAAAGGAATAGAGGCATAGAAACGCAGTATGATTTTTCCACCACATGTTGAGAACTACAGTCCAAACCACTCCTCTAGCAATCAATCCCACACTCTGTGCCTATTGTAATGTCTCTTGCAGAGTTTTCTTGTGCTGTAAATGTTAATTGCCAGGTGAATGAATGGTATAATAATAAATGCTTGAAAATTCAGAGGAGGGCACAATTATTTCTGCAATTATCAAGGCAAAGAATTCTAAAGTTGTGCTGAAATTTTATGAGAAGCAAAAACATTTCAGATGGAAGAAAAATCAAAGGAAAAATGCATGAATTTAGGAAAGTACAAAATATGTGGAAAGACCAGGAAAGCAGACTAGTATATTTAGAGCTGAGACTCCTTGATCCCGGTAACTCTATTATTCCATCAGGATCAGATGGAATCACAGAAATGTTAAAACTAGAAAGGGACTTACAGCTCATCTATACTCAAAACTCTTCTTCCCACAGATAGCAAACAAAATGTGATTTGCTTAATGTCACATAGCTAATTGGTGAAGGAATTAAAATTAGATTTTCCAACTTCTCATATTCTTCCTCCATAACTTCCCTTCAATGTGGCTTGTTTACATCATATGCAAGGAGAAGAAAATATGAGCTGAGTTCTGGATATATTGTTTTTAATAACCTCAAGTAGCAGTTGCCCTTTTCCTTTCATCATTCATCTCCACTTCAAATTCTTTTTTATTTATTATTATTATTATTACTGGTTGCACTGGTCTTTGTTCTTGCATTTAGGCTTTCTCTAGTTGCAGCAAGTGGGACCACTCTCTAGCTGGAGGTGCATGGGTTTCTCATTGTGCTGGCTTCTCTTGTTGCAGAGCACGGGCTCTAGGGCATATGGGCTTCAGGAGCTGCTGCGCATAAAGTCCATAGTTGTGGCTCACCAGTTTAGTAGCTCTGAGGTATGTGGGTTCTTCCCAGATCAGGGAAGCCGACATTCAGGAGCTTCCCTGGTGGCTCAGATAAGGAATCTACCCACAATGCTGAAGACTCGGGTTCGATCCCTGGGTTGGGAAGATCCCCTGGATAAGGGAATGGCAACCCACTCCAATATTCTTGCCTGGAGAATTCCATGTGCAGAGGAGCCTGACAGGCTTCAGTCCATGGGATCACAAAGAGTCAGACATGACTGAGAAACTGACACTTTCTTTCAAGAGGGTGGAAGAGGGTGGCAGAGGATGAGATGGTTGGATGGCATAACCATTTCAATGGACGTGAACTTGGTCGAACTCCAGGAGGTGGTGTGGGACAGGCAGGCCTGGCATTCTGCCATCCATGTGGTCGCAAACAGTCAGACACGACTTAGCGACTGAACAACAACAGAGTGGATAGTCACCTACGCTGGCCTGCTGTCTCAGGCTCAATGTTTATACTAATAAGGGTCAGAATCTGAAAATGGTAATCAGCCTCAATACTGCTCAAAAGGGGCTGATAGGCTGCCTCTGATTTTTACTGTCAGTTGGTGATACCTGGTTTGCATCTTGGAATTTGAAACTGGCTATATAGCATAGTGTCAAGCATTAAATTTCACATATACAAAATAATGATAGGAATAGTTTCTACCTCTCTCTCTCTGAGTTGGTATGAGAATTGAGTACCTTTGTTTTGGCTTCCCCCAGAGCAAACTCTGAGACAAGGATTTCAAATAGTTTTTTTGGGAGATGATCCCAGGAAACATGTGAGAGTGATAAAGTGAGACAGGGGAGGAAATCTTCCTGGGAATCCTCCAGCAAAGGGCTAGGAAGCTCACAAGGGTAATTATCCACAATCTGTATCCCCTATTGGGTGAGAGTTGCTCCTGGGATATTAACTGTCCAGCACTTCTGGCTGACCCTGAGCACAGGTCTACTCCAGGGGCAGACAAATCCCCCACAGAGAAAGATCCAAGGCTTGAAGTAAGAAGCTTTGAGTTTTTCCAGGAATTGTCAACCAAGGTTACAGGTGACCTGGAGGGGCCTGAGAGGATATGAGCAGAGCATTGACAGCATCTTCTATAGTGAGATGCTGTGTTTGTCATGATAGCACTTGGAACATAGCCAGCATTAACAAATGAAATTAGCTACTTAAAATACAAAATACGAAGATGGCAGAGGGAAAGCCTTCCCAATTAAAAAGAAAAAACACTATTACCAAGGAGATGAGATGAATGAACTCAAAATAAAACCTAGAAATCATCCTTAACACTATCTTCTTCTCATCCCACCAATCGAATCCTTTGAACAGTTTCCTCTCTCTCTTCTCTATCAACACTCCTTAAAGTAGGCTTTTCAGATGTCTTGCTTGAATTATCAGATGACCTTCTAATTGGGCTTCCTGCTAATTTCACTTCCTTGCCCCACTCCAACCCTCACTCAACCCATTTATTCAGGACTATCAGAATGCTTTTTCTAAAATTCAACTCAGATTGAATTATCCTCTGTTCATTACTTCAAATAATTCAGTGGTTCACCACTTATTTGGGGGCGAAAATACACCCAAAACTTAGGATACTAGACTGTTCACAGTCTAGTCCTGCTTACTTCTCCAATCCCATTTCCCTTGTGCCTCACTCTTAACTCTTAAATTCCAGGTATAAGAAATCTTCCTTGGTTCCTCATATATCCCACACTATCTCATAGTTCAAGGTCATTTTTCATGCTCTTCACCACCTTTCTTCATCTAGAAAACAACTAGTTCTTATCCAGGAATTCAAGTTGATACCACTTTTTATGAAAAACTATCCCTGATATTTACCCTTCCTTCTTGGTATGGATCAGTGATCAAATAGTATCTGTATATCTCTTAAAACTTAGCACTTGTATTACAAATGTCTGTTTACTTTCTAACTTACTAATGAGACCAATTTCCTCATAATCAGATACTGAGCATCTGCATTCTTAATAAGTACCCAGGGTTATTTTTATTCCTACTGAAGTCTAAGAATCATTTTATTATACCAAGAGCATTCTAAGCGGAAAACTTGTTTCTATATCATTTTAGTGCATGTTACAGCATCTGGGATGTAGCTGATAATCAATAAGTAACTATTGGATTAATAAATACTACTGTTTACATCTTGAGTATTTCTACTCTCAAAGAGATTTTACCAGGTTGCCACCTATGGTAATATGACTCATTAATTAAACATTAAATTCATTGTTTCTTGTACCAATAATGTTATAAATTGGAATTCTTATTGGTGATCTGCCAGTCCTCCAGCTAAGTGGCTATTAAATTGGACCACTTGTTCCACTCTTTCACCCTTGGTAGACTTTAACTTTTTCTATGGAAATTATTTAGTAGTACTGGGGTTTTTTTTAATGACATCTAGAAGAATAGTACTCAAACTAATAAATATTATAAAGACCTGGAGAGCTTGTTAAAAATAGGTGTGGCCTCAATCTCATAGATTCTAGCTCAGTAATATTTGAGAGAGGAGGGGCAAACTTCTCTATTTTTAATAAGGTCTTGAAGAAGAAATTATCCCCTATAATAAATGAAAGTGAAAGTTGCTGTCATGTCCGACTCTTTGTGACCCCATGGACTATACAGTCTATGGAATTCTCTAGGCCAGAATACTGGAATGGGTAGCCTTCCCCTTCTCCATGGGATCTTCCCAACCTAGAGATCAAACCCAGGTCTCCCTCACTGCAGGTGATTCTTTACCAGCTGAGCCACAAGGGAAGCCTAAGAATACTGGAGTAGGTAGCCTATCCCTTCTCCAGGGGATCTTCCTACAATAAATAGATTTACATATTACATAGACAGAGAAAAGACTGACATTTCTACAAACTAATTTATGCTTAAGTTTTATTTCTTCTAGTTAAATAGTGTGACCTGCTTCAACAGAGGTCATTAACACACTTTGCAAACAGGTCTTGAATTAGCAGTGCTACAATATTTTGCCTTCATTGACTTGCCTGGTAACTTAATGTACTTAAAGAAAACACATGTCTAAACTTTTTCTTTCACTTTGATGTATACAAATGTAGATTACATACTTAATCTACCAGGATCCTTTGCTTTTATTAAACAGCTCAGTTCAGTTCAGTTCAGTCACTCAGTCGTGTCTGACTCTTTGCGACCCCATGAATCGCAGCACGCCAGGCCTCCCTGCCCATCACCATCTCCCAGAGTTCACTCAAATTCACTCAGCCATCTCATCCCTTGTCGTCCCCTTTTCCTCCTGCCCCCAATCCCTCCCAGCATCAGAGTCTTTTCCAATGAGGTGGCCTAAGTACTGGAGTTTCAGCTTTAGCGTCATTCCTTCCAAAGAACACCCAGGGCTGATCTCTTTGGCTCCATCCCTTCATTCTTTCTGGAGTTATTTCTCCACTGATCTCCAGTAGCATATTGGGCACCTACTGACCTGGGGAGTTCCTCTTTCAGTATCCTATCATTTTGCCTTTTCATACTGTTCATGGGGTTCTCAAGGCAAGAA
>SJYV01041139.1:974589-989331 GCA_006410875.1 Neotragus pygmaeus | reverse complement strand
AAAAAAAAAAAAAAAAAAAACCTGCCAATGCAGGAGACACAGGAGAAGCGGGTTCGATCCCCTGCTCAGGAAGATACTCCAGAGAAGGTCATGGCAATTCACTCCAGTATTCTTGTCCTGGAACCCCATGGACAAAGGAGCCTGGCGGGCTACAGTCCATGGGGTCGCACAGAGTCAGACACAACTGAAGTGACTTAGCACCTATGCATGTATGAAAATACGAATAACCAAACGCCAGTTTTTCAGATCTTTCAAGAGAAACAAGAAAAACATATAGTTATTTGAACTCTCCTGGTTTTATGCCAAAAAATAAATAAAATAAACATTCCCTTTCTTTCCTAAAACTTGCCTAAGAGAATTTTCTAGAATCCTTATCTCATGTGAAGCCTGTTGAAGGAGCAAGTTCTGAGAAGTGAGAGTGCAATTGAGAAGTAGTGGCAAGAATTAAGCAGCAGAGATGAGCAGGTCAACAATAAGTATGTGTAGGCTACACACTTAGGGGCCCATTGGGAACTACTGGAAATGGAGGATCTTTGGGGGAGTTAGACTTTACATAACTCAGAAAAATCTAGAACACCAAAGACCACTTTTTATCATTTATTGTCCTTCTTATCCCCCACCACCCCAAGATGTCCAGTGCTGAGCTCACTGAAGGGAATCAATAAATATTATCTCATTGAGTTTTCATTCAAATAACAAATCAAGCAGGAAGATCAAAATAGCAATCTTAATTTTTTGTCAGCTCTTCTGTAACTTAGACACTGAGTGTATGTGTCTGTGAGTATTCTTAATTTCTTAAAATCAGTGGGGAAGAAAAGGTGTGAAAGAATAAATGGTAAGATTCCAAAATGGAGCTGGGAATATATTGTCATCACAGCCCTGTTTACCCCTTAAAGATTTCATGAAACTGTGGATGATATGTATTTTAACTGGTCACAGCCCCTGTAAGGACGTATACAAAGGCCACCACGCCCACCACAGCCTATTGCTCCACCTGGAGACACCTGACCTAAACTGAAAAAATCCGATTCTTTTTCTCAGGACTTCTGAATACAGGTACTGAGTCAATGAGTCAGAAGATGCTAAATGCTCCAACTAAATGGTCAAGGCAAGACGCGACAAAGGACAACAAATCAAAGTCAACTACAAGATAATCTATGGGGGAGCAGAGATGCCACAAATAAACCCCAAAGCACAGAGAAAAACAGAGTCCATAACACTCAGAGGGAAATGAAAGGAAGTTGTTGGGTTTATAACAGTCTCTTTTCCATTTTCCAGGTGTATTTTGTTCTGCATTACCCAACTGTATTTTATTCTTCAAATGTTTTTGAAATGGCCAGTTTCATCGCTTCGATAAATCCTCTTTATTGATGCTGTTTTGATTGTGTGTTTGCCACTTGCAACCACACAATTCTGTCTACTAGCTGCGGCCATGGCAGATGCAGGGAACTCGTCCTTGGCAGAGTGGAGAGACCTCATTAATGTGACCTGACAACATGGTGTGGTCTCCATGGTGATTCTTACAGTTGATTTTCAAGTACTTCTTATCGTTTTGACTCTGGGGGTTAAAGTGCTGCTAAAAGACATGAAATGGAACCTCAGGGTCAAACCGAATCTTCCTTGGCATTTCCTCTATAATTCTTTCAACATCAGACATTTCTATTAAAAATATTATGATGACTGCTGGGCTTACATTTCAAGACTATAGTTTTTGCCATAAGAAATAGCATTTAGATATTTAAAGGTTAGTTCCTTTGATTGTCTACTTAATGGCCAGATATTTTTAAAAGCTTGAAATAACTTAAACAGTTCAATGGAAACAAACTAAAAAATGTATTTCTCCTTAATTCATAGATCAGTGATTCAGTTACTTTTTGTCCCCTTTTCCCATTATGTCTCATTTTCCCCAATACCTTACCAGAATCTCTAGGTAGCTTGATAATAGAGAACGTACTACCCATATTCTCTATTTGTGTGTTCATTTGTCAGTTCCCATAGCATTTAGTTCAGAAGTATGTATCTTATAATGTTAAATGTAAGAACTGAATTGTAGAAATGAATTATAAAGCAATATTTATGATTATTTTTGCATTTATTTTTATATTATAAATCTATTATTGAAACGTCTTATAAAATGTAGGATTTGGTTGGTTTGGGCCGAGCTGGGTCTTCACTGTGGTGCGTGGGCCCTTCCTTGTTGTGGACCACAGGGCATAGCACATGCAGGCTCAGTAGCTGCAGCATACGGGATCTCTAGTTGCAACATGGGCTTAGTTGCTCCAGGGAATGTGGGGTCTCAGTTCTCCAAACAGGGACTAGACCCATAAGCCCTGCATCTGAAAGCAGATTCTTAACTACTGGGCCACTAGGGAAGCCCCCCAAACACAGATTTTTATTTCTTTAAATATTTTTTCAAGTCTTTTACTGGCAGGTGGCTTTGTAATAATATCTCATTATACCAACTATGTGGACAATAATGTTGTGGATTATTAAATTTCATTATTATTATTTTGCTATGAACTTAGTATAGCAATAAGAATAAATAGACTCCGTAGCTTCTTTATCTCTAGTAATAAGCATCATTGTACATTAGTTTTTACCATCGGTAAGTAAATATTAAATGACACTGTAATAGAGGATCTATTAAAACCAGCCTTTTTGGGAAATTATTCTATTGGTAACACTCAAAGTAAGAGAGGGGGATGATGGAAAATACATAGGAGGTTCCTGCAGTAATCTGCGTGTTAGATGATAGAGCCTTGAAACAGATGGAAAGCTGAAGGGATGCAAAGTAAGAGACCAGCTTGAAAAACATCATGAAGCTGATGGTACTTTTGATAGGAAAGAATCAGGATAACTGGTTCTGAGTACCTATGAGAGAAACAGAGAAATCAAGAGAGATGGTTTTCTGGCAAGATTTCCTAAGTTAGAGTGATGATACAACAATTCTTCTTCTCATGATCAGTGAAAACTTTGTTATTCTCTCTTATTGGCACCATAAATGTTACTTTATCAATATTATACCTAAGAACTCAGTCATTTATAACAATCAGGTTTGCCTATATTGACTAATTCCAACCTAGAGTAAAAATTGGCCTGAAGTAGGCATCTTGTGTATTTTTTTCCCCTCAGTTATGCATTAGATAAACATATTATTGAGTACCTACCTTGAGCACATTTGTGCTGTTTAAAAATTGACAAAGGGGCAGATGGGACAGGAATTATGTGAGCAGAGGGAGAGTGGGAAGAATTCAAAGGGGTAAGGGAGTAGATTGGTAGCATCTTATAAAAGTACACAAGCCATTACTAGGACTTAATTTTCATTGAAATGAGAAAAAAAAAATCATGAAAGACTTGGGGCAAAGGAGTGATATGACTCACCTTAAGAATTTTAAAATGTCACTTTGGACACTTGGTGAGAAAACACCACGGGGAGATATGCAGGAGAAGAGTGACAAGTTGGAAGTTGTTCTTGCAAAATAATAATAATAATTTGTTATTGCAATAATTCAGATGAGATTTTGATGGGAGCTAAGACAGGTGACAGTGTTAGAGAGGATGAGAAGTACTCAAACTCTGAATTTGAATTAGATTTTGAAGGTAGAATTAGTAGGATTTGTCAAAAGTGGAATGTATCAGTTAGGAATTTAGGAACTATATTCAGCTATCAGGAACAGAAATCTACCTAGAGTGTTTTAGTTTTGTTTTTTTTTTTAACGTAAAGTAATTCTAGAAATAGGCCATCCAATGGTATAACCTGAACATTTTATACAACCTTTCCAGAAGTCTTGTAAAACATTTTTACTTGTAACTCCTAAGGTAGAGCTTAGTCACAAAGCTATGCTTAATTACAAGGCATGTCTGGGAAATGAGGTCTCCCAGATGACATTATTGTTTCTCCCTGCCAAAAAAACCCCTGGGGTTCTGATACTAAGGAAATAGGAAGAATGGATACTGGTCATAACTAGCACCTTTGACACATGGGTGAGATAAACTGAGAGGTCAAGAAGGACCAGAATACCCCTCATATGGCATGTATCCTTTAGCTTTTAGGGAAGCTTATGAACCACCTTCTGAGAATAGTATTTTAAGTGTATGAAATGAAATACATAGATTACATGGAAAGCTAATTCTATTAAAATATTACTATCAAAATATTGGAAAATATGTGATATGCATGCTCCTTCATAATTGCTCCTATAAAATTCAAAGTAAGGAGAAGTGTTAAAGATATTTTGAAATCTCTGCAACAACTGTACTATGATACCATTATTCCTGACATTGTCACAGATACTACTAACACTAATGTGGTTGATTGCCTGTGATCGTAAAAAAAGGAAACGTTGCATTTCAGGTATGATANTCAAAGTAAGGAGAAGTGTTAAAGATATTTTGAAATCTCTGCAACAACTGTACTATGATACCATTATTCCTGACATTGTCACAGATACTACTAACACTAATGTGATTGATTGCCTGTGATCGTAAAAAAAGGAAACGTTGCATTTCAGGTATAGCTTCATGGTGAGATAGGTGTAAATTTTTCCCCATCCAAGTTAATCGAGTCGGTCACCCCTTGAACATTCATGAACCCAAAGTTAAGGACTTCTTTCCAAGAGGGCTTCAGCCTATGCAACTGAAAGGATATAAGATGTCGTTACTGAGGTTTGAGAGAAAAGAAATCCAAAGTCCATTTTTGGACACGTTAAATTTGAAATGTCTATTTTACTATTAAGATTAGATTCAGTTAAAGTAGTAGAAAACTTCTGACTATCCATGGCTTACATAACAAAATCACATGAAAGTCTGAGCCAGGCCGTTCAGAGTCGGCATGATGGCCCCACAATGTCAATAACCCACGACCGTTTCGTCTTGTTGCTCCCCTGTGTGCTTTGTCATTCCTAAGTTTCCTCTATGGTCCAAGATGACTTTTGGACTTGAATCATTATATCCATTCTAAATGCCTAGAACAGAATTCTGGCAAATAAATAACTGTTGAGTGAATACACAACAGAGGCACAAATATTGTAGTCATCATCCCAGAAACNGTCATTCCTAAGTTTCCTCTATGGTCCAAGATGACTTTTGGACTTGAATCATTATATCCATTCTAAATGCCTAGAACAGAATTCTGGCAAATAAATAACTGTTGAGTGAATACACAACAGAGGCACAAATATTGTAGTGATCATCCCAGAAACAACAGCTCAAGTTTTAGGAGGAGATAAGATTTTTAAGGAAAAAAAAAAGTTATGTATGTGTATGCATGTCTACACATGCATATGTATGTATAAAAGCATATATATTTGAGATTTTTCTTTAAAAATCTGATTTTTAGATAAAAGTTTATGTGTGTATATGTATACATTCACATACAGTACACACACACATATGTAGGAGGGCCTGCATTTAGAAGGCCTTTACACTCAGTTTAATGTTCTGCTATGGCACCCCACTCCAGTACTCTTGCCTGGAAAATCCCATGGACAGCAGAGCCTGGTGGGCTGCAGTCTACGGGGTTGCTAACAGTCAGACACGACTGAGTGACTTCACTTTCTCTTTTCACCTTCATGCATTGGAGAAGGAAATGGCACCCCACTCCAGTGTTCTTGCCTGGAGAATCCCAGGGACGTGGGAGCCTGGTGGGCTGCCGTCTATGGGGTCACACAGAGTCAGACATGACTGAAGTGACTTAGCAGCAGCAGCAGCAAGGCCATCTTGAATTTCTTCATAATTTCTGAATGAAATTCATTTTCATTTTGCACTGGGGCCCCACAAATTAAGTAGCTGATCCTTTGAACAGACTTTTTGTTCTGGTGATTCAAAACCTCAGCTCGCATTGTACTTTGTCTACTGGAGAAAATAAAACCATGAGAAAGCTTGGGCAAATGGGCCTATTCGCATTCGTCCATAAACGGTGAATCACAAGTTTCAACTCCCACATAAAATTTTAGTTTCCAGCAAATAACACCTGTGCTAAAGACACACATATAGAATTAGTCAACATAGCCAAAATACATAGCTGAATAAACATGTATAGTGACTTGGTTGAATATAGATTAATACTGCTTTACTATATTTACAAGCCATAACACAGGACAAATAAATTCAACTTCCTTGCTTGCCAGAAAAGCCTCTTAAGTGGAATTCCAAGTTTTGAGGCTATTCAATCTTCAATGGATGATACCAAAAAATAAAGTTAAAAAAAAAAAAAAAAACTTGGCAGTGAGAAAAAGAGGCTGGTAGCAGATAAGGTGAAAAAAAAATTTCTTGAGCTACTGTATCACCAGAAATGCAGCTGGCTCTAGTCTACATTCCCCAGCTACACTCTTCTCACTCAAGCATAGGCCATCTGCTAACCAGCCAAGGTGACTGTCACTATCAGCCTCCAATATAAAGGAAACCAGCTCAGATAACTGTTCTGGGCATTTTGCCTAATTTAAGAAAAGAAGAGGATCATTGTTACCATCTTTCTAAATTCCATATATATATATGCACTAATATACTGTATTTTATTGTGTATTTTACTGTGTTTTTCTTTCTAACTTACTTCACTCTGTATAATTGGATTCTGTTGGAGAAGGTGAGGGTGAAATGATTTGAGAGAGTAGCATTGAAACATGTATATTATCATATATGAAACAGCTCTCCTGTCCAGGTTCAATGCATGAGATGGGGCACTCAGGGCTGGTACACTGGGATGATCCTGAGGGATGGGATGGGGAGGGATGTGGGAGGGAGGTTCAGGATGGAGAACACGTGTATACCCATGGCTAATTCATGTCAATGTATGGCAAAAATCACTACAATATTTTAAAGTAATTAGCCTCCTATTAAAATTAATAAATTAATTTAAAAAAGAAAAGGAGACTGACCAAATCATCATTTGTCACAACCAGATTTTTTTAATTTAAAAATATATTGATTATTCCAATTCAAAAGACCCTGGATACCTTTAGAAATGGTGGAAAGAAAACAAGAGTTAACAGATCTATTGCTTAAAGTTACCTAAATTGACATTCAAAATATCAGTATAGTAATGTTCATACCAGTGGTTCTTAACCCATCCTTTGAGCATCAGAATCACCTTGGGAAGTTTTCAACACTCAGATAACCAGATTTTTTTTAATTGCAGCCCTTCAGTTATACTCTCTTAATTGGTTTGTTACAGGCATTCATATTTTTCCACACTCCTACATGATTTAAATATACATTATATTATATTTAAATATCACATTTTATTATGTAGTATATAATATGCATTATATTATAGGGCTGAGAATTGTGATTGCTCTCACCTTCAGATAGAGATATTGAAGTATTTTCCTATCTCCCAAATATCTCTGGATTTTTTTTTTTCTTTTTCTTTTTTAAATTATAGGTCAGATCTGTAATGGTCTAACTTAAACTTTAGAATTAATAATAGACTTGCAATTCACTTTTGGTTGAGTCATGGGATTCCCTGAGAAAGACAGGCACCCACTTGCAGAACAGCTACAGGAATGCTTTGAGCTGATTGACACAGCTTTAAAGAAGGCTTATGCAGCATAGCATACTCCGGAGAGAAAAACAGCAGGATTTTACTTCACAATGGGCAACGAGCTTCCATACACTGCTGGGAAGGACACGAACTGATGAGATAAAAGTTCAGAGCTGGACACCTTGGGAAATAAAGATTTTGGGGTGGTAGTTTTCTGGATAGCAGTATGATTCTTCCTTTAAGCTTTGAACCTAAAAATTATTTGGGATGAAAATAATTCTCAAGCGTGTTACAGATTCACTATTTTTCCCAAGAAGTTTACTGAGTATAATTTAATCCTTTTTAATACAGATTCTTAATCATTATCAACTATGATGGTATAATCAGTCAAGAAATTATAAGGATGCCACGGGGCAACTAAGCCTGTGTGCCACAACTAAAATGTCCGTGCCCTGCATTGAAGAACTCACATGAGGCAAAAAGACCTCCTGTACTACAGCTAAGACCTGATGCAGGCAAATAAATAAGTAAATAAACAGGATGATGGGAGTTTTCCAAGTACCATGGTTAACTTTTGAAAAAAAAAAAAGAAATTATAAAGGAAAGTGGAGATGGTGAGGTGAGGCAGGGCTATCCAAGGTGAATAGAACCTGACTTCCTAACTTGAAGGTCCAGAGAATTATTCTTATTATAAGCTGTTCCCTGGTGGCTCAGCTGGTAAAGAATCCGCCTGCAGTGTGGGAGATCTGGGTTCGATCCCTGGGTTGGGAAGATCCCCTGGAGAAAGGAATGGCTACCCATTCCAGTATTCTGGCCTGAAGAATTCCATGGACTATATAGTCCATGGGGTCACAAAGAGTTGGGCACGACTGAGAGACTTTCACTAGATCACTAGAAAAGATAAACTGAGGCATATTATAAATTTTAAGAATTTATTTGAGCAAAAATCAGTGTGAATTAGGCAGCTTCCAATCTAGCAGACAGAAAAAAGGTCCAGGGAACTATACAGAATGGAAGACTTTTATGGCGTTCAGAGAGCAGAAAGTTATACTAGGCAAAAAAGCAGATGGTTACGGCAAGGTCAATTTTTTTTAGGGGCTGGTGGTGGGATCTACCAGGTGGTTTACCTAACTAGTGGTGAACAAGTGATTCCTGATTGACCGAACATTCCATTTCTGGTAGTGCTGAAACTGTAATTAAATTGTCTTGGTTTGGTCATATGGGGCTTAGCATAAACAGCTCCATTTTCGTCCTCTTGTCTTGCTTTTGCCACAGCCCAGAGCCATGATCACATAAGATTAAATTCATAAAATACTTACTGCCAGGAGGGATAGTACAAGGATGCCGAGGGCCGAGTCTGTAACTAACTTTCTCACACTGGAAATATTGGTGTTAACCTAGCACATTTTTGCTAATCTTCAAGCTCCAGTGGAAGCTAAATTTATAGATTTATCTTGAGAAATTTCTGTCTCTGAGGCGCCGGTCTTCTCTATGTCTAGGGAATATAAAGTTGTGGTTAAGAGTGTGGACTCTGGAACTCAACTGGTTTGGGTATTAATCCTATTTCACTTATCTGTGAATTCTTTGTCTCAGCTTCCTCATCTGACACTAAAGAGTGGAAGGTGGAAAGACTACAAGTTAGAAATAGTACTTACTTATAGTATTTTGTTGTAAGGAGCAAATGATGTAAGCAAAAGAGTTGGGCATATGATAAATTCTGTTAAAAAAATTTTTAATGCTATATAAGCAGGCATATATGGGGTATGTCCTATTAAAGGATAATTTTTAAAAACAATTAAAATCAAGCTCTGATATGGAAATAAAATAAACATGTATCAAAGATTCTGTGACTGTGGTGTTTGTTCTGGAGACTGTGAGACTGTAGTTTTTGCTGCTTCTGTTTCTGCCCTCTGATGGATGAGGATAAGAGGTTTGTGAAAGCTTCCCAGTGGGAGGGATTGGCTGTAGGAAACTGGGTCTTACTCTGGTGGGCAGGAACATGCTCAGTATATCTTTAATCCAGTTGTTTATTGAGGGGTGGGGCTGTTATGTAATCAAATCCCACTGGCCTTCAAAGTCAGACTCCCTGGAGGTTTCCAGTCCCTTTGCTGGATCACCAGGTTGGGAAGTCTGACGTGGGGCCTAAAGCCTCCTCAACTGTAGAAGAATTTCTATGGTATTATTGCTCTCCAGTTTGTGGGTCGTCCATCCAGCAGGTATGAGATTTGATTTTAACATGATTACATCCCTCCTACCATCTTGTGGCTCCTCCTTTGTCCTTGGACAGGGGGTATCTTTTTTTGGTGGGTTACATCCTCCTCCTGTTGACGGTAGCTCAACAGCTAGTTGAGATTTTGGTGTTCTTGAGGAGAACATGGGCACACATTCTTCTCCTCCACTACTTGACCCAGGCCCCACAAAGATCACAGCCGTGTCATGGCGAAAGGACCTCAATGAAGCTAAGAGCCATGCCACGCAGGGCCACACAAGATGGACTGGATGTGGTGGAGGCTTCTGGCAAAGGTGGTCCACTGGAGAAGGGAATGGCAAAACCACTCCAGTATTCCTGCCTTGAGAACCCCATGAACAATATGAAAAGGCAAAAATATATGACACAGAAAGATGAGGCCCCCCCCCGCCACTTCCAGGTCAGTAGATGTCCAATATACTACAGGGGAAAAGTGGAAAAATAGCTCCAGAAAGAAGGAAGAGGCTGGGCCAAAGCAGAAGCAATACTCAATTGTGGATGTGTCTGGTGAAAGTGAAGTCCAATGCTGTAAAGAACAGTACTGCATAGGAACCTGGAATGTTAGGTCCATGAATCAAGGTAAATTGGGGGTGATCAGGAAGGAGATGGCAAGAGTGAGCGTTGATATTTTAGGAATCAATGAACTAAAATGGACAGGAAGGGGTGAATTTTATTCAGATGACCATTATATCTATTACTGCGAGCAAGAATCCCTTAGAAGAAATGGAGTAGCCCTCATAGTCAACAAAAGAGTCCAAAATGCAGTACCTGGTTGCAATCTCAAAACGACAGAATAATTTCAGTTCATTTCCAAGGAAAATCATTCAGTATCACAGTAACCCAAGTCTATGCCCCAACCACTAACGCTGAAACAGCAAAAGTTGAACAGTTCTATGAAGACCACAAGACCCTCTAGAACTAACACCAAAAAACAATGTCCTTTTCATTATAGGGGATGGAATGCAAAAGTAGGAAGTCAAGAGATACTTGGAGTAACAGGCAAGTTTGGCCTTGGAATACAAAATGAAGCAGGGGAAGGGCTAAAAGAGTTTTGTCAAGAGAACACATTGGGCATAGAAAACATCCTCTTCCAACAACACAAGAGAAAACTACACATGGACATCACCGGATGATCAATATGGAAATTAGATTGCTTATATTTTCTGCAGTTGAAGATTGTTGTTGTTGTTCAGTTGCTAAGTCATGTCCAACATTTTGTGACCCCATGGACTGCAGCATGCCAGGCTTCCCTGTCCTTCATTATCTCCCAGAGTTTCCTCAAACTCATGTCCATTAAGTTGCTGATGCCATCCAACCATCTCATCTTCTGTTCCCTGCTTTTCCACCTGCCTTCAATCCTTCCCAGCAACAAGATCTTTTCCAATAAGTCAGCTTTTCATATGAGGTAGCCAAAGTATTGGAACTTCAACTTCAGCATCAACCCTTCCAATGAATATTCAGGACTGATTTCCTTTAGGATTGAGTGGTTTGATCTCCAGTTGCAAAGAGTCAGACATGACATAGTGACTGAACAACAACGGAAGATTCTATTTGACTTGTTCTTAATGAGAGAACCAGGAAAATGTCACAACTGATTCAAAGGCAAAGTTAAAGAATGGAGATATTTATAAATCAGAAATATGAAACAAATTTGCAGAGTGACCAAAAGTTTGCTTTTGGTTCTGAAACGGTCCCTAATGTCCTTCCACCAGAAAAAAAATTTATGTGCATCTCTAGATAAGAATTTTATGCATTGCCCTTGACTTCCAAGGTTAGGATATCACACCCAAGCAACCCTCTGAGCCAAGTTTTACAGACAGTACCTATAAATTTGGGGAAATTCCTCGTTCTTGAAGTCTCCAAAATATTGGAATATTCTTGGATTGCCAGGAAGGAAAGTTTCCTTACCACTTGTCAGTCTGGAACTGTCTTGGCCCCTTTAACCTTCTGTAGCAAAAATACCATAGATTAGGTGGCTTACAGACAACAGAAATTTATTGGTTACAGTTCTGAAGAGTGGGAAGTACAAGATCAAGGCAGATTCCATTTCTGGCGAAGGTCTGCTTCCTTATTCATAGATGGTTACCTTTTCATTGTTTCCTTACATGGCAGAGGGGAAAGAGAACTCTCTGAAACCTCTTTTATATGGCACTAACTCCATTCATGCAGGCTGCTCATGACCTAATCATCTCCCAAAGGCACTACCTCCAAATACCAGCACATTTGATTTCAACATGAATTTCAGGGTGGGGATACAGACATTCAGCGTATATCAGTGACCCTGTAAGTCAGGGACAGGCCAGCTTTCCTAAAAGGACTCCATAAGCACCAACTTTCCATTTCTTTAATTTTCAGTTATTTTGGTATTAACATATATTAGGATGACATTAAATTTGTAAATAGCTAGTATAGAAGTCTTTATGATATGGAGTCTTGCTTGTCAAAAACTAGAAAGGGTGTGAAATTTTGCTGCATTCACAAGCTGACAAGTTAGCCTGTTACCAATTTATGTATGCTGGCAGAAGATATGAAACTTCTGAATCAGAGACAAAATATTTCATTGCTCACTGCAATGGCAGTAGCTACAATATTATAATTTTTCATTGGCTCCCTAAGCATCAGTTGTGAAAAAAGCCAGGTAACATCTGTACACACAGTGAATTGTTTCACAGGAAAGAAACTGTTAGCTTAGGGATCCAAAGTTTCCATACTGGTCAGTAAGAAGAACTTCCCTTTGCTGTAGAGGAGATATCATGTCATTTTTCAAAGCTGTTTGCTAAACACAAAATTTGTCTATCTGGTTTTGATAGTAGGGTGACGCTGGCCTTGTAGAAGTGTTTCTTTCTCTGCACTTGAAATTTTATTGCACTTTCGTTTGTGAAGGAAAAATGTTCACTTTTCTCTAAATGTGTGGTAGAATTCACTGTTACACCATCTGGTTCTGGACTTTTGTTTTGGGGGAGATTTTTGTTACTGACTCAATTTCAACAGGCTGATAGTGGGCTTGTTCCTATTTTCTCTTTCTTCTTGGTTCAGTATGGGGAAATTGAACATTTCTTCCAGGTTTTACATTTTGTTGCTGTATAGCTGTTCATAGCTATCTCTCATGATCCTTTATGTTTCTGTACTATCACTTATATAACTTCTCTTTCTTCATTTGTGATTTTATTGATTTGAGCCCTCTCTCTTTTCTTCTGGATGAGTAGGACTAAAGATTTATCAATTTTGTTTACCTTTTCAAAAAACTAGATCTTTGTTTGATCTTTCCTATTTTTTTAGTCTTTACTTCATTTATTTCTGCTGTGTCCTTTGATGCTTTTGAACTGTGGTGTTGGAGAAGACTCTTGAGAGTCCCATGGACTGCAAGGAGATCCAACAAGTCCATTCTAAAGGAGATCAGTCCTGGGTGTTCCTTGGAAGGAATGATGCTAAAGCTGAAACTCCAGTACTTTGGCCACTTAATGCGAAGAGTTGACTCCACTGGAAAAGACTCTGATGCTGGCAGGGATTGGAGACAGGAGGAGAAGGGGACAACAGAGGATGAGATGGCTGGATGGCATTACCTACTCGATGGACGTGGGTTTGGGTGATCTCCGGGAGTTGGTGATGGACACGGAGGCCTACCGTGCTGCAATTCATGGGGTCGCAAAGAGTTGGACACGACTGAGTGACTGAACTGAACTGAACTGAACTGAATAACTTTTAATTTTGTTTATTCTCCTTCTTTTAGTTCCTTTAGGTATACTGTTATGTCATTTGAGATTTTTCCTGTTTTCTAAGGTAGGTTTGCATGGCCATAAACTTCCCTGTTGGAAATGCTTTTTCATTTGTCTCCAGGTACTATTTGATTTCCTCAGTAATCCATTGGTTGTTTAGTAGCATATTATTTAGTCTCCATGTGTGTATTCTTTTTTTAATTTATTTTTCTTATAGCTGATTTCTAGTCTCACAGAATTGTGGTTGGAAAAGGGTGTTTGATATTTCAGTTTTCTTAAATTTATTCTGACTTGTTTTGTGGACCTGGCAGATGATATATCCTGGAGCATGTTCCATGTACACTTGAAAAGAATCTGGGCTGCTGCTTTTGGGTGGAAAGTTCTATAACATCTAGTAAGTTCTTCCTGCCAATGCATATGTGATCAAGGTAGAATGAGTTCCCCAAAACGGCTGCAGTCGTTGTCTGTCCCAACATGATCTCAGATTGCCTTCTGCTTCTCCAGGAGGCTCTCCAAGATCAGCATATAGGTCTGAGTCAGGATCCTTTTCAAATGACTGCTTCTGCTTTGGGTCCTGAAGCAAGTGAGATCTTGTATGCACTCTCTAGGAATGGAGTCTATTTCCCACAGCTTTCTGGGTCTCCCAAAAGTGAACCATTCTGGCCTTCAAAGCCAAACATTCTGAGGGCTTGTCTTCAGCACTGGGCTGAGGAGTCCAGTGTAGGGCTCAGACTCCTTATTGTTTATTCTACAATTGTAATTATTCTCCTGTTATAGAAATTGCCCACTGGTGGGCATAGATATTCGGAGAAGGCAATGGCAACCCACTCCAGTACTCTTGCCAGGCAAATCCCATGGACGGAGGAGCCTGGTAGGCTGCAGTCCATGGGGTCACTAGGAGTCAGACACGACTGGGCGACTTCACTTTCTCTTTTCACCTTCATGCATTAGAGAAGGAAATGGCAAGCCACTCCAGTTTTCTTGCCTGGTGAATCCCAGGGATGAGAGAGCCTGGTGGGCTGCCGTCTCTGGAGTTGCACGGGGTCGGACACAACTGAAGCGACTTAACAGGGCATCAGTTCAGTTCAGTTCAGTCGCTCAGTTGTGTCTGACTCTTTGTGACCCCATGAATCACAGCACGCCAGGCCTCCTTGTTCATCACCATCTCCCGGAGTTCACTCAGACTCACGTCCATCAAGTCCGTGATGCCATCTAACCATCTCATCCTCCATCATCCCCTTCTCCTCCTGCCCCCAATCCCTCCCAGCATCAGAGTCTTCTCCAATGAGTCAACTCTT
>SJYV01041139.1:834108-973532 GCA_006410875.1 Neotragus pygmaeus | reverse complement strand
CTCTGGTTCCTCTGCCTTTTCTAAAACCAGCTTGAACATCAGGGAGTTCACAGTTCACGTATTGCTGAAGCCTGGCTTGGAGAATTTTGAGCATAATACTTTACTAGCATGTGAGATGAGTGCAATTGTGCGGTAGTTTGAGCATTCTTTGGCATTGCCTTTCTTTGGAATTGGAATGAAACAGACCTTTTCCAGTCCTGTGGCTGCTGCTGAGTTTTCCAAATTTGCTGGCATTTTGAATGCAGCACTTTCACAGCATCATCTTTCAGGATTTGAAACAGCTCCACTGGAATTCCATCACCTCCACTAACTTTGTTCGTAGTGATGCTTTCTAAGGCCCACTTGACTTCACATTTCCAGGATGTCTGGTTCTATGTGAGTGATCATATCATCATGATTATCTGGGTCGTGAAGATCTTTTTTGTACAGTTCTTCCATGTATTCTTGCCATCTTCTGAATATCTTCTGCTTCTGTTAGGTCCATACCATTTCTGTCCTTTATCGAGCCCATCTTTGCATGAAATGTTTCCTTGGTATCTCTAATTTTCTTGAAGAGATCTCTAGTCTTTCCCATTCTGTTGTTTTCCTCTATTTCTTTGCATTGATCGCAGAAGAAGGCTTTCTTATCTCTTCTTGCTATTCTTTGGAACTCTGCATTCAGATGCTATATCTTTCCTTTTCTCTTTTGCCTTTTGCCTCTCTTCTTTCCACAGCTCTTTGTAAGGGCATAGGTATTAATTATACCACATATCTGCCCCTCTTCCTGTCTCATTGTGCCTCCTTCTTTACATACTTAGTTGTAGAAGATCATTTATGCTAGTCTACTGATCCTTCTCATCAACAGTTGCTCTTTAGATAATCTAGTTGCAGTTTTGGTGTGCCCATGGGAAGGGGGCTCAGGGTCTACCTAATCTGACATGGCCATTCTCTGAAAGCTCATTTCTGTTTTTTAGCACTGAATAAGATGTCATTGTCTAGATGTACCACAGTTTATCACCTACAGAAGGACATCGTGTTTGCTCCCAAGGTTTGGCAATTATGAATAAAGCTGCTATAAACAAACATGTGCAGATTATGTGTGGCCATAAGTCTTTAATTCAGTTGGGTAAATATGGCTGAGCACAATTAGATCGTTTAGTAAGACTATATCTTGTAAGAACGTGCCAACATTCTTCCAAAGTGGCTGTACCATTTTGTGTTTTCACCAGCAATGAATGAGTCCCTGTTGTTCCACATTCTCATTACCATCTGGTGTTGTCAGTATCCTGGACTTTGGCCATTCTAATAGGTCTGTAGTGATATTTTATTTTTGTCTACATTTCCCTGATGACATATGATATGGGGCATCTTTTCATATGCTTATTTACCATCTGTATATCTTCTTTGATGAAGACCATATATTTTTAATGTTAATTTTATATGCTGCTACTTTGTTAAATTCTTTTACTGCTTTAAGTGGTTTTTTTTTCATTTCCATTTATTCTTTTAGTTTTCCATAACATGCTGGCTCTTGATGTATGTATTATATTTGAATTCAAGTAAAAGACTACAGTTCCATGTAGGAAAGGGCTAAGGAACGGAGACAGCAATTGTGCACTGCCCTGCAGGGTAATCTCCCAGGAACTTTTCTTTGGGGACTCCAGATTCAGTATCATTAGGTCTTTTCTTTGGGGAATCAAATTTTTAAGGCCTTAAAAATCTACTCCTGGAAAGTATAATCTTGATTGCCAGCATTCTTTAGGCTAGGTTAGAGAAGTCTGGGAATGTGAACTTCTCGTAAACAAACTTCACTGTATGCAGAGCTTTGCTAAATCCTTCTTCTTCTTTTTTTTTTTAGTCTAGGACCCTCACTTAACAATGTCTAGTTATTTCAAGTAGAGATCCTATTTTATCCTCCTCACATAATAATCCTCTAGCCAGGAGCAGATCCATTTTTCAGGACCTGAAAATTATGAAATTTGCAGACTTTGAAACAGAGAATAAAAAATAGCTTAGTTTTACAAATTAAAACAAACGGAAAAATGGCTGAACACATTTCTTGAGCCCCTCCCAGGGCCTTTGTAGGGACCCATACCAGTACTACACCATGAAGCTAAAGATTACTACTTAATTTCATGATATATCTAAATTAGCCTCCAATCTTCCTTGTAATGGGGGAGAAGAAAGTGCTTAGTAGTATAGAATTAGGGGGAATTTGATGGTTAAAGTTGCAAACTAAAATTGAAGCAAAAAGGTTTTCACTCACAGTCCTAGAGGTACCTGCTACTATCAATTTCTAAGCCTTTTTAGGGGGAATGTAAATTGGTACAGCCACCATGGAGAACAGTATGGAGGAGGTCCGTTAAAAAACTAAAATAGAACTACCATATGACCCAGCAATCCCACTACTGGGCATACACTCAGAGAAAACAAATTTTAAAAGACACATGCATCCCAGTGTTCACTGCAGCACTATTTACAACAGCCAGGGCATGGAGACAACCTAAATGTCTGTCAACAGAGGAAGGGATAAAGATGATGTGTGCATACACACAGGGACTGCTACTCAGCCATAAAAAGGAGCAAAATTGGGTCATTTGTGGAGATGTGGATGGACCTAGAGACTGTCATTCTTTGTTATGCCCTCAAGCCTATCCACTCCTCTGGGTTTTTACTTATATATAAACACCTCCCTGTACATATAAAAATATCAACATCAAATAGAAATTGTATGCTTTGCCCTATTACTCTCTCTTGTATGTTTAATTTTCAGGCCCAGCCTCAGAATCTAAGAGAGTAGAGAAAAGGTCTTTCCTTTATCTTTTTCTTGTTGACTTATAGGCATTCTTTATATTTGCCTTAAATTTTTTTCTGTTATACAAGTTAATGAATATTTTAAATTTTTTTAAATTTTCATTATGACATCTGAGTTATAAGACATTTTAAATTCTAATGTAGTTTTATCTTGTGTTTCTATATAGAGAAGATCTTTCCTATTCCAATGGCTTAAACACGATTAATTTTCTTTCAATACACATGATTCTGCTTTAGATGTTAAATCCACCTGGAATTTATGATGATGAATTTATCTTTATGATCAACATTTTTATGATGACATTGATTTTTTCCCACATCAATTGAAATATATATTTAATAGTCCATCTTTTATCCATTTATTTGAAAGGCCATATTTATGAACTAGTAAGGCTTCTCTCTGCTTTGACCCAGCTCCTTCATTTATTCTGGGGCTATTGATAATTCTCCTTCAGTATTCCTCAGTAGCATTTTGGACACCTTCAGACATGGAGGACTCATCTTTCAGTGTCATATCTTTTTCATCTTTTATACAGTTCATGAGGTTCTCAAGGCAAGTATACTGGAGTGGTTTGCCATTCCCACCTCCAGTGGATCACATTTTGTCAGAACTCTCTGCTATGACCCATCCGTCTCTGGTGGCCCTTCACAGCATGGCTCATAGCTTTATTGAGTTACACAAGCCCCTTCATCATGACAAGGCAGCTGGGAAAGACTGAGGGTTAAAGGAGACGAAGGCATCAGAGGATAAGATGGCTGGACGGCATCATGGATGCCATGAACATGAACTTGGGCAAACTTTTGGAGACAGTGAAGGACACGGAGGCCTAGGGTGCTGCAGTCCATGGGTCACAGAGTCAGACACGACTGGGTGGCTGAACAACAACAAGGTTAAATAGGTATTATTCAGTTTCTAGGTTCTGATATTCTTGCCCAGGGATTTAACATCTTCTTTATTTCAAGTTTTTCAAAATTGTGCTTCATATAGAAAATAACCTTGTAAGACATTAAATTGAAATTTGCTAACATTTATAAAAAAATAACAACCATAGATTGAAATAAAATGTTCACTTTAATAGTTATCACACAAATGTTTAGTTACAGTTATCTGAAAATTATAAGAGGACAATTTGTGCATGTCACATTAATGTTACTATCCATTTAAGAACAACTACACATAATCATTTATTCAACTACATCAGGATAACACACAAGGTTTTGTTTGCTCTAGACTTCTCAGTTAAAAAGTAACACCAAATAAAGAAACTGAATTTCCAAAAATTAAGTTATTAACAAAATAAATGATAAAAATTATTTCTAAATGTCTTATATTTTGACAACTTTGAATTATACTTACATACTATTATTTCTCCAAACCTAAAATTACAACAAGGGTCACTGTCAGGGTGAAAATAAGTATTTTTAAAGCTTTTTTAAAATACGCTATTAAGCTTTAACATGACTTGATTTATTCTTGGCACATGTGGCATTTTGAAAAGTAAAAATGCACTTTGCCAATTTGACGTTATTGTGCAGGTATAAGAGAAAGAGCACAGTTTGGGAGGCAGAGAGACCTGTGTTCAGTTACCAGCTTTGTTCCCAAGCTGTGTTGTTAGGCTGGTCAATTACTTCTTGGCACTGGGGCCAGGATTAAATTAAATAATGCCTATTTTAAAATGCATAGCATGGGCACTAAATGAATGATACCTCCTTTCCCTAATTTACTCACATGGAAGCAAAAGCAAAATATCACAGTTGTATGTTCTGGTACAATTTGAAAAATCTAGAAAAAAATGGGAAATTTAAAAATAAAATCAGTGTATTTTGAAAAATTGCACTTTTAAGAAATACAGAAAGACTTCATCAGGTTTAAATATTTCCCAATAAAACTTAGTGCCTACATACCCTGATTAAAAAAAAAAAGTCCTAAAATATGATAAAATGGTCAATGATTAAGGACTTTTGGTTTTCTTTTGTGCTATTGATATAAAAATAATGGCTATATTTAAGGCTCATTAAGTGATAGTTTGTAGTTGCCCTGAACCAAATCTGTAGTCTTGAAGTTGCACTATTAAAACAGACCTACTGCCTTGAATGACTATCACAGAGAAATTCCCATGATATTCTTCATTTCAACAACCATGGCCTCCTTACTGATTTTAAGTAAGGGATCCTTTGGTGGCATGTGGCCATATAGCTTGTCTGTCTTAAAGATGACTCTTATACACATAATCACTTTTTCATGCTAAATGTTTGGTGCTTAGAAGATCTAAGGCTCCTGAAAACTAAATCGTCACAAGGGAATAGCCTACTCTGGACAGCAACACTTCCGTCCCTATTCTTAGCACCAAAGATGCTGAAACAACCCTATTCTTATTTTCTATCCTCACCACCTAATAAATCATCTTTCCAAACCTGACTCAAAATCTCCTCCTCCAGGAAACTGTCCCTAACCAAACTTCACCCTCCTCCATTTATGTCCCTGACACTCATGTGTAATTTGTATAAACTTCAACCTGCATATACTTCTATTCCTGTTTTGTCTTCTACTTCCAGCCAGGATACAGTCTCTGACTTTGTAAGCTTCCACAGTGTTTGACACAATGAACGCATGTATGTATGTGACTGTGTGTATGTATGTAGGGTGTGTATGTGTATGTGTGTGCCGAATGAATAAAAGACTAAGAACCTGAGTGGGGTGTAGGGTAGGAAAAGTTTCATAATTTTTCAGAAATCAAAATTGCTGGACCTTCCTAAAACTAAAATTTCTGATTTCCAAAGCTATATGAGTTTGGTTTTGGATAAGTCAATAATAAAAAGGCAGTGAAAAAATGTTTAAAAAAACCTTTATGAAACATTCCAAAGGTTTTTTAATAAATTACTGAAAGCACCAAGCCAAAACATCTTACTAAATAGTGGGATAATCTTTCCTACAGTTTTATAAAAGGAATTTTCTTTTCATTCAAGACAAAGAATACTGAACAGGAATAGGTGTTGTGAATCAGGATAAAAAAGGCAATTCATTCTAAGTCAATATCTAACACACATTTTGCAATTAATCTGAAAAGCCTTCTGTGGTACATATGTATGCTTTGTTAAGAAAAAGAATGGTTTATTTTAGGATGTTGTCTGGTACTATAAAATAAAATAGATATGCTGAAGCTGCTATTTAACAAGGAAAATTTTGTTTATAATAGCTGTTCCTATTAAAATAGCATATAATTTAAAAATTATTCTTAATGTGTATATTTTCAAATTTGCCTGACAGTGTCCTTTTGAAAAATCTGACAATTTGTAGTTAGATTACAGACATTTGAACTTTGTTTCTACAACTGAAAATATTACACTTACATAATAACAAACAACAATATATTGTAGCTTTTTTACTGAAGCACTCTGCAATTAATATTTAAAACTATTCCATAAAATAAAATTCATTGTATTTTTGTAAGTAAAATCACACAACACATAATGTACACTATAATTACATTAAGAACAAATAAAATGAAGCATAAAAATTCTGTACCATAACAATGGATTGTTTTAGCTGTCATTCTAAATGTTAGCTTATTTGTCATGTTTTGAGTTTTTATCTTAAAACCAAGAACCTTTATTTTGAAATAACATACTAAAAATATCAAGTCTGGAGTTTAAAACTCTCTTATGCTTTTTTTCTAGATCATCTAGGAAATAAGAGAAATGAGACACAGAGATTATTCTATTACTGCAAAATGCCTCCTTGCTTAGCCATATACGTCTATATCATTTCTAGGGCAAATGATACAGGACAATGGCAAATTACAACTTTGGCAAATTATAAGCTCATTTAAATGGTTTCTTATTTGGAAAAAAGAAAAACTAAGAAGTTCCCTTTTTGGCTTATTCATTCTCAATCTTTTTTTTCTCTAATATATAATAATACTGTAAAAGCACTTCTTAAAATGCTCACTGTTTAAACAACACAAAAGGAACTGGAATAATTTATAGACTTAATCAAAGTTGATACTAGGGTGACATTCTAGAATTTGTTACACGTAGGGCTAAACTTGCAAGAGATCGCATGGCAAAAGTAGAGACTTTATGGCATATCCCAGCTTTTGAAATATAGTTAGAAGCCAATCGAAAAAGCCTTTCAGCACCAAAGGTATTGAAGTGCCCAGGAAGTACTTTCTCTACCAGACCTCTGTCCACTAATTCTATCAGACGTTCACAGGTTCCAACATAGTCACTTATCCTGCTGTATGGGAGCCAATCAATTAGTGATCCATCATACACGACGTCTCCACTGAAGAGAATCTTTCGGTCTTTGTCATGCAAGCAAATACTGCCCCGAGAATGACCAGGCATGTGCATAACAGTGAGCTGTCTGTCACCAAGGTTGATCACATCCCCTGAAAATGAAAACAGAATTTACAGATAAACATGTTAGATATTTGACTTCAACCACTTAAAGAACAGCAGAACACAACAGTTTCAAAGATGTTGGGAAGATGATATTTATTTTACTTTTATTGTAAAAGTAGCCTAGTAATAAAAAATGATTTAAAATAAGTTGCCTGCATTTCATTTGTTGTTTATTAGACCAGTGTTTGCCAAAGTAAACAGTGGAACATAATTTCTGCTGGTTGTTATAATACTTAAAAGAAAAGATTCAGTGGTCAAATAATTTGGAAAACTCTTCCTTCAGTGAAAATTAAGCAGCTTTCTTTTCTGCAAGTTATGCTAATGTACATTTAATATACTAATGTACATTGTGGACATACACAAGTGAGATACGGCTGTATAGTTTCACAAATTTATTTGACCAAAAAATTCATTTTCAGAATATCCATTATACTAATATCCTGGTGACACAATTCAATAATGATGCTCTAGTGAAGGGTATGGTATTTTTGCCCTTTGTTTTATCACTCTGTGGAAATTAAGGTCTAAGGAATCAGTACAAATGATGCTCTGGCTACTGCTATTGCTATAATAAACTGTTCTTAGTCTTGGGTCTAGGAACTTCAAGTCTTCCGTCAGAATCCACTAAGTCATCGCACCCTAACTTACTAACCTACAAATAGGGTAAAATCTCAAACTCCTCCCAGTTATTTGACAGCGGGGATGAAACTGAGCTATATGAATACAAAATTGCTCTTTCACTGGGTTTAAATCAGTACAAATTTAGGTAAGTCATAATAAATTAAAAGATTCATATTGCTATCTCTAGTGAAAACATATATATATATATATATACAGAAAAAATATAAATATAAATCAAAGAAATATAGCTAAAATTAATAGGAAATTAAAATGGCACAATAATCAGGAATCTCTAAATATAAAAGAAAACAGAAGAAAAATAAAGGCATAAACAGGAAATGAGACTGACAAAATGGCAGACCTAAATACAAGTGTGTCAGTAATTATATTAAATATGAAAGGGATAAACATTCTAATCAAAGGCAAAGATTGTCAGACTAGATTTAAAAGACAAGATATGTACTCAGTCTACAAGAGAGGAACTATAAAGTCAAAGCGAAAAATACGATGGTAAGTCATATCTTATAAATATGAATGACAAGAACTAGAGTGGTTATATTGTCAGACAAAATGAATTTTTATATAAAGAATATTACTAGAGAAAAGAGGCACATTTTATGAGGACAAAATTAGGTCAATACCTAATAAAAAAAGTCTAAATGTATATGTACCTTAAAAATTCATAAAATAAAAACAGAATTAAAATAAGAATAAACAGTTGAACAATTGTGCTTAGATATTTGAATAGTTGGATTAATTCATAATATAAGCAGATAGAAATCAGTATAGATACAGAAGATTTGAAAAACACCACCAGCCAACTTGATCTAGCCGACATATATAAAATAATTCATGCCAGAAGAGCAAAGTACACATTCCTTCCAATTGCACGTGAAAGAGATGTTTTGTTTGTTATATCGGCACACTGAAAACTACAGTAACACTTTAAGAGAAATTAAACAGAATGTGAGCAAAAGGAGAAATATGCCATATCTATTGATTGAAGACTTGAAACTGTTAAGATACTAAATTAAAATCAGTTTTTCCTATAGTGTACTCTCTAATATGTACTTTCTGAGATAATACAAATGTTCTGTATCAACACTAGGCAATATGGTAGCCACTAGCAATATGTGGCTAATGGCATGAGAAATAAAGCTAGTGTAACTAAGAAGCTAAAATTTTCATTTTAATCAATCTTAACTAATTTAAATTTGCATTAGATAGCTACATGTATTAGATAGCTACATTCAGAGAAGAACTAGACAAAGATCTTCATGACCCAGATAACCATGATAGTGTGAACACTCACATGGAGCCAGACATCCTGGAATGCAAAGTCAAGTGGGCCACAGGAAGCATCACTACGAACAAAGCTAGTGGAGGTGATGGAATTCTAGCTGAGCTACCTCAAATCCTAAAAGATGATGCTGTGAAAGTGCTGCACTCAAAATGCCAGCAAATTTGGGAAACTCAGCAGCGGCCACAGGACTGGAAAAGATCATTTTTCATTCCAATTCCAAAGAAAGGCAATGCCAAAGAATGCTCAAACTACTGCACAATTGCACTCATCTCACACGCTAAGCAAAATAATGCTCAGAATTCTTCAAGTAAGGCTTCAACAATATGTGAATCAAGAACGTCCAGATGTTCAAGCTGGATTTAGAAAAGGCAGAGGAACCAGAGATAAAATTGCCAACACTCGTTGGATAATTGAAAAGCAAGAGTTCCAGAAAAACATCTACTCTTGCTTTACTGACTATGCCAAAGTCTTTGACTGTGTGGATCACAACAAACTGTGGAAAATTCTAAAAAATGGGTATAACGGACCACCTTACCTGCCTCCTGGGAAAGCTGTATGCAGGTCAAAAAGCAACAGTTAGAACCGGACATGGAACAACAGACTGGTTCCAAGTTGGGAAAGGAGTATATCAAGGGTGTATATTGTCACCCTGCTTATTTAACTTATATGCAGAGCACATCATGCAGAATGCTGGGTTGAATGAAGCACAAGCTGGAATCAAGATTTCAGAGAGAAATATCAATAACCTAGATACACAGATGCCACCATCCTTTTGGCAGAAAGTGAAGAGGAACTAAAAAGCCTCTTGATGAAAGTGAAAGAGGAGAGTGAAAAAGTTGGCTTAAAGCTCAACATTCAGAAAACTAAGATCTGGTCCCATCACTTCATGGCAAATAGATGGGGAACTGTGAAAACAGTGGCTTACTTTATTTGGGGAGGGAGTGCTCCAAAATCACTGCAGATGGTCACTGCAGCCATGAAACTAAAAGATGCTTGCTCCTTGGGGAAGAAAACCTATGACCGACCTAGACAGCACATTAAAAAGCAGAGACATTACTTTGCCAACAAAAGTCTGTCTAGTTAAAGCTATGGTTTTTCCAGTAGTNGGGCGGGGATAACTGGTTGGGATCTGGACGCTGCTGGGAGGCCGCGTGGAGGGAGGAGCGCGCCTTTTCCAGAGGTGGAACCGGCCAGCCCTGGAGCGCCGGAACCTTCGGTCTGCACCCCTTGGTTGCCGGCCGGCACTTCAGCTGCACGCTTTCCCCGAGCCTCGAAACTTAGCGAGCAGGTAACTGAGGAGGCAATCGAGGGCTTGGGAGGAGTTGGGGTTGTATGTCGGGGGGGTAGTTAAAGGGGCACGTGGAGAAGGTGGGAGGAAGTCAGCCGTGGAGATTAATTAAAGAGCCTCTGGGTTGAGGGGCGTTGGAAGATTAAGCTTTTGGTTCCCCTTCTCCTAATCCCTTCACACTCTTAAAAAATCGTAGTTTCCACAGTTTAGCTAGTCTACACTTCTTAGGACTGTTTGCGGTGAGTTAAAAGGGAATTGATGCTCTTACTGATGGTCAGTTTAATGCCGATGGTGTGATGGGCTCAAACGCGAGTCATTGCCGCAGACTTGCAGCTAAGGGCAGGATATTTAGTATGTTTTCTTAACTGTTAGCACTTTATCCTGTATCCCAGGGAGGGATATTGTTGGTAAGGTTTTTCTTCTCTTCTAAAAGAATTATATATTCGTTCCCCTGCCTTCCCATGTTTTGGGTGAGTTTGTCCGCTCTTGGAAGAGAGCAAAGAAAGTTGGTAGAGAAAGAGTAAATTAAAGAGAGGTGGAAGCAGCCGCACCTTGAGAAGATAGGAAAAGTGGCTAATGACATGGGTGTGGCCCCACCGGCTGCAGACATCACCCCCACTAATAACGCCAGGTTCCTCCTATCCCCATCCCGCATCTTCTCGCTGTTGGAACACCCAATTAGGCTTCAGAAATTCCCTTGAGAACTTGACTAACCTCCCTGCTCAGCCAGGAAAAATTATGAAGACTCATGAGACAGCATTATGAAAGATAATTATGAAAACACTTACTGTGGCAGCTACTAATAAGCCTTCATAGAGGGAGAGGTGTATTCTCCTCCCCTACAGTTAAGTCTTGGATGAGGATGTAGCCTTTCTGAATATTTGCCTAACCTAGTTAGAATTTATCCAGACATTCAGTTCTGCAAGCTAAGTGATGTGTAAAAGTACAGAATTTTTTTTTTTTTTTTAAGATCACAGTCTGGGTTCTCAAGGAATTTGAAGGAAGATAATATTCGCGCACAAATGTTGGCAATATAAAGTAAATGAGATATGTCCCCAGAGGAAGTAAAAACTAGGTTCTATGAGAATATGCATGGAAGGAACTGTTTCAGAGTAGCAATTTGAGCTGGCCTTAAAAGACCACTGTTAGCATGATCTCAGCAGGGACATACAGACCTCTCTGTCATTTTATTTTTCCTCTAGTCAAAGGGAGTTGAATTGCAGTGATATCCTTACCAGGCTATGAGCTCAGCAATAATTCTCCCAATTTTTATTGGACTTTTCCCAAGCTCTGGTTAGTAATAGGACAGGAAAAGGTGAATGAGTCTTCAAAGAGGCCTTCACACTTACAGATCCTTCTGCTTGTACACTTTCCTCTATCCTTTCCTAGTTCTCAGCATGACTTTCTCCTTCACTGTGTCAGGTTTCTGTTCAAATATTACAAGATACAGGAGAACTTCTTTAGCTAGTCTTTCTATAATAGCACCCGTGTTTCTTGCTTTTTTTTTTTCATAGCACTGATTACTACCTGACACTTTCTATAAGGTACATTTTTTTCTCCACTTCCCATAATAGACTGTGAGCACTATGAAAGCAGGTATTCTGTTTTGTTCACTATTATATTCCAATTATGTAGAAGATGGTCTGACACAGAGGGTACTTAATAAATACTTGAAGAGTGGATAATTGAAGAAATTACTGAAGAGATAGACAAGAACTGACAATTACAACATGATTTTTTAAAGGGCAGTAAGAGCAGTGTGTGTGCTATGTCCCTTCAGCCATGACAAACTCTGTGATCCTATGGACTGTAGATGCAGTGGACACAGGCGCCTCTGTCCATGGGATTCTCCAGACAAGAATACTGGACTGGGTTGCCATTCCCTCCTCTAGGGGATCTTCCCGGCCCAGGGATCGAACCTGCATCTCTTATGTCTCCCTCATCGTCAGGCAGGTTCTTTGCCACTAGCGCCACCTAGGAAGCCCCCAAAGCAGTGTAGCACTTGGGAAACAGGAAAGAGAGGTCTGCCTCCACTTAGGGTGAAAGAAGTGGTAGAAGAGATGTAGTATTTGCATATAATTTTCAGTGATGGTGGGGATTGGTGGACTTGGCATTCCAGGCAGAAGGAACGCAACATGTGACAGCGGGAAAAGCAAATTTGGGAGTGGTTAGAGTTGGGGTGAGAGGGTGGTGCAGGATGCAGGAGGGGGAAGGTTAGACCCCAAAGCTCTGTTAGTTAAGAAGAGTGATACATTAAGGTTTGTGTTCAAGAGAGATGACTGGAGAATGGATTGAAAGGATGATTCTAGCCATTAGAGGGGCTTCCCAGGTGGAGAAGTGGTAAAAAATCTGCCTGCCAATGCAGAGAGACGTGGCTTCCAGTCCCTGGGCCAGGAAGATCCCCTGGAGGAGGAAATGGTAACCCACTCCAGTATTCTTGCCTGGGAAACTCCATGGACAGAGGAGCCTGGAGGGCTACAGTCCCTGGGGTTGTGAAGAGTCAGACACGACTAAGCGATTGAGCGTCGACAGGCAGCCATGAGAAGTTTACTTGTTCTGTATTAGAGATCCAGCCAAGAGATGTTGAAGCCCTGAACTAAGGCAGAAGTAAAGAAAGGCAAACTTGTAAGAAGGGACACAGAGCTGTTTGTCTTCTGTGGTTAGGTGAGGGGATCAAGGGAGATGGAGGCAAGGTCAGCATGACTATTAGTTTCTAATTAGGGCTTTTTAGGTGTCATTCATCAGGAAAGGTCCTGTGACCTGGCTTTCAGTCCCTCTCCTAGCTTCTGTGTCTGCTTGTATCTGTGTATTATTCACCTCGGGAATATGTGCAAGAAACTTAACTGTGTGAGACGTGGAGGACAGCACAGTTCAGCCACAATTACAACTCATAAAGTGTTAGAGTGAGAAGGAGTTTCCGAACTGAGCTCAATCTCTGCCCAAGGTTGTTTCTGTTATTAATTAGAATAGGCTTTCGCAGGTCAGCTCCTGGGTGCTTGAATTGCACCCATGAAGCTCTCTCAGAACAATGTTGAATAGGAATTTTCAGGAGGCATCCCAAAAAGGAAGGGTGGTACATCTGATTTTACATCTTTCAGTCCAATCTATTTTGCCATTACTATTTCAGTTCATTGTAAAGATTAAAGATATTGCCGGGATTTGAAAGGTCTTCAGCTAACCTCAAAGTGTGCTACGGGCAGCATAATGTAAATATAAGGGCAATGGAAAGGTAACCTGAACTTTTAACCCAGTCCTGGCTTTGTTAGGACTTAGCTCTGTCTTTAGGCGCTCCATTGACCTTTCAGTGCCTCATTTCCTATATAATGGGAAGTTCAGTCTGGAGCCGTGGTTTGTCATTTAGGTTACACACTGGAGTCTCCTGGGGTGATTTAAAAAGTCCTATGGCACCCCACTCCAGTACTCTTGCCTGGAACATCCCATGGATGGGAGGACCCTGGTAGGCTGCAGTCCATGGGGTTGCTGAGGGTCGGACATGACTGAGCTTTCACTTTTTATTTTCATGCATTGGAGAAGGAAATGGCAACCCACTCCAGTGTTCTTGCCTGGAGAATCCCAGGGACAGGGGAGCCTGGTGGGCTGCCGTCTATGGGGTCGCACAGAGTCGAATATGACTGATGTGACTTAGCAGTACTGCCTAATTCCTACCTCTGCAGATTCTGATTTCCTTGTTCTGGGGTGATGTTGGAGGGTTTCTTTATTTTTTTCTCTTTATGCTGTTGTTTTTTTAACTCTCCTGATGATTCCAGTGTACAACCAGGTCCCAAACTTAGTTCCAGAAGATAGCAAACAAAAACAAAAATTCTTAATAGTTGGCTGAATAAGTTATATTTCTGAGGGGAAATTTGCTCATCAAGTCACCATTAGTTCAGATCAGTGGCTTAGTTGTGTCTGACTGACTCTTTGTAACCCCATGGACTGCAGCACACCAGGCTTCCCTGTCCTTTACCAACTCCCATAGTTTGCTCAAACTCATGTCCATGGAGTCAGTGATGCCATTCAAACATCTCATCCTCTGTCGTCCCCTTCTTCTCACGCCTTCAATCTTTCCCAGCATCAGGGTCTTTTCCAATGAGTCATTTCTTCACATCAGGTGGCCAAAGTTTTGGAGTTTCAGCTTTAGCATCATTCCTTCCAATGAATATTCAGGACTGATTTCCTTTAGGATTGGCTGGCTTGATCCTTGCAATCCAAGGGACTCTCAAGAGTCTTCTCCAACACCACAGTTCAAAAGCATCAATTCTTTGGTGCTCAGCTTTCTTCATACTCCAACTCTCACATCCATACATGACTCCTGGAAAAACCATAGCTTTGACTAGATGGACCTTTGTTGGCAAAGTAACATCTCTGCTTTTTAATATGCTGTCTATGTTTGTAATATCTTTTCTTCCAAGGAGCAAGTATCTTTTAATTTCATGGCTGCATTCACCATCTGCAGTGATTTTGGAGCCCAAAAAAATAAAGTCTGACACTGTTTACACTGTTTCTCCATCTATTTGCTATGAAGTAATGGGACTGGATGCCATGATCTTCATTTTCTGAATGTTGAGCTTTAGGTCAAATTTTTCACTCTCCACTTTCACTTTCATCAAGAGGCTTTTTAGTTCCTCTTCACTTTCTGCCATAAGGNGATGCTAAAGCTGAAACTCCAGTACTTTGGCCACCTCATGCGAAGAGTTGACTCATTGGAAAAGACTCTGATTCTGGGAGGGATTGGGAAGAGGAGGAGAAGGGGACAACCGAGGATGAGATGGCTAGATGGCATCACGGACTCGATGGACGTGAGTCTGAGTGAACTCCGAGAGATGGTGATGAACAGGGAGGCCTGGCATGCTGCGATTCATGGGGTCGCAAAGAGTCGGACACTACTGAACAACTGAACTGAACTGAACTGAACTTGAACATTCTTTGGCATTGCCTTTCTTTGGGATTGGAATGAAAACCGACCTTTTCCAGTCCTGTGGCCACTGCTAGTTTTCCAAATTTGTTTCACATTGAGTGCAACACTTTCATAGCATTATGTTTCAGGATTTGAAATAGTGCAACTGGAATTCCATCACTTCCACTAGCTTTGTTCATAGTGATACTTCCTAAGGCCTGCTTGACTTTGCATTCCAGGATGGTTGGCTCTAGGTGAGTGATCACACCATCGTGGTTATCTGGGTCCTGAAGATTGTATAGTTTTTCTGTGTATTCTTGCCACCTTTTCTTAATATCTTCTGCTTCTATTGGGTCCCTACCATTTCTGTCCTTTATTGAGCCCATCTTTGCATGAAATGTTCCCTTGGTATCTCTAATTTTCTTGATGAGATCTCTAGTCTTTCCCATTCAATTATTTTCCTCTGTTCTTTGCATTTATCACTGAGGAAGTCTTGCTTATCTCTCCTTGCTATCCTTTGGAACTCTGCATTCAAATGTGTGTATCTTTCCTTTTCTCCTTGCCTTTGACTCCTTGTCTTTTCTCAGCTATTTGTAAGGCCTCCTCAGACAACCATTTTGCCTTTTTGCGTTTCTTTTTCTTGGGGATGATCTTGATCACTGCTTCCTGTACAGTGTCCCAAACCTTTGTCCATAGTTCTTCAAACCTCTGTCCATAGTTCTTCAGGCACTCTAGCAGATCTATTTGAATCTATTTGTCACTTCCACTGTATAATCACAAAGGATTTGATTTAGGTCATACCTGAATGGTCTAGTGGTTTTCCCTACTTTCTTCAGTTGAAGCCTGAATTTTGCAATAAGGAATTCATGATCTGAGCCACAGTCAGTTCCTGGTCTTGTTTTTGCTGACTGTATAGAGTTTCTCCATCTTTGGCTGCAAAGAATATAATCAGTCTGATTTCAGTGTTGACCATCTGGTGATGTCCATGTGTAGAGTATTCTCTTGAGTTGTTGGAAGACGGTGTTTGCTATGACTGTTTCTCTTGAAAAAACTCTGTTAGCCTTTGCCCCATTTCATTTTGTACTCTAAGGCCAAGTTTGCCTGTTACTGCAGGTATCTCTTGACTTCCTATTTTTGCATTACATTCCAAGTCAACCATAAATCAATAAATAAGGAAACAACATTGATTATGAAACCTGCTGTATAAAGAATATTCTGCCAAACAGTGGGGAATATAAAATTTCTAGTGTTAATACATTTGAAGAAACAAAAAAATGGAAGTGAAACTCCTTTGGAAAAGATGCTTTTCCCGAAAGAGGCATTGTCTGTATTTCTTCCAGAATTGAAGAAAATGGCAAAATATATCACCTCAGTTTTTAAAAATCCATGTATTTTAACAGAAGAATCTTTCCAAAAGCAAGTTGGGAGGAACTGACAGTTGTGATGTTGAGCAAGTTAAACTGGATCTGAAGGTGAAAAGGGATGCAGCCAGACAAGGAGGAAGTGGTTTCCAGTTGAGAGAGTGCTAGTCAAGAAATGATTACAGACCAGTGAGTCGGGAGGATCAGTGCAAGCATCATAAAAGGGCTCTCAATATTTGGAATACCAAGTTTGGACTTAATTGTCTAGCCAAGAGGGAATAGAAGAGAAGCATTTAATCAGAACAATGCTTTAGAATGAATAATGTGAGAGAATAAAATAAACAGGAAGAACAGGGGATACTACAGAATCTGCAGACATCAAAAGTGAGGTGGAAAGGAGCTGAACTGAATTATGGTAGAGAAAACAGAAAGGAAGGGACGTTTTGAAAACAGTTAGATGATTGATTCCGATGGAGGGGTGAAACAGAATGATAAATGAATCCTGACTCACTCTAAATCTTCAAATATTGGTGACTGGGGAAATAGCATACTGTGGACAGAAATAGGGACATTCTATATGAAAAGTGAGCTAGTTACTATAGAGAGATGATCTCAGTATTCGAAGCTAAGATTGTTGTTTAGTCTCTAAGTTGTGTCCAGTTGTTTTGCAAGCCTTTGGACGATAGCCTGCCAGGCTCGTCTGTCTTTGGGATTTCCCAGGCAAGAATACCGGGGTGGATTGCCATGTCTTTCTCTAGGGGAATCTTCCCAACCCAGAGATCAAACCCCTGTCTCCTGCATTGGCAGGTAGATTCTTTACCATTGAGCTGCCAGGGAAGCCCTGAGTTTAAGGTACTGTGCAAATATTCTTTTGGTAGTAAGAAAATGGGATGAAAGTCAGAACAAAGGTTAGTGGTAGAAGTAATTGTATGGAGGATGTTCTCAAACCCTGAGAGGGGGTGCTGTTTCCAAAGATAAGGATTGAACTTTAAGGAAATCCATATTTAGGAAGTTTTAAGAAGAAAAGTAGACAAAAACTGGTCATGAGTTAGAAGAACCTGCAATCAGACTAAAGCCTGGAGAATAGACAGTTTCTTAAGGATGGAGGCAATAATGAGTGGTATGCCTTGCATATACCAGTCCGATCACTTCATGGCAAACAGATGGGGAAACAATAGAAAGAGGGGCAGATTTTATTTTCTTGGGCTCTGAAATCACTGTGAACGGTGACTGCAGCCATGAAATTACAAGACACTTGCTTCTTGGAAGGAAAACTATGACAATCTAGGCAGCTTATTAAAAAGCTGAGACATCACTTTGCCAACAAAAGTTCATATAGTTAAAGGTATAGTTTTTCCATTAGTCATGTGCAGATGTGAGAGTAGGACCATAAAGAAGGCTGAGCACCAAAGAATTGATGCTTTCAAACTGTGGTGCTGGAGAAAAGACTCTTGAGAGTCCCTTGGACACCAAGGAGATCAAACCAGTCAGTCCTAAAGGAAATCAACCCTGAATATTCATTGGAAGGGCTGATGCTGAAGCTTCAATACTTTGGCCACCTGATGTGAAGAGCTGACTCATTGGAAAAGACCCTAATGCTGGGAAAGATTGAANTTCATGGGAAATACATGGGGAAACAGTGGAAATAGTGTCAGACTTTATTTTGGGGGGCTCCAAAATCACTGCAGATGGTGATTGCAGCCATGGAATTAAAAGATGCTTACTCCTTGACAGAAAAGTTATGACCAACCTAGATAGTGCAGGGAGACTGCAAGGAGATCCAACCAGTCCATTCTGAAGGAGATCAACCCTGGGATTTCTTTGGAAGGAATGATGCTGAAGCTGAAACTCCAGTACTTTGGCCACCTCATGAGAAGAGTTGACTCATTGGAGAAGACTCTGATGCTGGGAGGGATTGGGGGCAGGAGGAGAAGGGGACGACCGAGGATGAGACGGCTGGATGGCATTATGGACTCGATGGACGTGAGCCTGAGTGAACTCCAGGAGATGATGATGGACAGAGAGGGCAGGTGTGCTGCGATTCATGGGGTCTCAAGGATTCAGACACTACTGAGCGACTAACTACTGAACTGAACTAGTCCCTACAAAATTCACTTGAGTCTGTTTACAGAAGGGATGTCACCTTAAAAGGGAACTTGAAGGAGAAAAAGTAAGTTTTCTTTGCATTATACTAAAACAAAAATTTAGTTATAACTGTGATAGTTTTTAAATCAAAGAATAAAACACAACAGTTTTTTGTTGATATTTCTGAAATGATTTCATTATAGTACAACATCTATTAATTTACATTTAACACATAAAAGATAATTACAAATACCATCAAACAGAAACTTCATTAGTTTTTCCAAAGGATTTCTCTTGGTCCTTTGCTTTTCCAGTTCTATTTCAAGCATTACCATATCACAACCCTTGTCAGTTTTCTCTATTTCAGTTGTAAACTGTCACATCCCCACTTATCAATGGCTTTACACATTATTCAATAAATTCTCTAACATCATTTACACCAACTTCATGAAATCTGTACTTTTCTCAAAATTTTATCTCTTCCAGTCAATTTACATTACATTCTTTAAGGTCTAAAACAGTGAGTTAAAAAGCACCGAAACACTTACCACATCTTGCTTTAATTCCCCATGGAACCTGGGAAGATATAGATTATAAATAATTTTATAAACCTATACAGCGTATCAAAAAGTAGAAACATTACTTTGCTGACAAAGGTCTACACAGTCCGAACTATGGTTTTTCCAGTAATCATGTACAGATGTGAGAGTTGGACCATAAGGAAGGTTGAGCGCCAAAGAATTGATGCTTTTGAATTGGGATGCTAGAAAAGACTCCTGAGAGTCTCTTGGACTGCAAGGAGATCAAACCAGTCAATTCTAAAGGAAATCAACCCTGAACATTCTTTGGAAGGGCTGATGTTGAAGCTGAAGCTCCAGTACTTTGGCCACCTGATGCAAAGAGCTGACTCATTAGAAAAGAGTCAGATGCTCGGAAAGACTTAAGACAAAAGAAGGGGGTGGCAGAGGATGAGATGGTCACTGACTCAATGGACATGAGTTTGAAGAAACTCCAGGAGATGGTAAAGGACAGGGGAGCCTGGTGTACTGCAGCCCATGGGACCGTAAAGAGTCAGACATGATTTAGCAAATGAAAGATGATGATGAACAATCCCTACTGAAATGCAGAAAAGCACACAGCACTAAAAATTTATCAGAAAATGGCTAGCAAGTTCCACTAGGCTAAGCATCAGAAAGATCAGAGAGAGAGCCATACATTCTGGTGGAGAAAGGCTGGTAAGAATGTAGGATGTCACTGTGTGCTAGGCTGGTCAGTGAGTCAGAAACCTCTCCCACAGTAAGGCAGCTAACTGCCCAGTTATAAAAAAAAAAAAAAGTTTCAATAAACACATTCACTGTTTAAAAACTAATATATATATGTTCTAGCATAATGCACACTTACTATGCATGTGCAAAGGAGTTTAACATACATTTTTCTCATTTAGTCTTCACAATAGCCCTATGAGGTAAGTAAAAATTATCAACATTTAATATTGTCATCATTTCCAAAGGAGGTAACTGAAGCTTAGAAAGACTACTTCATCTACGCCCTTGACCTAGTAAGTATCTGAGCAAGAATCTGAACCCAGGATCCTCTGAATTATTATGCCACAGATCTTTGAATTTTACATTGCTTTGATTTTGATTTTATTTTTATCTTTAATGCTTTAAACAATAAATAATATATTTGGGGTTTTTTTTGCTTTAATAAAAAGGTTTTTTAATATAAATTTATTTATTTTATTTGGAGGTTGATTATTTTACAATATTTTATTGGTTTTGCCATATTTGTTAAAGATGTACAGACATACCTCAAAGATATTCTGGTTTCATTCCAGACTACTACAAGCAAATACTTTGGTAACCTGTCACATGAACATTTTTATTTCCCAGTGCATATAAAAGTGTTGTTTATCCTCGAGTGTTGCCTATTAAGTGCAATAGCAGTATGTCTAAAAAAGCATACACATCTGAATTTAAAATATTTTATTGCTAAAAAATGCCAAGACCCTTTGATATTTCTTGGAAGGCCAGTTTAGTGGAAATTAACTTTTTTAGCTTTTGCTCATCTGGGAAACTCATCTCTCCTTCAGTTCTGAACAATAAATAACCTTGCTGAGTATCGTAGGATATAGGTTCTTTCCTTTCAGTACTTGAAATATATCATGCCACTCCATTCTGGCTTACAAAATTTCTGCTGAAAAATTAGCTGATAGTTTTATGAGGGTTCCTTTATACATGACTTTTATATTAGATGCCCTGGTATGGGTCTTTTTGGGCTCATCTAGTTTGGGATTCTTGGTCCTTCCTGGACCTGGATATCTATTTCATTTTTCATATTAGGGAAATTTTAAGTCATAATTCGATCAAATACATTTTCTATCCCTTTCTCTGTATCTTCTCCTCCTGCTGGGACAACTACAATGCAAATATTAGTATGCTTGATGTCATCAGAAAGGCCCCTTCCACTCTCCTAATCAATTTTTTTTTTTTTCTGATTGGGTGAATATCACTGTTTTGTTTTATAGATCACTTATGCATTCTTCATAACACCAATATATGTGCTTGTGTCTCCTTCTTTCTTACATTAGGGCTAGCACCCTATATTGTTTAACAATTTTTATTTAAATAGTAAATACTAAAAATAACTAAGTTCATAAATATCTATTATTATTTGTTATAGCTACATAATACTATATTGGGTAAATATGGACTATGCTACAGTTTATTCAACCACTCTCCTATCTGTGGACACTCAGGTTATTTCCTGTATTTCACAATTACAGATACTATCACAGTAAATAATCTCATAAATATAAATTTGCATGTTTTGGGTATGTATGATCCACGACAACTTCTTAGGAGTGAAAATGCTGGGTTAGAGTGCAAATATATAGTTTTGTTAGGTTATTACCAAATTTCCATTCAAAGGACTGTATCAATTTCAATTCCTCCCTTGTGGCTCAGCTGGTAAAGAATCGCCTGCAATGTGAGAGACCTGGGTTTGATCCCTGAGTTGGGAAGATCCCCTGGAGAAGGGAAAGGCTACCCACTCCAGATTTCTGACCTGAAGAATTCCATGGACTATATAGGCCATGGGGTCGCAAAGAGTCAGACACGACTGAGTGACCTTTACTTTCACCAAAGCTTGAATGTGATGATTACCCTTCAGTCCCACTGACAAAATTTGTCATTTTTTAAGAAACTTTCTGCCACTGTAAAAAGTGAGAAATATATTGTAGTGGTTTGAATTTATATTTCACTAATTATGAATGAATTTGATCATTGTTTCATGTTTATCATATATTCATCTGCTTGTGTTTTTCTGTGAATTATCCATGTCCTTTTTCTATTTTTCTATAGGGCTTTTGATCCTTTGCCCCTCTATCTTAAAGCCTTATTTATGTATTGTCTGTATAAATGCTGTGAATATCTTATTGCATTTTGTCAGTTGTCTTCTGACTATGTTTATGGTATTCTGGGCTTTCTTTATACTCCAACTCTCACATCCATTCATAACTAATGGGAAAAAAAAATCAAAGCTTTGACTAGAAGGACCTTTGTCAACAAAGTAATGTCTCAGCTTTTTAATATACTGTCTAGGTTTGTCATAGTTTTTCTTCCAAGGAGCAAGTATCTTTTGATTTCATGGCTGCAGTCACCATCTGAAGTGATTTTGGAGCCCAAGAAAATAAAGTCTGTAGCTGTTTTCATTGTTTCCCCATCTATTTGCCATGAAGTGATGGAACTGGATGCCATGATCTTCATTTTTTGAATGTTGAGTTTTAAATCATCTTTTTCAAAATGTTAAAACTGCCAGTTAATTTTTTCAAACCCTTTGGGTAAAGGAGAAGAGTAAACTTCAGAGAAAAGAAACCTCACATAACAGTTTGTCATTTGATATTACAACACAAAAATTACATATAAAGTATTAGCAAAGTATTTTCATATGTATTATAAAATTGTCAGATATTAGCAACTCCAGAGAGCACATTTCACTGTATATATCTGCAAATGTTACCATAAAAGGTCATCATCTTAACCGCACAAACACATTATCATGAAAAACTAAGTAGTAAAAAAGTCACACACATTTAGTTCAAACCCTTTTTGCCATCTGTTGAGTTTGTCTTATGCATTTTAATTATTTTGGAAACTTGCAGAAGTTTTAGTTTTTAAAAATGCCTTCTGTTATCACAGGCAACTTCACAATCCTATGATTCACAGTAATCTCTCAGATAAGTATCTTTACATAACCAGAGAAAAAAACGAGCTCAACTTTGACTGGTTCTGGATTTCACATTTCAGGTGTTGGCGCTGGGAAATCCATGATCAGCCTAAGCTTACAAATAAAATTAACAACTGTTAGTGATATTTACAGGAGGCACATCCTCTACTGATCCTAGAATTAGATTTACGTCTATTTACAGTTTAATGTTAATAAGCAATTCACCAAGTAGCAGGACAACAGAATAAACCCTCATTTGCTTATAAGCAAATAAGTTGGCAATTTCACCCACTAAATGCCCAAACTCTAAAAGACACCTAACAAATGTCTCAAAGTTGATATAACAAACATAATGCAGAGGAAAACTTTTAAAATTTCACTCGGTATCTATTATTTCTTATTTTAGGCACAATTTTTAAAATTTATATTTTGCAACAGATATTAATTGAAATATCAAACTCAAAGAAAAATCTTCTGCTATAGATGAAACCACTTGGGTTTTATCAGAGCCCATCAGCTTCTAGAGGAAGAAAAACACCCAACTCCAGCCTACTTTAGCCTTTGCCATTGATTAAAGGAAAGGAAACTGAAGTTGCTCAGTTGTGTCTGACTCTTTGCAACCCTAAGGACTGCAGCCTACCAGGCTCCTCCGTCCATGGGATTTTCCAGGCAAGAATACTGGAGTGGGTTGCCATTTCCTTCTCCAGTAAATCTTCCTGACCCAGGGACTGAACCTGGGACTCCCGCAGTGTAGGCAGATGCTTTACCATCTAAGTCACCAGGGAAGTTCGATTAAGGGAAATGCCAAATCCAGCCATCTCTAGCCCTACTGTCTCATTTAAGGATGAAGAGAATAGATGCATTTGTGAAGGTCACAACCCAGAGAAATAGGCTCATATAAAAATGAGGACCAATCATAAAATTATAGAATTCTTCCCTTCCCCCATACCTTATGCCCACATTAATATGAGTCACTGTATAATAAGTGGGTTACAATGGAAAGAACAGTAAGACCCAGATCCTATTTAAGGAGCCTTTAAAGAAACACAAAGGCAACAGGGGCTACAAAAAGAAGGACCATAGAGGAAATTTTAGCATAAAACACCTACAGCTACAGTAAAGTGAAATATGTTGTTGCTGTTTAATTGCTAAGTCATGTCTGACTCTTTGCAATCCTATGTACTATAACTCACAAGGGTCCTTATGTCCATGAGATTTCCCAGGCAAGAATACTGGAGTGGGTTGCCGCCAGTTTCTTCTACCAAAGACTTTCCCAACCCAGTGATCAAACCCAAGTCTCCTGCATTGACAGGCAGATTCTTTACTGGTGAGCCACCAGGGAAGCCCAAACAGTAACACAGCCTAACCCTAAACCAGATACAAAAAAAACCCCTACATTAAAGGTCTATTTACCTCAGTTCATTTTAATCAATACATCATGCTTGCATGCATGCTCAGTTGCTCAATCATATCTAACTCTTTGCAATCCCGTGGACTGTAGCCCATCAGGCCCCTCTGTCCATGAGATTATCCTGGCAAGAATACTGAAGTGGGTTGCTATTTCCTCCTCTAGAGAAACTTTCCAACCCGGGAATTGAACTTGTGCCTCCTGTGGCTCCTACATTGGCAGGCAGATTCTTCACCACTGAGCCACCCGGGAAGCCCTTATATCATGTTTGAGTTTCAACAAAAAAATCACAAGGCACACTAAAAGGAAAACACAGTCTGAAGAGACACACAAAGCTTAGATATGTCAGAGACTTTGGGATTATCAGAACAGAAATCTAAAATAATATGATTAATGTTTTAAGAGCTCTAAGAGAAAAAGTGAACAGTGGAGAGTCGGACACAACTGAGCAACTTTCATTTTGAAAAATAAATAAAATTGAAAATAGGAAATCAATAGAAAAAATCAGTAAGATCAAAATCTGGATCTGTAAAAAGATACACAAAATTTATAAACCACTAGTCAACTAACCAGAGAAAAAGAAGAGAGAGACTGTTTTGAGAAATGAGAGAGAGGAGACTGCTACTGATCACATGGGTAATAATAAATTAATAAAAGAGTATTATGAAAAACTATATGTCCCAAAAGCTGACAGCTAGAAAAAAAGTGGAGCTCTTCCTTGGAAAACACAGTCTGTGACAGCTTATACTAGGAGAAATAATCTGAATAAACACATATCCATTAAAGAAAATTGAGTCAATTATTAATCACCTATAACAGAAACCACTAGTCCCAGACAGATTCACTAGTGAATTCTACCTAAGATTTAAAGAAAACATGATACCAATTATCTGCAATTCATTCCAGAACTTACAGTCAAAGGAAGCACTGCCTAACTCATTCTATGAGACCAGAATTACTTTAGAATTCAAACCTGAAAAAGATGCTGCAGATACCAAGGAAAACAATAGATAAATATCTCCCATGAACACATGAAAATTCTCAACAAAATATTTGCAAAATAAATTGAACAAATTATTTTAAAAAATTAAACACCACAATGAAGTTGGATTTATTCAAGTTATTCAAGGCTGGTTCAACATTTAAAAATCAAGTAATGTAATCCATTACTTAGCATGTTAAATAAATAAGATCAAATAAGCATATTGCTAGAGACAGAAAAAACATTTGACAAAAGCCAATACTCATTCATGAAAAAAATAAAAAAAAAACCTCTCATAAAACTAGGAATAGAAAAGAATTTCCTCACTTGATGAAGAATATGTACCCAAAACTCTTTCAATTAACATCATAACTAATGGTGAGTAACTAGATGCTTTCCCACTAAGATCAAGAACAAGACAGGATGTCCCATCTCACAAGTTCTATGTAACATTATACAGTAAGCTCTAACTAATGCAATAAGAAAATGAAATCAAAAGCATGCTTTTAATTGGGAAGGAAGAAATAAAATTTTCTTTGTTCACAAATAACATTATCATCATTTCATTCATTCATTCATCCCAGTTGCTCAGTCGTGTCAGACTGTTAGCGACCCCATGAATCGCAGCACACCAGGCCTCCCTGTCCATCACCAACTCCCGGAGTTCACTCAAACTCACATCCATCAAGTCGGAGATGCCATCCAGCCATCTCATCCTCTGTCGTCCCCTTCTCCTCCTGCCCCCAATCCCTCCCAGCATCAGGGTCTTTTCCAATGAGTCAACTCTTCGCATGAGGTGGCCAAAGTACTGGAGTTTCAGCTTTAGCATCATTCCTTCCAGAGAACATCTGGGGCTGATCTTTAAAATGGACTGGTTGGATTCCCNCCTGGTGGGCTGCCGTCTATGGGGTCGCACAGAGTCGGACACTGAAGCAACTTAGCAGCAGCAGCAGCAGAGCCATCTTCACCTCGTTCTTCCGTCTTAACACGCTTAGTCCCCCTGCAGCACGCCGCTTCAGCTTATTGTCCACAGAAAGACTGCACTTGTGTGAAAAAGTCAGTACTACACCTCTTCATTATTCTTTATCCCTTACCATGATTTATTTTTCTTCAGAGCTATATTGATTGCTACAGCTGCCACAAACTGGGTGACTTTAAAACAACAGAAATTTATTCGCATTTTTAGAGGCAGAAATCTGAGATCAAGGTGTTAGCGGAGTTTGTTCCCTCTGGAGGCTCTGAGGGGGAATGTTCGGTGCCTCTCTTCCAGCTTCTGGCGGTTCCTGGCACTCCTCGTGTTTCTGGGTTGCTGCTACGGCACTCTCTCCCATCTTCACGTGGTGTTTCCCCTGTGTGCCTCTGTCTGCCCAAGCACCCCTGTTATAAGGACACCAGTCACTAGGAGAGGGCTCACCCTTCTCTTCTATGAAAGTGAAGTGAAAGTGAAAGTCACTCAGTTGTATCCGACTCTTTGCAACCCCATGGACTATACAGTTCATGGAATTCTCCAGGCCAGAAAACTGGAGTGGGTAGCCTTTCCCTTCTCCAGGAGATCTTTCCAACACAGGGATGGAACTCAGGTCTCCTCTGNCACTCAGTTGTATCCGACTCTTTGCAACCCCATGGACTATACAGTTCATGGAATTCTCCAGGCCAGAAAACTGGAGTGGGTAGCCTTTCCCTTCTCCAGGAGATCTTTCCAACACAGGGATGGAACTCAGGTCTCCTCTGTTGCAGGTGGATTCTTTACCAGCTGAGCCACAAGGGAAGCCCAAGAATACTGGAGTGGGTAGCCCATCCCTTCTCCAGGGGATCTTCCCATCCCAGGAATCGAACTGGAGTCTCCTGCATTGCAGGAGGATTCTTTACCAACTAAGCTATTAGGGAAGCCCAATCTCCTATGACCTCGTGTTAATTTGATTACATCTCCAAAGACTTTATTTACAAACAAGGAAGGTCATATTCACAGGTAAGGGGGTTGGGGGAGGACATAATTCAACCCACTACAGGAGCACATAATATGTTACATGCTTATGGTTGTTCATCCACCAAAATATAAGCCCTAAAGGTAGAGACTTGGTTTTGTTCAGTGTTCTCTGAATGCCTGGAATGCTCAATATTAATTGGATGAAATTGGCCCACATGAAGTAGAGGATGATTTGGATAATGAGAAAATGGGGAAAGCTGGTTAAAAAAAAAAAACCCAAAAAACTCTTCATTCAAGAAGCTTAGCAGGCTGAATAAGGACCACGGAAATGGCTTAATCAACTTAAAGGATTTCAAGGGATTCAAACAGTGGAGCTTAGGCCACAACTTATGAGTCTGTTTTGCCAAGAGATTGTTACCGGAGTCCAGCCATTGCCTGCCAGTTCTGCAGGAGAAGCGAATGAATTTAGCAACTTCTCCAGATACAGGAGAACTGACTCATGATAACCAAACTAGAAAGAAATGAATTTCTAGCAGAATGCCATGTAATTATTAAGAGTATCTCAAGAGCTAGGATTGATTTTTCTGCCAAGGGCAGTGCATTCACTAATGATAATCAAGTTTATACACCCAAAAGTTTCTTAATAAATATGAAACTTTAGAGTCAGCAGAATTCGATCATTCTCAGGAGATACTCCATCAAGTAACGACGGCTGATATACTCTCTTTTTAGGTGGGTTTTCCTCAGAGTGAAGGTGTGAGCTCTTCTTGTTCAGTTGCTCAGTTGTGTCCAACTCTTTGCAGCACCATGGACTGCAGCTTGCCAGGCTTCCCTGTCCTTCACCATATCCTGGAGTTTGCTCAAACTCTTGTCCACTGAGTGGGTGACGCCATCCAACCATCTCATCCTCTGTCGTCCCCTTCTCCTCCCACCTTCAGTCTTTCCCAGCATCAGGGTCTTTTCCAATGAGTTGGCACTTCGCATCCAGTGGCCAAAGTGTTGGAGCTTCAGATTCAGCATCAGTCTTTCCAGTGCTCAGCAATTTTCATTCTTGGGAAACCTGCTTTCTATAGATTCAGCATATGTTTTAGTGACTCAGCAATTGAAACAAGGCCATTTGTATATTTTCCCTCTCTTAGTGTGGACAACTGGCATGAGCTTAGTTGTTAAAATAAGTATCTTTTCTATATGAATTGTATTTCATAGTAACTAAATAGTAGATGAGGGGAATTGATTATTGGTAGGATTCAAGTTAAGAAAGAAATGATAAAATTTGTTTTATCACCACATTGTAATCCATAGTGAATTTGTAAATCTAGGATGTGATCATCAATACTTGCAGTTTTAAAAATCATTAAGTGAAAACTGATTTCATGTTATAGTTGACTCCAAACAATACAAATTTGAATTACATGGGTCCACTTATGTTTAGACTTCTTTTTTCAGCTTTATACTGGACAAAACAGACTAACAGCACATGACTCCAATGACCAGAGAACATCACTGAAAGAGACTTCATATGCATCATGTGATGAGTGGGAAAAACAGCATCTCTTTTGAGTATTTTTGTAAAAAATCAGACTCAAATTTGAGTAAGCCTCTAGTCCATCTGTTTATAGAAAATACAGGGAGTAGAGGAATGTGTTAGGAGAAGGCAATGGCACCCCACTCCAGTGTTCCTGCCTGGAGAATCCCAGGGACGGGGGAGCCTGGTGGGCTGCCGTCTGTGGAGTTGTACCGAGTTGGACACGACTGAAGCGACTTAGCAGCAGCAGCAGAGGAATGTGTTAAACTACATCTTGTGTATGCAATCACTGAAATCCACAGTATGGGAGATTGTCCACCCCTCCTACTCTCAAAGTGTGGTCTGCAAACCAGTAACACTGCTGTCTTCAGAGAGCTAGTTAGAAATGCCAATCTTCAGGCCTCATCCTTGGCCAGCTGGTTCAGATTCTGCCTTTTTGACAAGATTTCTGAATAATCTGCACATGCCTTAGGGTTGAAGTTGGAGAAGCATTGTAGAGGATAGTGACCTGTTTTCCTCCACACATAAATGGTCAGGGAGAAAAGGGAGGTAACTGTTAAGAGTGGTATGGAGGACCTATTCTTGCTTTCTTGGACTTAACGGAGTTGAATGATACTCGGTATCACCACTGGGGGAAAGATTTAAAGAATGTGCATTATAATCTTCACCATAGTCCAGTGAGTTGTAGTGAAAGGTCCCTAGTGTGGGAATCCTGTTTTCACACTGCAGTTGACTGAACTGAACAACACAAACTTGAATTGAATGGGTCCTCTTAATATGTGGATTTTTTTTCAGTGAAAACTAACAGTACACACACTGAGGTTGGTTGAATCTGAGAATGGAGAACCATGGATTCGGAGGGTTGACTGTAAAATTATACATGGATTTTTGACTGCGTGGGTGGATTTTTGACTACGTGGGGTGGTCAGTGCCCCTAACCCCGTTTTGTTCAAGCATCAGCTATATAGAGTAATCATGTTTCAGATGACTTAGAAATTCAGTATAGGACTTAAGAATGATACTGTTCTCTAACAATGATAACTTTATCCCTAAAGTTACAGAGTACAGGTTTATCTTTAACAATTTTTTCTGCTTGGACAGACCTGTTCAAAGTCTTATGAGTCCATTCCCATGTCTAAAAGGAGGACTTTGGAATAGATCTCAAGGATTCTTTCTGACACTCAGATTTTGGGATAAATAAATCATTTAAGCATTTAAAGTATGTATGACTGCTGATAGTCTTCAAGTTGATTTGGAAAACAAGGTGTCCGGTGTTCATCAGCATAGCCCCTGCTGGTCCACATTTTTAACGCATATCTGAGATCCCATTGCAGAACCACAAAGGGGTGGAGAGAATCGAACCAGCTGACCACACAGTGGCTGGGGCAGCATCGCAAAGAAGCCCTGGGGTCAGCCCTCCAGCCAGTCTGTGTGAGGTCATTGAGACCGCCATCACCATACCTTCCAAGCTTGCCTCTGGAGGGCATGTTTAGGAATCGGTTTATCCTGTATTTGTTTCTTTGTAAGTTTTGCTTTCCAGAAGTTTTCTAAATGAGCCGTGCAACCTAAGGGCTGGAGTATATTTTGCTTTTAAATATTGGTTTCACTTTTCTTGCAATACCATGAAACCTAAACATTAATAGTGTGTTAATATGTCTGCTTTTTCTGATATAACTAGTTCCAATGGCTGGGAATAAAGGAAGAGGACGTGCTGCTTATACCTTTAACATTGAAGCAGTTGGATTTAGCAGAGGTGACAAGTTACCTGATGTCGTATTGAAACCACCTCCACTATTTCCTGTAAGTACATTAACAGTGAAATTCTCACAGAATGTTTTTCATGTTTCAGAGAGAATTGAAATACTGTAAAAGACTTGAATATATGCTATCATTACGATATCCTAAACTGTAAGAAAGTAAAAGACATGGTCCCTTACCTTTAATTTAAATATTTCGACTGTTCTTTTCTGAAACATTTCTCATTTTCGGACTACTTTCTTGAAATGCAAAAAGCTATATATATTTTTTTTCCCTGAATATATTCAATGTTTTGTGACCTATAATTTTTTTCAATTTTTGTATCTTACAATGCTGTTATTGATATATTCCAATATTAAAATAATATTTTTAAAAGTAAAGTTAGATTTTATAGTGGTCCTCACTTCCTATTTTGCCAGACCTTCACTTAATGACTTTATTCTCATCTTTTACTATAGAATTTAATTTTGCTCCCTAGTATACCACTTGCCCTTTTTTCCCACTGAGGTTTTTTGTTTGTTTGTTTGTTTGTTTTGCTTAGTTCCTTATTTTATTAAAGTAAATTTTAATTTACTGTTTTTCAAAATATAAGCATTTCTACTACATTTAGTATTGCTTTTAAATTTAATTATGCTGCAGACTTAATTGGTGTGTCTTTTTAATCGAGTGCTTGACTTTATATTTAGTTTAAAACTTAAGCTTACATTTCCAGATGCGCATGTGCTGTGGTACAAAATATGAAAAATATAAATATCTGTCATAAATAACCAGATAGTCCTTCCAGGAATCTTTTCCATCTTTCAGAAGGAAACATCCTTTGTTGAAAGATTTCTATAAGTAGAGGACCCTGAACAGATGTTCTTGGGATCTAGATGTCCCACCTGGGGAGAATCTACTTTTTCCTCTTGATATTTTTCCTTTCTGATATTCAGTGCAGCCTAAAAATAAAGGTAAATATCTCAGGTATAGACAGGATGTCACTTTGTATTGATTTCCTTTTAAAACACGCTCTTCTTCTTGTGTGAGATTACTTCTAAAGCTTGGGAATATTAGTACATACTATTGTTTTCTGCAGGGAATAAAATTTATTACTGGCTAAAAGGCTCTGTCTGATCTGGCTTTCTGATGTCCCTCTGACCCTTTTCCCACCACTGTCCTCATTCCTTAGCCGTGGTGGTCTCCTGTTTCCCTTAGGCATTGTCCCCTGTTAGTTTCCCTGGCTGGCGCCATCGGTCTCCCCATTTCTCTGTATGGATGGCTTCATATTCTTATCCAGATCTCTGCTCACAGGTGACTCTCCCGAGAAGTGCGTGCTTACTGATGGACCAGCCATTTGCAGTCTCCATGGGCTCTGTCCGTCCCTCTTTCCTCTTCCTGGCTTCAGTCCTTCTATCACTTATCACTGTCTGAAATTATGTATTACCCCGTTTGTTTACTTATTTTTCTCCCCTAGAATGTAAATTCCATACAGGCAGAAGGTTTGACTAGTTCATCCTGGTGTCTCCTGTTGTATTATAAATATATATGCATACATAATACATATGTGTGTATACTTGTAATTCTTAACAACTGAAGATATAGGCTCAAATTCCTGCTTTGCCACTTTTGTGTTATATGGGCTTACAGATTATTCAGCTTCCTCACTATAAAAGGGGAATTATTGATACTTGAGATGAATTCATGGATTCTGAATATTGAGTACATCCAGGTTGTAGTAACTGCTTATTAAATAGTAGCTGCTACTACTTTTTTAAAAAATTTTTAATGCTACTGCTCCTAATAATACCACCATGGCTAATAGGAAACCACCATAATAGGAGACTAAAGCAGCTGCTTTTATCTGGGTGCTTTGATTTTTAAAATACAGAATCACAGTCATCAGACTATATAGCAAATGACTGTTGGTATGATCAGTAGAAAAATTAGGCAGGTAGAAAAATTAAGTACCTTTTCTACTTACAAAGTAAGAGCAAAATAAGAGATGGGTGAAAAGGCTTAATAGATAATAAAAGGTCAAAATATTTTAAGTTGATGGTAAAACTTAATGCCTATAAAATGTGGTTTTTCAATAAAACTGACATGTTTTCAGAACATAGACAAAAGGGATATTAAAATATTTCCTTTATTTTTTAAAAATTGCCTCTTAATGTAAACAGGATACAGACTATAAACCAGTGCCACTAAAAACAGGCGAGAGTGAAGATTATGTGCTCGCCTTGAAACAAGAGCTGAGAGAGACGGTGAAAAGAATGCCTTATTTTGTAGAAACACCTGAAGAAAAACAAGGTGCGTATTGGACTCTGATTATGTGGTTCACTGTCTATAGATAAAAAAAAATAGTATTTAACCATAAGATATATGATCTTTAATGCTGATTGATTTGATTTAGTCAGAAATTATCAACTACGCTGAAAAAGCATATTTATGTTGATTTAACAGAAAATATTGGAGAAGGCAATGGCACCCCACTCCAGTACTCTTGCCTGGAAAATCCCATGGACAGAGGAACCTGGTAGGCTGCAGTCCACGGGGTCGCTAAGAGTTGGACACAACTGAGCGACTTCACTTTCACTTTTCACTTCATGCATTGGAGAAGGAAATGGCAACCCACTCCAGTGTTCTTGCCTGGAGAATCCCAGGGACAGGGGAGCCTGGTGGGCTGCTGTTTATGGGGTCACACAGAGTCGGACACGACTGAAGTGACTTAGCAGCAACTTAGCAGCAACAGAAAATACATTTTTAACTTTTTGATATTTTTAAGAGTACCTTTCAAAAAAAAGTTTTATATGTTCAGTGAAATTTATGAAAACAGAAATATTAAGAAAGTGAAAATCACCCTGGGACTTCCCTGGTGGTCCAGTGGTTAAAGCTCAGCACTTCTAATGCAGGAGGCGTGGGTTTGACCCCTGGCCAAGGAAGTAAGATCCCACATGCTGTGCAGTATGCCCCCCACCAAAAAAAATCACCTTTATTCCTTATGTCTAGAGAACTACTACTGATATTATATATTCCAAATTTTTCTTCTATGTGTATATCCTTTTACAAAATTGGATTCGTGTTACTTTGTATCTTCATTTTTTACTCAATAGCATATTATTAGCATTGTCACATATTCTTTCTTTTTAAATTAATCTTTATTGGAGTATAGTTGGTGTACAATCTTGTGTTAGGTTCTGCTGTACAGCAAAGTGAATCAGTTATACAGATACATATATCCACTCTTTCTTAGATTCTGTGCCTGATTAGGTCATTACAGAGTACTGAGTAAAGTTCTCTATGCTATACAGTAGATTCTTAATAGTTACCTATTTTATTCACATATTCTTAGAAAAATGATTTTTGATGACTGCATGGTATTCCATCGTGTGGCTGTAACATTATTCATTGTAACGTGTGGTTTTTTTTTTTTGCCACTTTTGGTTTATCACTTTTAGTTCCCTGCTGTTAGGTTTAAGATCGTTTTTAGTTTTTTTGCTCATATGTATAATGCTGTGATTTTTATCCTTATACATAAATCTTTAAGCAGATCTCTGATTAGTTAATATTTGGGTTAAAATTTTTGAAAACCTTGACTATATTTTGGCCCACCGTTGATATCAAATATAAAATGTAAAAGATGTATTCATTCATTATGGCAAGGACAGAGAGGAGAAACTGTAGCTGGAGAAGGCTTGACAATCTCAGACTGAAAGAGAGAAGTGGTTTCAAAGGAAGGGAATACATTCCTGAGTAGTTATTTAGCACAGTAGAACTATATTGATTTTTAGTTTCTGCCCTTGAATGTTGAAATTAGAGAGATCGATATCATCCTTGAGTTCTCAAAACAACATCATTAAAACATGAGAAATTCCTATAGTGTCATCTCATTCCATTAATATTAAAAATGCATACCCTTTCCCTCTTTCTAAAAGACTTAGAATTGGATACGAATCAAAAAGAAAGTCTTATATAGTAATACCACATGTGCCTACAATTTTAAGAAGCATTTTAGATGGGTTTATTTAATTTTTCAAAAGAAAGCTGCTTGAAGTTATACAATAAATTATTTGACATTTTACCTCAGAAGTACTGAATTTTTTTTACTTTCATGATTATGTCACATGCTTTTATCTGTTTGAGTTTAAAAATGAAATTAAAGCTCATTTTAAAGATTTAACTAAGATTAAGTGAACTAATAAATACCCATTTTTATTGAAAAAAAATGATAGTGTAGGGTATACTTTACCCTTTTTAAAATTAGTCTATAGACTGTGGAACATACATACTTAACCAACTGTAACTGTTAGTAAAGTACATATCTAATTTAAAAGTACATCATACCGTGAAGACATTTATTTGAGTCATTAAGACCAGGAATATAATTTCCTTCCTGATTTCTGGGAGTAGCTATCTTATACCTGGGTCTGAAGCTGAAACTCCAGTACTTTGGCCACCTCATGCGAAGAGTTGACTCACTGGAAAAGACTCTGATGCTGGGAGGGATTGGGGGCAGGAGGAGAAGGGGACGAAAGAGGATGAGATGGCTGGATGGCATCACGGACTCGATGGACACGAGCCTGAGTGAACTCTGGGAGCTGTTGATGAACAGGGAGGCCTGGCATGCTGCGATTCATGGGGTCGCAGAGTCAGACACGACTGAGTGACTGAACTGAACTGAATGAAGTATTTAAAAGTATAGGAATCATTTGCTACTGTTTCAGACGAAAACTCTTGCATAGAATTTTCCAAATTGATCCAAGTATATTCTCTTTGAATATATACATGTTTACCTGTCTTTCCTGATGTAATGTTTTATTAAAACAACAACAAAAAAACCCACTGTGGTTGATATAGTATATACATATATGGTCTTCCCTGGTGGCTCAATGGTAAAGAATCTGCCTGCCAATGCAGAAGACCTGGGTTCCATCCTGGGCTTGGAAAGATCTCCTGGAGAAGGAAATGGCAGCCTTTCCAGTATATTTGCTTGGCAAATCTCATGGACAGAGAAGCCTGGTGGACTAAAGTCCATGGGGTGCAAAAGAGTTGGACATGACTTGGTGACTAAACAACAACATATACATATATATGTGAATACAGATTAGTATAATATATCCTGTAGATACACATTATATATGTATATATACACGCACAAATAGTGTGTATGTATACACACCATGAGTGGGAAAGAATTGACCAGACTGAATAGAAGTACACAGCTGTCATAAGAAGCTGTGTTCTAGGGAGTGTTCCATCACCGTATCCTCACTACCCTTTCCCCAGCACTGACTTCCTATGTGCTTCAGGACAGAGAGACTTATGGACTCACAGTGTAAAAAACTAAATCTCTAGAGACTGGGACAGATAGGGTAGGAAATCTCTTGCTGATAATCAAGTGCCTGGTGGCTCAGGGCATTGAGATTTTTCACAAAGAACCAAGGGCCCAGAATAAACATTTTTCATGTTGTTTGGTATTCCAGGTTTGTTTATAGTGTTCTGAGGTAGAATTAATAGAAGTGATTGGTATTTAGTTTTAGCTCCAAAGGTACACAGAGAACATCTGGTCCAGTGGTTCCCAGCTCAGGTTCCTGAACCACTGGGGTCCTCCAAGCTAGAAACAGGAGTGACAGTGGTGATGGTTCTGTAAGCCATTTTCAGAACTTCAGAAACTTAATGGAAATCCTGCCTCTACCTACATTGTGACCACAAGGTCTCTCATTGAATGAATGGAGTTTGTTTGGTTTATTAACTCTCCCTATATGGTCATGGTCCACGAGACCTCATTTTAATTTTTTAGTTTCTTTTTTGGAGCATTTCTTACTATATGTAATGATCAATATTCATAACTTACATTTTCATAGAGATATTCCAAGGAACAGAGAGAACTTGCTTTAAAAGAGAAGAAAAGTTATTTTGTCCTAGCATTACCTGTATTGGCCCATTGGACCCTTTCCTAAATCTAAAGTACATTTTAGAATTTCAGTGATCTTACTTTTCTTGCATCTTGAAACATTTTTCTGTTTCATCATCATAGATATTATTTCATCATTTTTCAGCAGTTAACCTCCACTATATTAGAAAATGGAGAAGGAAATGGCAACCCACTCCAGTATTCTTGCCTGGAGAATCCATGGACAGAGGAGCCTGGTGGGCTGCCATCTATGGGGTCGCAGAGGCAGACACAACTGAAGTAACTTAGCATGCATGCATGCATTGGTGAAGAAAATGGCAACCCACTCCAGTATTCTTGCCTGGAGAATCTCATGGACAGAGGAGCCTAGTGGGCTGCCATCTGTGGGGTCACACAAGAGTTGGACACAACTGAAGCAGCTTAGCAACAGCAGCATGCTAGAAAAGACTAAAATATACAAAATGGAAGAATAATGAAATTGCATAGAAGCATTGTGCAATACTGAAATAAGTCATCACTGTTACATCATCCTTTAAATTTCTTATTGTGTTGGCCAAAGTATAATATTAATTTTTAAGAAGATATAGAATAATTCTGGAGAGACTCCTGTCTGTGTAGTTGTTTTGGTTTTGTTTAGCTTTCATAGAATACAATTTAGAATTCAGAAATTGTCATTTTCTACCCATAATTGCAGAGAAGAAAACTGGCAGAGGAAGATGTTTCAGTTACTAGACAAATCAGAAGAGGAATGCAAAGAGATAGAAAGGAGCCCCTTGATGCTAATATTGCTGGTGGAATTGATGATATAAGCAGAGTTTCACACTNCTACCCATAATTGCAGAGAAGAAAACTGGCAGAGGAAGATGTTTCAGTTACTAGACAAATCAGAAGAGGAATGCAAAGAGATAGAAAGGAGCCCCTTGATGCTAATATTGCTGGTGGAATTGATGGTATAAGCAGAGTTTCACACTGAGTCTTCAGATGACAGTATCCTAGATGAATTTTCTCAAACTTATGAATCAATAAGTAAAAAGTGTCTCTCGAAGAATGAAAAGGAAAATATGGTGTTCTCATATATAGTTAATCTTTGAAATGGACCTCATCACATAATATTTTGTGGTAGGAACATGGAAAATTTCCATTTGCTAAAATGACATATGACCATATTTTTTTCTTTTTTGCTGGGTTTTATGTACCAAATATTTGTAACTGTTGAAAGCAAAGGCAAAGACAAAGATGATTGAAAGGAAATAGATTATGTAGAAGGAAAACAATTTATTGGATTGATCATATTAATTGGTAATGATATATTTAATAATGAAAATGAAATGGCTGGGCCATCCTCTTCAACAGAAGTGTGAGCCATAACAGTTTTTTAAAGCATTACTTTTTTGATGGTGCAAATACAAGAAGAATTGGACATAATGATAAGCTAGATCATGTTAATAGAAATATATTCATAATCTAGAATCACTTGGGTGGTGCAGGTGTGAGAAAAACCAGAAGTAATATGTTAGAATTTATTAAAGATGTATTTGAAATCCAGAATCAGGATATATGAAATACTTATATTTAATGTTTGTACATGACAAACTCATTATGCACAGTTGATGCACACTTAGCTGTATTCAAAGGATGTTGCCCATTTGGGGTAAATATACCTTCAAAACCAAGAAAATAGTGGAGTATAAGTTTGAGTTTAAGTTTAAAGCTTATTAAAATTAAGCATTAAACTTATTAAATAGAAGTTTAATGCTTATTAAAATTCCCAATAATTACTTTGTTTTCTTTTTAAATAACAGCTCTATTGAGATAGTGAAAGAAAGTGTTAATCACTCAGTTGTGTCTGACTCTTTGTGACCCCATGGACTGTAGCCCATAACTGCCAGGCTCCTCTGTCCATGGGAATCTCCAAGCAAGAAAATCCTGGAGTAGGTTGTCATTCCCTTCTCCAGGAGATCTTCCCGACCCAGGCACTGAACCCGGGTTTCCCACATTGCAGGCAGATTCTTTACCATCTGAGCCACCAGGGAAGCATTATTGTGATAAAAATCCAGATATATAAAATTTACTTTTTGCAGCATACAGTTCAGTCCCTTTGGGTGTACTCACAAAATTGTGCCACCAACAGTACTATCTAATTGATAGAATTGGTTCATCATCCTGAAAAGAGATTCCTATACCCTTTAGTATCAATCTCTATTGTCCCCTCCCTCCCTCAGCCCTTGGCACCCTGTAATTTGCTTTGTCTGTTTTAGATATTTCATATAAATGGAATCTTAATGTGTATTCTTTTGTGACTGGTTTCCTTCACTTAGCATAATGGTCTCAGGGTTCATGCATAGTAAAGCATGTATCAGTGTTTCATTCTTTTTTGTGGTTGAATAATATTCCATTATATGTGTATACCATACTTTGTTCATTCATCAGTTGATGAACATTTGGGTCACTTCTACAGTGGGGTTTTCATGAATAATGCTACTATAAACATTCATTATGTGTTTTTGTGTACCATGTCACTTGTTGTATATCTAGGGTCAGATGGTAAATTTTTATTTTACATTTTGAGGAACTGCCAACTATTTTCCAAAGTGGTTGCACCATTTTATATTACCTACAATGTATGAGGCTTCCCGTTTCTCCACAGCTTTGTTAACACTTATTATTGGTTCTAGCCATCCAACTGGGTATAATGTGGTAGCTCATTGTAATGCCATCCAACCATCTCATCCTCTGTCTCCTCCTGCCCTCAGTCGTTCCCAACATCAGGGTCTTTTCCAGTGAGTTGGCTCTTTGCATCAGGTGGCCAAAGTGTTGGAGCTTCAGCTTCAGCATCAGTCTTTCCAGTGAATATCCAGGGTTGCTTTCCTTTAGGATGGACTAGTTTGATCTCCAGCCTCGCCTCCTCCTATCCTTTTCCCCACTGTCTTTCCCAATGGTTGTGAAAAGCGTCTCCCTGAGAAGACTAACTGAATGTGTATATTAAGTATTTGCTTACTTTATTAGAGGTAAGCAAACAGCCCTCCATCCTCGCTTAGGTACTTAATACCTCCCAGTTACACGAGATTTAAAGATTGGGAGCTAGAGGTCAGTGTCACAAGAAGAAAAGAAGATACACAGCCTTCCCCACCCTACCTCCCCCCCCCCCGACTTTTTGTGTAAGTGGCTTCTTGGCTTGCCTTTGGGCTTTTGTGAAAATTCTCAGAGATGAATCAGATTATCTGCTGCTGAGAACTTTAATTAGGGTTTTGGTCTCTGCTCACCCCCAGCCATTTATTCTCGGGTGCTTCTTGCCACTTCCCTAGATGTGTATTACTCTGTTCAGTGTGTGTCCAGGAACACATTAAACTCCCTGTATTGGAAATAAAAGATGTTACCTCGTGTTTTCAATTATTTTTAAATTCTTTTTTTCTATCTTTTTTTTCTAGATATTGAAAGATATAGTAAAAGATATATGAAGGTGTACAAAGAAGAGTGGATACCAGGTAACCATAAAGCTGAAAATGTTAAAATAAATTTTCAAAGGCTATCTCTCCCTACTANGTTTTCAATTATTTTTAAATTCTTTTTTTCTATCTTTTTTTTCTAGATATTGAAAGATATAGTAAAAGATATATGAAGGTGTACAAAGAAGAGTGGATACCAGGTAACCATAAAGCTGAAAATGTTAAAATAAATTTTCAAAGGCTATCTCTCCCTACTATGTCTTTTTAGGACTAATTTTCTATTTTCACTATAGGAAAATAGAGGCTGACTCTCTTCCTGTAATTAATTAGCAACATATATCTTTTGAAAACTAAGATGAAAAGATTTTTATATTGTAATAAGGAATATTTGAAGTGATATTGTAGAAGTTCTTAGGATACCTTTTTTTTCTTTTAATAAAATAGGGCTGGCCAAACTCACTGGATTTTCCATATTCATTTGATACAATCACAGTTTTCATCTTTAATACTAATAGTACTCACTTCTGTGTTGCTGAGTGATTTTATAGCTTTTGAGGAGGAACCAGGTCTAGCTTTAAGAATATTTTCAGCCGAGCTTGTATATCTTCCTTTCTTTCCAGCAGGCATAGACTCTTTTTGGTTGTTAATGTGCCTTTTCAACAGAACCATATCAAGAGAGTTTTTTTTTTTCAACATTCACAAAATTGCCTTGGTAGAGGCAAGGTGTAAGAGGCTGCAGAGATCTCATCTACTTCATTTTGTAGAAAATTAACAGTTGCTATAGAAACGCAGTGACCTGTCAAGGCAACTTGGAATATTTTAGTAAAACCCAGGTTTCCTCATTTCAGCACACTTCCCTTTGACATCTCTGTCCTTGGTATGTTACAGAAGCTGCCTGTGTGCAGAAGCCTAAGTCACATTTACCGCATTGGTTGCTTTCCTGAGTTACAGCATGTCTTTTCAGTGCTAATTGTTGATAATGTTGTGTTCCTCTGGAAACACTCCTCTTAGGTCTCTCATTTCTACTACTACATAAATATTTGTCTCTGAATGATTCTCTTTAAGTCCTTTGTCATGATCACCTATGGATCATTTATGAAAACAAACATATTAGGTTGGTGCAAAAGTAACTGTGGTTTTCGTATTGTTGAACTTTGTTTTGATACTGGAATACATTCTTAAATGTGGTTACGTTATACTTCATTTTAATGCTCATTTCTTGCTTTATGTGTCTTTTTTTTTTGGCTAAGGACAAATTACTTGCTGTTTAGACTAGGGAAATGATGTTAGACAAAAAGCAAATTCAAGTGATTTTTTATTTGAGTTCAAAACGGATCATAAAGCAATGGAGACAACTCTCAACATCAACAGCACCTTTCGCCCAGGAACTGCTAGTGAACATACAGGGCAGTGATGGTTCAAAAAGTTTTGCAAAGGAGATGAGAGCCTTGAAGATGAGGAGTGTAGTGACCAGCTGAGAGCCGTCATCAAAGCTGATCCTCTTATATCTACACAAGAAGTTGCCAAAGAACCTGACATCAACCTTTTTATGGTCATTCAGCATTTGAAGCAAATTGGGAAGGTGAAAGGCTTGATAAGTGGGTGCCTCATGAGCTGACAGAAAATCAAAAAACTGTCATTTTGGTGTGTTGTCTTATTCTATACAACAGTGAACCATTTCTCGATCAGATAGTGACATGCAACGAAGTGTGGATTTTATATGTCAACTAGCAATGACCCGTGCAGTGGTTAGACCGAGAAGAAGCTCCAAAGTACTTCCCAAAACCAAACTTGCACCAAAAAGGTCATGGTCACTGCTTGGTGGTCTGATGCCCACTGTCAGATCCACTCCAGCTTTCTGAATCCTGACGAAACCATTGGATCTGAGAGGTATGCTCAGCAAATCAACGAGATGCACTGAAAACTGCAATGCCTGCAGCCAGCATTGGTCAACAGAAAGGGTCCAGTTCTTCTGAACAACAGTGCCCAACCGCACGTTACACAACCAGTGCTTCAAAAGTTGAATGAATCGGGCTATAAAATTTTGTATCATCTGCCATATTCACCTTACCTCTCACTAATTGACTCCCACGTCTTCAAGCATCTTGACAAGTTTTTGCAGGGAAAATGCTTGTGTAACCAGCTGGAGGCAGAAAATGATTTCTGGGAATTGCTCAAATTCTAAAGCATGGATTTTTACACTATAGGAATAAACAAACTTATTTCTCCTTGGCAAAAATGTGTTGATTGTAATGGTTCCTATTTTGATTAATAAAGATGTGTTTAAGCCTAGTTATAATGATTTATAATGAAGAAGAAGAGTGAAGAAGGCTGAACGCCGAAGAATTGATGCTTTTGAAATGTGGTGTTGGAGAAGACTCTTGAGAGCCCCTTGGACTGCAAGGAGATCCAACCAGTCAATTCTGAAGGAGATCAGCCCTGGGATTTCTTTGGAAGGAATGATGCTAAAGCTGAAACTCCAGTACTCTGGCCACCTCGTGCGAAGAGTTGACTCATATGATGCTGGGAGAGATTAGGGGCAGGAGGAGAAGGGGACGACCGAGGATGAGATGGCTGGATGGCATCACTGACTTGATAGACATGAATCTGAGTGAACTCCGGGAGTTGGTGATGGACAGGGAGGCCTGGCATGCTGCGATTCATGGGGTCGCAAAGAGTCAGACACGACTGAGTGACTGAACTGAACTGATAATGATTTAAAATTCACAGTCTGAACCTGCAATTACTTTTATACCAACCTAATATTTAAAGCAAAATTTATTAGTTCAGGAAAAATAGCTTGAGATATAAAAGTATTTTCTACAAACAGTACTGAGTTTTTTATTAGTAGGCAGCATTTTTTTGATCTATTTTCGTGTTGCTTCAGTTTTCTGATTGTTTCTAAGCTTAAAAAAGAAAAATGACAAATTAGAGGAATTATTTAGCTAATGCAGGCAAAATCATTAAATGGAAGGAATTTACTTTTCCATAGCTGTTTCTATTTTTAATTTTAAAGTCTTCCTATAATTATTAAGTTGTTTAGTTTTACATATATTAGGATTATGGCCATATATTTTAACTTTGAAAAAAATTTTTTCATTATGTAAGAAATGCATATCAACTACAGAATGTACAAAATACAGAGTAATTGAATAATAAATTATATTTAAGGAAAATAGCTATAATCCCAACACAAGGAATTACTGTAATATTTTGTTTCCAATCTAGAGCTTTCTTGGCACAAATACACATCTGTTGAAGCATTTACATGTTAGGTTTATTCTTTTAATGGAATTATATATATACTGTTTTAAAAACTTTTAAAGTTTAACAGTGTATTATGAATAACTTGTCATGCCCATAAATATTTTTCTATATTTTTCATTATGAAAATTATTATACTTGAAATTAATTATATAAATATTAGTAACTTAAAAGAATATTATAGAAATTTTATAAGTATTTCAAAGGTATTTTAATGAATTTTTTTTCTTTATAGGAGAGAATATATCACTATTGTAGTTTAATCCCCAGCGAAATCTATACAGATACTAAATTTTATTCCCACTGCATGAGCCACTCTCATGTTCTTTAAATAGTTATACCTAGTGCCAGTAATTCCCAGAGGAAACAGCCCTTTTTATTTCTCCTTTTGTACACACAGATTGGAGAAGACTCCCTAGAGAGTTGATGCCAAGGAAAAAATGCAAAAAAGGTACATTAACTAATGTAATAATAATCCAGATAGGAAAAGTTTATTGCTTAACTTCTATCTATATGAAATTGTCAATATAAAGTTACACTCAGTGTTCTAAATGCTTTTTCTGAAAGTAGTTTTGATTTTGATTATTTTGTTAGTGCTTTTTGCTTTTGATTTTTTGTTTATTTTCCCCTTAATTAGGAATTTTGAAGTGCTAGGAAAGACTTTTCAATTATGTAGATATTCTCATTTGTATATTTGAAATTTTTTAAATGATTATACTGGCTTTATTTTAAGTTTTTAACTACAACATTTGGAACTGGTAACATTTGGGAACTGGTAGAATAGAACTTCATGGTGTACATAAAATGCCGAAGTGAAAGTTTTTGTTGTGTTGTACTTTCATAATCCAACCAAATAAAAAGCTGTTGAGCATCTACTATTGCCAGTCCCTGCGCTAAGAGGGATAAGCCAGGGAGCAAAGGAGGAGCAGTCCTCACCCTCACAGAGCTTACAGTCAGATGGAGTGAAGACATTCAGCATAGCGCACCGTCTTCACTGGGAGGTCAGGGAAGGGTTTGTTGAGGAGACTAGTTTAACTCCAGATTGAATGGCGAGTACAAGCTTGCTGTGATGAGGTCACGGGAGTGACGCTGGAGAAACTGGGTTTGTTAATGTGTTTTTCTTGTTGAGTCTTAAGAGTTCTCTGTGTATTTTGGACACTAATCTGTTGGGAAAATATTCCTGCCGTGTGTCTCTGCTTTCCTCTTAACACCACTGCAGCATTCCCAGCACCTCTGACACAGGATTTAGGGAGTTATTTTTTCCTGCATATCAAACACTTCTCTGCAACACCCGCTGCGTGTCTTATCATTTAATTCAGTTCTGACACCAGCTGGAGTTAGCGCTGATCCCACTAAGGGCTCAGCCCCAGGAGACTGCTCCCCGCTGCAGGTGTCGGTCGCAAGTATAGTGTGTCTCCAGGTTTCCCACAACTGCTGCCTGCATTGGCTACCAGTTGGAGGTTCCCATGACCCTCCCTGGTGGAATTTGATTTACCTGAACAGCTCACGGAACATGGTGACGTATTTACTTATATTTACCAGTTGACTATAACAAAGGTTATGATAAAGACCCAGATGAACAGTCAAGTGAAAAGAGGCATAAGGTCGCCCATGCATGTCTGTAGAGTTGGGATGTGTCGCCTTCCAGTTCACGAATATGTTCACCAATCCAGAAACTCTTAGAACCGCATACTTTGGGGATTTTTATGAAAGCTTCATCACATAGGTTTGATCAGTCATTAACTCAGTCTCCAGCTCCTTTCCCCTTTTCCAAGGATTCTGATCATGGCTTGATGTATCTGATAGCCAGCCCCATCCTGAAGCCACCCAGCACCCTACTGAGAGTCACCTTCCTAGAATAAAAGAGACTCCTGTGCTCAGTTGCTTCAGTTGTATCCAGTGACTCCATGGGTGGCTCCTCTGTCCATGGGATTTTCCCGGCAAGATTACTGGAATGGGTTGCCATGCCCTTCTCCAGGGGATCTTCCCAACCCAGGGATCAAACCCATGTCTCCTGCATTAGCAGGCGGATTCTTTTACCTGCTGAGCCGTCAGGGAAACTCCAAAAGAGACTCCTATTGTCCAGTAAGTTCCAAGGGATATAGATTCTTGGTAGAACAACAGCAAAAATTTACTGTTATCGCTTAGGAAGTTTTAAGGGTTTTAGCAGTTCTGTGCCTGGAACCAGATGCTGAGACCAGTATATATTTGTTCCTATTTCACACAGACCTTTTTCAAATATGTCTTTTGCAAACATTTTCTCCCATTCCATAGCTTGTCTTCTTATTCTCTTGACACTGTCTTTTACACAGAAGTTTTGAGTTTTAATATAGTCTGAGTTATCTGTTCTTCTTTTCATGGATCATGCCTTTGGTTTTGCATCTCAAAAGTCATCAAGCTCAAGGTCACCTAAACTTTCTCTTATGTTATCTTTGAAGAAGGAAGGAAGGGAAGTTGCTCAGTCGTATCCGACTCTTTGTGACCCCACTAGGCTCCTCCGTCCATGGGATTTTCCGGGCAAGAGTACGGGAATGTGTTGCCGTTTCCTAGGACTGTGATTCATTGTGAATTAATTTTTGTGAAGGGTGTAAAGTCTGTGTAAATTTATTTTTTTGCACATGGAAGTCCAGTTTCATTTTTCAGTATTTATCTGGGTCTCTTTCTGGACTCTCTATTCTGTTTCATTGATCAATATATTTATTCACCTATACCATAGTTTTGATTACAATAACTTTATAGTATGTTTTTAAAATCAGGTAGTACCATCCTCTCTAACTTTGTTATTTTTCTTCAGTATTGTGTTGGCTGTTCTCAGTCTTTTGCCTTCCATATATATAGTAGAGTCAGTTTGCTGATATCTGTAGAATAACTTACTAGAATTTTGATTGAGGTTGCATTGAACTTATAGATGGAATTGGGAAGAAAAGACATCTTGAAGATATTAGTTCTTCCTACCAATGAATATGGAATTATGTCTCCATTTGTTTAGTTCTCTGATATCATTATTCAAAGTTTTATAGTCTTCCTCATATAGGTCATGTATATATATTTTATTAGATTTATACCTAAGTATTTCATTTTGGGAAGTACTAATATAAATAACACTATGCTTTTCACTTCAAATTCCACTAGTTCATTGTTCGTATATAGGAAATCTATTGAATTTTGTGTATTAACCTTGTATGCTGTAATCCTGCTGTAATTTCTTATTAGTTCCCAGTTTTTTAGCCCATTCTTTCAGATTTTCTACATATTGTCTATGAACAAAGAAAGTTTTATTTCTTCCTTCCCAATCTACATACCTTTTATATCCTTTTCCTATCTTAGTGTATTAGCTAGGACATCTAGTACAATGTTGAAAAACAGTAGCAGGTGACGCAGGAGATGCAGGTTCGATCTCTGGGTTGGGAAGGTCCCCTGGAGAAGGAAATGGCAACCCTCTCCAGTATTCTTGCCTAGAAAATCCCATGGAGAGAGGAGCCTGGCGGGCTACATCCATGAGCAAAGAGTCGGATACGACTAAGCCCACACAGCAGCATGAATGATACTAGTCATGACCTAGTGGATCACAGATTTTTAGCAGACTTTAAAGGGCTGAAAAGAATATATCTGATTTGGAGGAATTCATGTTCAAATACATCCCACAACTTCTCATCCTTAGAAGCCCATGGACACATTAAAGATTAATAAAAGCTTCCAGCACATCAGGCTTTTCATTTGATGAAAAGCAAAACAACAGCAAAACTTTGCTTTTCCATTCTGCTCTCATATTTTTGTTGCATATTATACAATTTTTGTGTTTTGTTCCTGGTAAGCTTAGATACTCTCTTTTGTTAAAAATGGTCTCCCCTGATTTACAAGAAAGTAGATAATACCTAAAGAGCCAAAGACAGAAGAGGTTTGTTTCTTGAAGATCCAGCTATTGGCAGGTGTTGTGTTGAAAGAAATTTAAAAATTCAAATATATGCATGTATTTGGCCAAAGATTAAAAAAAAATGTAAATGTTTTGGGGTTGAAACAGTCTTTTAACAGATTTTAGTAATTTTACACTTCTTTTCCAATTATAAATAAAAGAATTGGGCATTACATAAAACAAGAATGGAATGTAGCAAAAATTGCTGAATGGACTTGAATATGCAGCTATGACTTTCTTGGCTAAGAGATTAATAATTAATATAAGTTTATTTACCTGACCATGTTCTATAATATCCATTTAGCAGATTTATGTGTTATGAAATTTAAATAATTTGACAAAAGTTCCTTAGACAAAAAGACTTCTTGATGTAATTTACATTCCTAGCTAGTGATTTCTGAAATCAGTAATATATGTTGAGAGCTTGTTCATATATGGTATGATATTTTACATGCTACAATTCAGATTAAACAGTCTTTACCCTCAAGGGAAGCAGAGAAAGTTACCCATCATTAAATCTAGCTATTTTTTTTTAATAACTTTGAACAAAACCTCACTAATATGTATGTTCAGGAGTCTCAAACTTAGAGACTTCCCAAGGGGCAATTTGGTATAACACAATAAATTGTAAATTTCATTAGTTATGGGTCATGTCCACAATCTAAAAATTTCTTCTTCTGTAGGTTAAATGTTAATCTTTAGCAAAATTACATCTTTCTGAGCCATATTTTCCTGTTACCAAGTAATTTCTAAGTATTTAGCTTGATTTTGGGAAAGGATGATAATACTTTGTGATCACAATGGGAAAATTTTGTAACATTATCAGTATGGTAACATAACATCATAATTTTTGTAACATGTCAGTTTTGGTAACTGACTAGCAAGATCTATATGTGAAACAATTCTCTATACCCTGCAGTTTCACAGTACCCTCAAAATGCAATATTTTTGATATAGCTTAAAAATTATGTATCCCAAAGCCATTAAAGGGCTTCCCTAGTAGCTCAGAGAGTAAAGCACCTGTCTGCAATGCAGATGACCTGGATTCTATCCCTAGGTCAGGAAGATCCCATGGAGAAGGAAATGGCAACCCACTCCAGTGGTCTTACCTGGAGAATTCCATGGACGAGGAGCCTGGCAGGCTGCAGTCCATGGGGTCACAAAAAGTTGGACACGACTGAGTGACTAACACACACACACACACACACACACACACACACACANATGTCCGGCAAGAGAATAAACAGTGGTGCGGTCATATAATGTACTGCTATGCAGTGATGAAACGAACAAACAAGCTACATACAACAACTTGGATGAATTTTACAAATAGTGAACAAAAGATGAAAAAACAATAGAATGCGGTAGGATTTAATTTCTTTAAACTCAAAACAAATAAAATTGAACTACACTGATTAGAGGTGCCCTCATCAGCAGTAAAAGCACAAAGAAAACCAGGGGTCGGACTACTGTGACTAGGAAGGGACACAGGGAGCACTTCTCCGATGCTGGCACCATCCTGTTGCTTTTTCTTTCCATTCCATGCGTCTTGCAGGGTCTTAGTTTCCAAACGAGGGACTGAACCAGGGCTCTGGCAGTGCAAGCGCCACACAGCCAGGGGACCCTCACTGCTCTATTTCTCGACAGGAGTCATAAAGGTGTTCACTTCATAATAACTTACTGGGCTATACGTGTATGTTTTACAAACTTTTGATAGATAAGTTTCAAAAATTTTTAAATTATGTCGCTCTTCAGTGTACTTACTGTATCTGGAGTCTACAGTGTGCTAACCTCTCATAATCATTTATTCTTTTTTTAAATTTTCCATACTTTTAATAAACAAACAGAAAAGGTTAGCAGGGGAGGAAACATGGAGACCATCCTCACATTTTGTCATCTTTTTCTTTTAATCTTGAGGAGTTTGTTTCCCTCAAGCCAGAAATAGGAGATGGCGAGGAGGTCATGAAAGCTGTTCTGGGAGACGCTGAGGTATCTCAAGTGGCTCTGAACTTTATCTGAGCATTGCTAACAACCACTGCTTCCACCATCACCACTTCCACTCTTTTTTTTCTCTAGGGAAAGTTGTAAATTCACAAAGATTAAAAAATTTCTCCTTCCTCCCTTTCCTTTCTCCTTCCTCCCTTCCTCTTTCCTTTCTTTCTTCTTAATCATTTATTCTTTATCTGCCTCTTCTGCTGGTCCTCAGGGGAGAGTTTCTTTTGTGTGTGATGGTTTGATTGTAGAACTCAGATGCCCAGGCCTCACCACAGTTCATCTGAACCAGAAACACTGGAATGTGTGGCCAGAGTATGTGAGAAAGGCTTCCTAACTTCGCAGTTGACTTTGAACACAATCTGGTTACAAGCCGCTGCCCAGCCTGGAAGCTCCCTGAAAACACCAGCACCCCGATCTGCATGTTCCTCACACCGAGCCCAGCACCTGGTACATAGGAGGCGCCCAAAACACATTTCTCAAAGTCGTGACGAAGACACGTATTTCCAGAGCAAACCTGCACACCTCACGGTTTGGACTTGCATTGCTCCTGGGTTAAACATTTGCACAGTGTAGGTGTCGACATGGAATGACTGTGAAAGGCCCCAGCCAGGCTCCCGATGGACATCACGTGTGGTCCTAGACACTCTCAGGTCATGAAAGCCCCTCAGAGGGCAACCTACGGCACAGAGCAAGACAAGCAGGCTGGGAGGGCTGCCTAGTACCTACCAGAATGTCTTCATTTCAGACCATGACACGTTTTCACTCCAATAAATGTAAGTGAAAGTGTCAGTTGCTCAGAAATGTCGTATTCTTTGTGACCCTATGGACTATAGCCCACCAGGTTCCTCTGTCCATGGAATGTTCCAGGCAAGAATACTGCAAGGGTTGTCATTTCCTTCTCCAGGGGATCTTCCCAACACAGGGATCGAACCTCGGTCTCCTGCATTGCAGGCAGATTCTTCATCGTTTGAACCATCAGGGAGGCCCCCAATAAATGTGTCTTTCAATCAATGAAACGTGTGCATGTGTTTTTGTGTGAATTATACATGAAATATATTTTAATAGCTAAATTACAGTAACTCCTCAACATTTAAAACATCAGCTTACTGTTGTCTATTGTTTACTTACTAAGTCGGGTCTGACTCCTTTGCAACCCCATGGACTGTGGCCCACCAGGCTCCTCTGTCCAAGGGATTTCCCAGGCAAGAATACTGGAGTGGGTTGCCAGTTCCTTCTCCAGGGGATCTTCCCAACCCAGGGATCAAACCCATGTCTCCTGCATTGGCAAGAAGATTCTTTACCACTGAGCCACTTACTGTTACAAACTGTAAACAGCTAAATGCAAATTCACAGTTGGAAGTTCCACAACACTGTTTTAGCCCTACCGGCTACTGTGAAAGTCTCCTGTCCACCTCTGTTAAGATATTTACATTAACTGTCTAACAGCATTAATTAGCTATATTTACAAACTATTTGACATTTATGGCAGAAACTCGGATACACAAAACTTGGACACTGAGACTATACTTAACTCTGGGAGTAGAAGCAAGCAATGAACTTCATGATGAAAAAGAAAACTTGTTTACACGTCTAAAGTGCAAGGACTCATCAAGCTTAAAGAAAACCTCCCCCCACCCACCCCCACATACAGATTTAAATACAGTAACAAAGAAGAGGAAAGAAAAAAAACTATGGCTGACACTTTAGGTCCAATATCACCAAAAAAATCTTAGAAACCTAAATTCTTTCCCAACTTCCAAACTTGAGGGGAAAAAAAAGTTACATAAAGGAATGTAACCAAAAAAAAATAAACTTGGGTATGTTGCATCTATAAGATGATTTGATGTCCTTAACCAAGTACATTTGTGAGACTGTCCTACTGGGTGGGTAATAAAGTGAATGCTGTGCCGTGCTTAGTTGCTCAGTCGTGTCTTACTCTTTGCGACCCTCTAGGCTCCTCTGTCCATATGGATTCTCCAGGCAAGAATAGTGGAGTGGGTTGCCATGCCTTCCTCAGAAATAAAGTGAATATTTCCATCTAAACCACACCAAAGATAAGTTCCCACACCCAGCTGGTTAAGAAAAATACAGAATAAGGAAAAGTTAGACGGACTTGCTACCTTGTTATGGCAAACAGCTTAACTGGGTTTTTTACCCAAGCCGTACAACGTCCAGAATTTAAACTTACGTGAACCGGAAGTGACATAAAACTCACGGCTCTCACCCGGATGCTGGACCATTGCGGCCACCTTCACAAAATGAGTACCAGTCTTTCCCGCAAGGCAGGGCTGAGGACGCAAAATGAGATCTTTCACCTCTAAGACCAGCACGCCTCAGCACATCTGAAGGCCAATGGCTGCAGACAACCTCCCGAAGTGACATCCAGGGGCACAGCCTGTGTGCCCTCCACTGCAGAAGCGGTGGGAAAGCTATGCCGAACATCACAACATCTAGGAGGAAGCAGGTCCACAACTCCAATCTTCGGCATTGAAATGTGGGCAAAGTTAACATAAGACCAACAAAATCATGTAAAAGTAAAAACAAAAATGCTACACACTAACCAAAAAGCCTTAAAGCTTGGCAGGGGGGAGGGCGGGGAGTCTAATCTCCACAAATAGTCAGACATAACTTAGCAACTCAACAGCAACAATCTCCCAGTAGGATGGAACCCACAGATCAAATCCATTATTGGTCTTCTTGCTCCTCAAAGCTGAACCGACCATACCCCACGATCCACAAGCATCCATCATGGCAATTTTAATTCTGTACTTATTTATCTTGGCCAAGCTACATGGCTTCAGTTCAGTCGCTCAGTCGTGTCCGACTCTTTAAGACTCCATGAATCGCAGCATGCCAGGCCTCCCTGTCCATCACCATCTCCCGGAGTTCATTCAGACTAGCGTCCATCGAGTCCGTGATGCCATCCAGCCATCTCATCCTCGGTCGTCCCCTTCTCCTCCTGCCCCCAATCCCTCCCACCATCAAAGTCTTTTCCAATGAGTCAACTCTTCGCATGAGGTGGCCAAAGTACTGGAGTTTCAGCATTAGCATCGTTCCTTCCAAAGAAATCCCAGAACTGATCTCCTTCAAAATGGACTGGTTGGATCTCCTAGCAGTCCAAGGGACTCTCAAGAGTCTTCTCCAACACCACAGTTCAAAAGCATCAATTCTTCGGCGCTCAGCCTTCTTCACAGTCCAGCTCTAACATCCANTAGAATAACTTACTAGAATTTTGATTGAGGTTGCATTGAACTTATAGATGGAATTGGGAAGAAAAGACATCTTGAAGATATTAGTTCTTCCTACCAATGAATATGGAATTATGTCTCCATTTGTTTAGTTCTCTGATATCATTATTCAAAGTTTTATAGTCTTCCTCATATAGGTCATGTATATATATTTTATTAGATTTATACCTAAGTATTTCATTTTGGGAAGTACTAATATAAATAACACTATGCTTTTCACTTCAAATTCCACTAGTTCATTGTTCGTATATAGGAAATCTATTGAATTTTGTGTATTAACCTTGTATGCTGTAATCCTGCTGTAATTTCTTATTAGTTCCCAGTTTTTTAGCCCATTCTTTCAGATTTTCTACATATTGTCTATGAACAAAGAAAGTTTTATTTCTTCCTTCCCAATCTACATACCTTTTATATCCTTTTCCTATCTTAGTGTATTAGCTAGGACATCTAGTACAATGTTGAAAAACAGTAGCAGGTGACGCAGGAGATGCAGGTTCGATCTCTGGGTTGGGAAGGTCCCCTGGAGAAGGAAATGGCAACCCTCTCCAGTATTCTTGCCTAGAAAATCCCATGGAGAGAGGAGCCTGGCGGGCTACATCCATGAGCAAAGAGTCGGATACGACTAAGCCCACACAGCAGCATGAATGATACTAGTCATGACCTAGTGGATCACAGATTTTTAGCAGACTTTAAAGGGCTGAAAAGAATATATCTGATTTGGAGGAATTCATGTTCAAATACATCCCACAACTTCTCATCCTTAGAAGCCCATGGACACATTAAAGATTAATAAAAGCTTCCAGCACATCAGGCTTTTCATTTGATGAAAAGCAAAACAACAGCAAAACTTTGCTTTTCCATTCTGCTCTCATATTTTTGTTGCATATTATACAATTTTTGTGTTTTGTTCCTGGTAAGCTTAGATACTCTCTTTTGTTAAAAATGGTCTCCCCTGATTTACAAGAAAGTAGATAATACCTAAAGAGCCAAAGACAGAAGAGGTTTGTTTCTTGAAGATCCAGCTATTGGCAGGTGTTGTGTTGAAAGAAATTTAAAAATTCAAATATATGCATGTATTTGGCCAAAGATTAAAAAAAAATGTAAATGTTTTGGGGTTGAAACAGTCTTTTAACAGATTTTAGTAATTTTACACTTCTTTTCCAATTATAAATAAAAGAATTGGGCATTACATAAAACAAGAATGGAATGTAGCAAAAATTGCTGAATGGACTTGAATATGCAGCTATGACTTTCTTGGCTAAGAGATTAATAATTAATATAAGTTTATTTACCTGACCATGTTCTATAATATCCATTTAGCAGATTTATGTGTTATGAAATTTAAATAATTTGACAAAAGTTCCTTAGACAAAAAGACTTCTTGATGTAATTTACATTCCTAGCTAGTGATTTCTGAAATCAGTAATATATGTTGAGAGCTTGTTCATATATGGTATGATATTTTACATGCTACAATTCAGATTAAACAGTCTTTGCCCTCAAGGGAAGCAGAGAAAGTTACCCATCATTAAATCTAGCTATTTTTTTTTAATAACTTTGAACAAAACCTCACTAATATGTATGTTCAGGAGTCTCAAACTTAGAGACTTCCCAAGGGGCAATTTGGTATAACACAATAAATTGTAAATTTCATTAGTTATGGGTCATGTCCACAATCTAAAAATTTCTTCTTCTGTAGGTTAAATGTTAATCTTTAGCAAAATTACATCTTTCTGAGCCATATTTTCCTGTTACCAAGTAATTTCTAAGTATTTAGCTTGATTTTGGGAAAGGATGATAATACTTTGTGATCACAATGGGAAAATTTTGTAACATTATCAGTATGGTAACATAACATCATAATTTTTGTAACATGTCAGTTTTGGTAACTGACTAGCAAGATCTATATGTGAAACAATTCTCTATACCCTGCAGTTTCACAGTACCCTCAAAATGCAATATTTTTGATATAGCTTAAAAATTATGTATCCCAAAGCCATTAAAGGGCTTCCCTAGTAGCTCAGAGAGTAAAGCACCTGTCTGCAATGCAGATGACCTGGATTCTATCCCTAGGTCAGGACGATCCCATGGAGAAGGAAATGGCAACCCACTCCAGTGGTCTTACCTGGAGAATTCCATGGACGAGGAGCCTGGCAGGCTGCAGTCCATGGGGTCACAAAAAGTTGGACACGACTGAGTGACTAACACACACACACACACACACACACACACACACACACACACACACACACAAAGCCGTTAAAACATATTATTTATTATTGCTTTGAGTTTTCAGACTCATGTGATTGGCATGTTCCATTTTACTATTTTATTCTTCATTTCAAAGATAATACCATGTTGCCCTGAATATAACCTCCTTCTCATCTCTTCAACCACTGGCAAATGTGTGTTTATTCTGCACTTGTTTGTTTTTAATTGAAGTGTACTTGATTTTGTTGTTTTTCAGTCACTCAGTCATGTCCAACTCTTTGCGACTCCATGGACTGCAGCACACCAGGCTTACCTGTTGTTCACCATCTCCGAGTTTGCTCACTCATGTCCATTGAGTTGATGATGCCATCCAACTATCTCATCCTCTGAATCACCCTTCTCCTATTGCCTTCAATCTTTCCCAGCATCAGGGTCTTTTTCAGTGAGTCAGCTCTTTGCATCAGGTGGCCAAAGTACTGGAGTTTCAGCTTCAGCATCAGTGCTTCCAATGAACATTCAGGGTTTGTTTCTTTTAGGATTGACTGGTTTGATCTCCTTATAGTCCAAGGGACTCTCAAGAGTCTTTGTCAACACCACAGTTCAAAAGCATCAATTCTTCGATGCTCAGCCTTTTTTATGGTCCACCTCTCACATCCATACATGACTGCTGGGAAAAACCATACCTTTTGACTATATGGACCTTTGTCAGCAAAGTAGTATTTTCTTTTTTCAATGCACTGTCTAGGTTTGTCATAACTTCTCTTCAAAGGAGCAAGTGTCTTTTAATTTCATGGCTGCAGTCACCATCTGCAGTGATTTTGGAGCCCAAAAAAATAAAGTCTGACGCTGTTTCCACTGTTTCCACTGTTTCCCCATCTATTTGCCATGAAGTGATGGGACCGGATGCCATGATCTTTTTTTGAATATTGAGTTTTAAGCCAGCTTTTTCACCCTCCTCTTTCACTTTCATCAAGAGGCTCTTTAGTTTTTCTTCACTTTCTGCCATAAGGGTGGTGTTATCTGCATATCTGAGCTTATTGATATTTCTCCTCACTGACCTGATTCCAACTTGTGCTTCACCCAGCCCGGCATTTCTCAGGATGTAAGGGCTTCCCTTGTGTCTCAGCTGGTAAAGAATCCTACTGCAATGTGGGAGACCTGGGTTCGATCCCTGGTTGGGAAGATCCCCTGGAGAAGGGAAAGGCTACCCACTCCAGTATTCTGGCCTGGAGAGTTCCCTGGACTACAGTCCATGGGGTCACAAAGAGTCGTACACAACTGAGCAATTTTCCCTTTCACTCTGCCTATAAGTTAAATAAGTCAGGTGACAATATATAGCCTTGATGTGCTCCTTTCCCAATTCTGAAGCAGTCTGTTGTTCACGTCTGGTTCTAACTGTTGCTTCTTGGCCTGCATACAGATTTCTCAGGAGACAGGTCAGGTGGTCTGGTCTTCCCATCTCTTTCAGAATTTTCCACAGTTTGTTGTGATCCACACAGTCAAAGGCTTTAGTGTAGACAATGAGATAGAAGCACGTGTTTTTCTTGAACTCTCTTGGTTTTTCTGTGATCGAATGGATGTTGGAAATTTGATCTTGGGTTCTTCTGCCTTTTCTAAATCCAACTTGTACATCTGGAAGTTCTAGGTTCATGTACTGTGGAAACCTACCTTGGAGAACTTTGAACATTACCTTGCTAGCATGTGAAATGAGTGCAATTGTGCTGTAGTTTGAAAATTCTTTGGCATTGCCCTTCTTTGGGATTGGAATGAAAACTGACTTTTTCCAGTCCTGTGGCCACTGCTGAGCTTTCCAAATTTGTTAGCATATTGAGTGCAGCACTTCTACAGCATCATCTTTTAAGATTTGAAATAGCTCAACTGGAATTCCATCACCTCCACTAGATTTGTTGATAGTGATGCTTAGGGCCCACTCTGGCTCTAGCTGAGTGATCACACCATCATGGTTATCCAGGTCATGAAGATCTTTTTTGTGTAGTTCTTCCGCGTATTCTTGCCACCTCTTCTAAATATATTCTGCTTCTACCATTGTTTGCAGTTTGGGCCCTGATGTCATAAATTGCCAGTTCAAATTTTTAGTAAAATGTCTGGTTATATAACAGACCAAGATGAGCATAGCCTTTAGCAGGTAGCTGTTGCTGTGTGTCATTACTCTGTGCCCTGTTACCAAGCAACAGGTCTTGCTCAGCTATTGCTCGTTGCCTCAGTGGCCCTGTCCCCAAGCAGCCAGCTGTCAGTGAGGGACCACTGGGGAAGCGATTTGGTTGAGGATTGGTGGTGGGTGGTCATCATGTGGAGAGTGAGGTCAGAGGCAGATCTAGGCCTTCTGCTGGAGTCCCTTCAGTTACCCAGTCTTGGGCCAGTGCCTGAGCAGGAGGGCCCAGGGAACAGACTGGGGACCTTGTCCTCCTCCAGAGCCCTTACTAAGGCCCTCAACTAGTCGTGGTTCAGGCCTTTGGTGAACCTTTCCCCCATACCTTTCTCTGCAACCTAATAGCAGAGGCCGTCTGTCTGGGTCACAGTCCGTGAGACCTGGTGACCCGCCTTGGGGCACCTGAGGAGACTGAGGGCCAGTTGAGTGGGGCGCCTAACTCCCTCAGGGATGACAGCTGGGTAGGATGTGGGAACCTGGCCCTGAAGAAGCCGCCAGCTGAGATTTGCCTCGTCTTAGCCAGGACTGGGACCCTGGAGGGTGAACGTCGTGCCTTGGGACTTTGCCGTTTCTTGTCAGGACAGAGGATGGCATTCATCTGGTAGAGGTTTTCAGGAACATCATTACTTGATCATGACCTGACTGAGCAGTCTGCAGCTACTAACCACGCCCATTCCTCACCATTTGCATTTAAAGGGACTTGCTGAAAGCTTTCAGTAATTTTGGGGTTCCTAGGGCATGAGCCGGAGAAGGCAATGGCATCCCACTCCAGTACTCTTGCCTGGAAACTCCCATGGATGGAGGAGCCTGGAAGGCTGCAGTCCATGGGGTCGCTGAGTCAGACACGACTGAGTGCCTTCCCTTTCACTTTTTAACTTTCATGCATTGGAGAAGGAAATGGCATCCCACTCCAGTGTTCTTGCCTGGAGAATCCCAGGGTTGGCAGAGCCCAGTGGGCTGCCGTCGGTGGGGTCGCACAGAGTTGGACACGACTGAAGCGACTTAGCAGCAGCAGGGCATGAGCCACATCTGTACATCTCCTTGTACGAATCTGTAATAAACCTTTCTCTGTTCCAAACTCTAATGTTTAGTATTGATGGGCTTCACTGTGCATCAGGCACACGGGCCTGCGATTTCGGTAACAATTGCAGTCTTAGAAAATATCCTATTAAGTGATTATCATTTGCTCCTTATCATAGAAAATTGCTAATGTGTGCTGATTTATTTTGTTCATTCTTTAAGTTAATTCAGCCTGGAAATTATGTGTCCGGTGTGGCATACCACCCTGCTAGATGGCATATTAAAAGGCGAAGACATTTAATACACCATTGCTGTTATACAAAAATGTGTTACCAGTGATTTTACTTCAGCAGGCCCCAAATCCAAAAAGGCAGAGGATACAGGCAAAGGCCCTTCACTTACAAATCCTGTGGATGTATTGAAAAAAATTGAGGTAAGGTTTTCTTCTCACTATAAGAACAGACTGAGAAAATATCATATCTCTTTTTGTCTTCTGCAACCTTTCCACCTTCTGTCTCTTTTAAATGACTTGTGAATTTGGCAGAGTCAAGCCCAGCATACAGGGTAGCTAGCAATGTTTGAACAATGTTGGCTGGGAGCTATGGGGGCTCCATCCTATTCTCTCTACTACCCACCTGTTAGCTTGCCTCACCTATCATCTGCCTCTTTTCCACTCTATTCCTCTTTTCCTCTTGAATTATGCATGGGAAGGAAACATAAATGTATATCTCTAAAAACCTCTCATTTTTTTTCTCTTATTGGTATATGTGTATTTTTAATGCTTTTATTCTGTCTTATGTCTAAAAGATTCTATTGAGGGAAAATCCTTTCTTATGGCACTTATTTTTATTGCCTTTTAAAAAATATTTTAAAAATAAAAAGATGTAAAATTCTAAAAATTAATAAACTGAAAATAAGCCCTCCAATCCTTGCCCCTAGCCAGCCATCCAAGTCCCCTATTAGAGAAAACGAATGTTACCAGTTTCTTATATATCCTTCCAGAAACATTTTATACATAGAAAATCCTATTTTTTATTTTTAATAACAAAAAGTAATATATTGCACTCTTTGCCTTTTTATCTTATTACTTAAAATATGTTGGCTTCTGTATCAGTCTACAAAAGAGTTCCATCATTCTTTTCTTTCTTTTTTTTTTGGCTACACTATAAGAATGAACCGTAATAAATTTAATCAGTAACCTGTTGATGGACATTGCATACATGGCTGTCCTGGCGGTGATTGTTTGTTAGAAAGTATTTCACAGAGGATAGGAAGCTCTGTGAAATACCAAAGGGCTTCCCAGGCGGCACTAGTGGTAAAGAACCTGCCTGCCAACGCAGGAGATGTAAAGAGACGCAGGTTCAACCCCTGGGTCAGGAAGATCCCCTGGAGAAGGGCATGGCAACCCACTCCAGTATTCTTGTCTGGAGAATCCCAAAGACAGAGGAGCCTGGCGGGCTCCAGTCCATAGAGCTGCAAAGAGTCACACAGGACTGAAGCAACTTAGCACACGCATGTGTTTCACTTAGTGTTTCACTATTAGAAGTAATGCTAGGACTTCCCTGGCAGTCCAGTGGTTAAGGCTCTGAGCTTTCACTGCAGAAAGCACACGCATTTGATCCCTGGTTGGGAAACTAAAATCCCACAAGCCATATGGCATGGCCAAAAAAAAATTTTTTTAATTAAAAAAAAAATGTATATATATACACACACACACACACACACATATATATATATATATATAAACAGTGGAACAGTGAACCCATGTTAAATATGTGATTTCACTTGTGTAAGGTAGATTTCTAGAGGTAGATTTGCTAGGTTAATTGTTATATGTACTGTATAATATAGAAAATACAGATAATATGCATAAATAATGGCAGATCGTTCTCCATAGAGGTTATTCCAGTTTATTCCCTTATTCCCACTGTCAATGCATGAATTACCTTGCATTGATTGTGATAGTGATGATGATGATGACGATATAATCATGATAGCAGCTATTGCTTTTTGAGAACTTTTCATACAGCAGGCTCTTTTTTTACATCCGTTATGTCCTTCAGACTTCACAACAACAAAGAGAATAGGTATTATTATTCCTTATTTACCGATGAGGAAGTCAAGGCTTTAAAACTTGCCTGACCAAGTTAGCGTAGCTACATGGTAACTGAAACTAATCTTTTTTTTTTTTCTCATTTTTCCTTTATGGAAAAATCTTTCATTCACCCTCTAAAGATAATCAGTGAACATTGCTTTAAGTTTCTACTCCCTGCAAGGTGTAGGATGAGCACAGCTGATGGAAGGCACTTAGGAACAATCTCTGATTTAAAAACCTCAGTGTCTAGGGAAGAAGGTAAGATGGGAACTGAACTACTTTAGTGTTTAGGATTAGGACTTAGTTGGCTGCAACACAGAAGGTGGTGGTCCCTGGTCAGTGTCTGAAGGGTTCCCTGCTGCCCGGGACCGCCTCTCTCAGCCATGATGCCACAGCCTGTCTGCTGGACTACTCTGCTGCCCTGATCTGTTCCTCAGTCTCCTCCACGTCTCTAAGCTTGGAGATCTTGGTTAAATTTTACTTTTGACCAGTACAGGCGCTGAAGATCACTTGTCTGAAAATCAAGCCAGGAAGATTGTTGAAGGAATAGCGATAAGTGTCAAGTGTAACTGGGATGAAATGATGGATGGGGTTGCGGTTCTAGCCACCTTGTATTGATTGAACACAGATTCTGACTGTTCTTAAAACTTCCTGGAAAGAAGTTGCTCAGATGAAGTGTGCTATAAGGAAATTTAGTCTGGACCTCTGGATGTGGTTTCTCATCAGAACAAATTGTATCTCTTTATGCCCTATATTTAAACACTTTTTTTCATCACGCACATTGTCAAAACTGGAGTTTTAAATCTAGAAATCCCATTAAGTTAGCAACTTTAATAGAACAGTTAGCTTCCAGATGACTCAATTCATTTCTTCAGCAAAAGTCATTGCAGGTTTTCTTTAATAAAACTTCTGTGGGGAGGGAATGGTATCCATAGTCACATCTTATGGTGGGAATAGTCAGACAGCAGTAAACTAATACTTGAGCTTATTTCTGTATGACATGCTTCTAGGCGAATGTCTCTGTTGGATGGTCTACAGTAGTTAAACAAAAAGGACTGCTTCCTGCCCATAAGTTAACTGTTTTCCAAGTGTTTTCACATTGTGTGTTTTACATTGTTTTTCCCGTTGCTCGTAAATCCATGAAGTAGTAAGGGCAAATAGTTACATCTCACAGGAGAGAATATGGAGACTACTAAGTAGACAGATGAAGGCTAATAGCCTCACACGAAGGGAATGACGTGATGAGACAGGGTGTGGGAGGCCATTTTTCTAAATTTTATAAATCTGATATTTCTTAACTGATTTAGGTGTTTTATTGGTTTGATTTATGTCCATGTGATAGAAATACAGTTGAGGTTATTTATTTGGAGATAATTGAGATGGCAGTATTGGAAATCAAGACCTCCCACTCCCTACATAGACTGAATGAATTCTGTATTTAAAAAATATTTTTACATAACTGGTTTAAATAATTCTGTTGCTAATTATGAAATAAGAGCTAACTGCATGATTTTTCAGATTATAGCATATACTTTGCACAGAGTTAAAAATGGCCCTACAATTTACTTTAAACTACAGTCTTGTGGGATGTAGGCCTTTTTACTAGGGTTTGATTAAAATAGAAAATAAAAATGTTATATCTTAATTAACATTAACATAGCATCATTTTATATATAGGTGTGTATTTATAGACATTTCAAAATATCTGTAAATATTATTTTGTTTGCTTGCAATTTTCCAAAGGGACTGCCAGTTGGTAAAAATTGCACACATTATATTGTAGTAATAACTCATAAAAGGTAATATGGGTCAGTAGCCCCAGTATGAAGATAAATCATCTTATATCTATTACCTTCATTTTATTTGTTCTAGCTAAGTGGGGTAGGGTAACAAGAAAGGTGGAGTTTGAATTTTTATTAAAAATTGAGACTATCTGATGTAGTCTTTCATTGCCTCTCAGTTCAGTTCAGTTCAGTCGCTCAGTCGTGTCCGACTCTTTGCGACCCCATGAATCACAGCACTCCAGGCCTCCCTGTCCATCACCATCTCCCGGAGTTCACTCAGACTCACGTCCATCGAGTCAGTGATGCCATCCAGCCATCTCATCCTCTGTCGTCCCCTCCTCCTCCTGCCCCCATTGCCTCTGCTTTCCTTAAATTCATATTTGAGTGGATTTTTAAAAATGTTTAAGAGCCAAATGGAATAAAGTTGTAGTTATGCCAAATACAAAGTACATTTTCTCTCCGTATGTAATCTACAGAGCAAATATTTTACAATAAGGTGCAGTATGTACAGATTTATGAATTAGTGTTCTGATCACTGATTAAGAATAATAATGTTTTAGCTAAACTGATCTTATCCTTAATTATGAGTATTAATATATAAAACTATTGCTGTTCCCCACCTCTTAGAAAACTTGTGAAATTCTGTCACGTGTGCAAATTAAACATAGGACAGATTAGTGAGTGGATAATAACAGTAATGGAAACAGGTCACTTTTATCAAATGGAAAATAAATGTTGGTAGTCATAATAGAAATATAAAGATATAAAGTTAAATCTGTGTCTTATAAGAAGATGGCATAGTGATTTGAACAAGGTAAGTGGAGCCATCACATAACCAAAGATTTTCTGACTCTGTATCTCTTCTTTGCCTCCATTCTTAGGAGTGTTAACAAGTACTAATATTGACTCAGATTTGAGTTTTAATCTCTCTTTTTTTCAGCCTGCCAAATACATTACGAAACAAAAATCCTTGGATATGGGAAGTAAATAATAAGAGAGAACAGAGATAAAAACATAGACATCACGTTTTACAGCAGAAACCAACACAACATTGTAAAGCAATTATCCTCCAATTAAAAATAATGAAATGTTAAAAAAACATGGGTAATCTGAAAATAGGATAACCCACCCCAAGATGACTTGGTATTATTTTAAACAGTTTCAGTTAGCAGCTAAAACATAGACACTTTGAAATGTTACCATTACAATCTCTTTTCTCCTTTCACGAAGGAGAAGAAAAACAAAATAATATTCTGAAAGTTCTTCATAAGCTGAATCAAAATATTTTAGAAGGAAGTAGGATAGTAATCATAAAAATAAAGCATATGCTGTAGAGCCGAAATCGAAGCATTACCCAAGACTAAGGTTTTTTGTGTGTTCTTTTTAAAAAATATTTTTATTTATTTGGCTGCATGGAGTCTTTCTTAGTTGTGGCACATGGGGTCTAGTTCCCTGACCAGGGATTGAACCCAGCCCCCCTGTATTGGGAGCACAGAGTCTTAGCCACTGGGCCACCAGGGAATTCCCCCAAGACCGAGTTATGAAATAACAAAATCAAAGAAGGCACCCATCTAATGACGAGCCAGTGAGTGCCTTCTTTCTTGAGGTAGCTCACAGTGTCCTAGGCGAGGGCCTGGAGGTGTTGGTAAGGGAGGGTTAGAATTAGGTGCTAGGTAACTGTTCTCTTGAGGTTGGGCAGGAACGTCAGAGTCTGGTGGTTTCCGTTTAAATTAATGAAGCTTATTTATACCAGGAATTGGAAAAGAAAGGTGATGGTGAAAAATCAGATGAGGAAAATGAAGAGAAAGAAGGAGGCAAAGAGAAAAGTAAAGAAGGCGATGATGATGAGGAAGACGACGCTGCAGAACAAGAGGAATATGATGAAGAAGAGCAAGAAGAGGTAATGGTCTATTCTGGGAGAGCAGCAAAGTTCCTAAACTTAAGGATGATCTAATAAGGAGTCAGATATGTGGTATATAATTAAAATGTTAAAAACCAAGTTGATAGGAAAGTGAAATCGCTCAGTCACGTCCGACTCTTTCCAGCCCTGTGGACTGTAGCCCGCCAGGCTCCTCCGTCCATGGGATTCTCCAGGCAAGAGTACTGGAGTGGGTTGCCTTTTCCTTCTCCAGGGGATCTTCCTGACCCAGGGATCGAACCCAGGTCTCCCGCATTGCAGGCAGACGCTTTAACCTCTGAGCCACCGGGGAACCAGGGGTATATTATTATCCATGACATCAAGTCTTTGGTACTAGAATTATAGCATTGAAATTATAGTGATACCAAATGGAATATAGGAGGTAAGAGTTACTTGATAGACAGCTTTGACCGTGGAAGTTTGTAAGTTAAGGAAATGGTTCAGTTTAGTTTGAGATTTATCTCCTTAGCACTTTAAGTCAGCAATAAGGTATAAATTATGGAGTTAGTCATATTTTGAGGGGGAATCCCAGAAATACCATCAGGTTTTAAATCCCAAAGTGCATGTGGACGCTATCAGAGAACATTCATAATTCAACTTCAAGTATGACTGAGTCAGAACTCCGTGTTTTAGATCTCCAACTTTCGGAAACAAGGTGCATTTCAAAATAAGCTGGAGTCAATCAAGCAGGGTGATTTTGTTGGTCACGGCCTCTTTGGGACTTTGTAGATGCCTCACGTAAGAGTTTCTTCTGTTGATACATTCCAGTGACCATTGACTTCACTCCATTTCAGCTTCACACACCACACTGATGAATCTTTCTTTCACCTGAACTGCTCCACCTCAGAAATCTTAATTATATGCTACAATTACTTTGTCTTAAATTTTGGTTTTAGTGAAATTTATATTGGTGTGCGGAAGGGTATTGATTCATTTTTATCTGCTTCCAAATGGCTAGCCAATTGCCGGCCTCATGTACGAAATAATTTTCTTTCTGCATTGATTTGAAATTCTCCTTTATCAGCTCTTAGATTCCTTCATCTGCTTAGATGTATTTCTGGCCTCTGTTCCATTGATCTATGTCTGAATCATCACTAAGACATTCCAATTAATAGAAATTTCTCATTATTTGTTAATATTTTAAGAGCGTGTTACTCTTTTTTGAAAATTTCCTGAATATTCTTTGGCTTTTGAAATGCTCTGTTTATAAAGTCTAGACTTGACTTGAGCAGTGTTTGAAATTAACATCTGTCCTAACAAGAACAACAAACATTAGAATTCTAGTAATTTCAGAATTCTATATAGAGGACTAAACACCACCAATGGGTTCATATAACCAATGGGTTTTTAATTTTTTAAAAACCCAACTTTCTACTTTAATAAACAAATGATACATATTTTAAGGGTGAGGCTAGGTGAGTCTGGGTATAAGCAAGCTCAAAGCCTTTCCATATTTAAAGTTACTCTCTTTGCTCTTTCTAGCAGTTAACTAATGAAAAATTACTGGTAATTAACTCATTGGAGAAGGAAATGGCAACCCACTCCAGTGTTCTTGCCTGGAGAATCCCAGGGATGGGGGAGCCTGGTGGGCTGCCGTCTATGGGGTTGCACAGAGTTGGACACAACTGAAGTGACTTGGCAGCAACTCATTGATATATATATATATATATTTGAGGATGTGATAAGCATTTTGTTTGGAAGAGTAAAATGGAGCGAATTATCTTTATAACACCTACATGTAAAATTGAGAAAATACGGACTTTTTCTTCAGGCTTTTGAATGTTGTAGTTAAAGAGCAGGGGCCCAAATGAAGCCAAGAACCCTTTACGCCATCAGTTTCAACAGGTTCTGACTCTGTACCAGTCTATGTATCAAGACTACTAATCTCACAGAATTACCAAATGTGAGTCACTGAACCTACTTGGACATTCTCATGTCTAAACCCAAGTAGCATATGCTTAATTTGAAATGCAGTGTCTCTTCCTTTCTCATTTCCACTGTGTGTACAAACTGACTAGCTCACAGTTCCACACCGGTGCTCTCAGCAGGGTCTCGTGTACAAGGTGGCCGCACCTGAACCATGCCACCCCTCCCCCACACACACTACCCCCCGGATTCAGCCAGGTTTCCAGACTGTTGGATTGCTTAGCACCAGAGAAACCAGGACAACTTCTTAGATATAGTAAGGGTCTGAGCTGGAAACAGGAAATTAAAGTGTCCACCCAGTGCACTCCTGACCCCCAACCCCCTTCAAAGCCCCAGCTGCCTTGGATCATCGTAGAGCAAATCCCAGGCATTGTATCATTTCATCCATAAACATTTCAGTCAGCTCAGTCGCTCAGTCAGTCGTATCCAACTCTTGGCCACCCCACGGACTGCAGCACGCCAGGCCTCCCTGTCCGTCACCAACTCCCGGAGCTTGCTTATGTGCATCAAGTCAGTGATGCCATCCAACCATCTTATCCTCTGTCATCCCCTTTTCCTCTTGCTTTCAGTCTTTCCCAACGTCAGGATCATGTCCAGTGAGTCAGTTCTTTGCATCAGTTGGCCGATGTATTGGGAATTTCAGCTTCATTATTTCAGTATGTACTCAAAAATAAGGGCTCTTTATCACAGTAACAGCTATCATTATCATAGCTAACAGAATAAAATGTATTTCTTTAATATCATCAAGTATTAAACCAGTGTTCAGATTGTTTTAATTGGAAAAAAATATTTGCTTGTTCCAGGTGGAATCTAGTGACAGTCCATGCACTTCATGGTTAATAACTCCCTTAAATTTCTTTTAATCTATATCCAAAATGGATTTTTGAATATTTGGTAGAAAGCAGAAATATCTTCAGTCATTTACATGGATAGTAGATGCTAAAGCTGAAACTGCAGTACTTTGGCCACCTCATGCGAAGAGTTGACTCATTGGAAAAGACTCTGATGCTGGGAGGGATTGGGGGCAGGAGGAGAAGGGGACGACAGAGGATGAGATGGCTGAATGGCATCACTGACTCTATGGACATGAGTCTGAGTGAACTCCCGGAGTTAGTGATGGACAGGGAGGCCTGGCGTGCTGCGATTCATGGGGTTGCAGAGTCGGACACGACTGAGCGACTGAGCTGAACTGAGTCTTACTCACTTAGAAGAATTGGAATGTTCCCAGGGGATTAATCTCTCTTAAAAGAAACTGAGCCACCCTAGATAGAATGTCATATATCATCTTCTATGTTTGATTCACTCTGGTATTCATAAACTTATGTTTAAAGGGATAGCCCACATTATATTCTTTGTTACTACACACACTTTTAAAGTTTACTGAGGAATATATCATTTCACTTAGGAAAATGACTACATTAATTCCTACTTTGAAGATGGAGATGATTTCGGTGCAGACAGTGACGACAACATGGATGAAGCAACCTACTAGTTATGGAATTTCTCATAAAATATTTTTATGATACAGCTTCTGAACATTTGGACAGACTTATTTTCTATTTTATTTCTGATAAGGAATGAGTAAGTACTTTATTTTTGTTATTGTTTTGTTAGAAAAATACTTGTTACTAAAATATTCAGAACCACATTGCGTTTACACACTAGTTACCGTGCCAGTTAATCTCCGACACTGACATTCCTTCTCAACACCTCTGTCATCTCTCTAACGTATTCAAGTGGATTTTTTTTTTTTTTTTAATGTTTTGGATTAGAATGTGCCTGAAGAGTTTCTGCATCTTTTTTTAAGAGTTTTTGCATCTTTTAATCTATGTATTCATACTTTAAAAAGTCATTATTTAACTGCTGATCTTTTCTAAAACTGCTACTAGTCATCAAAATGGATTTCTATAATCTGAAAGTTGATTTAATACTGCACATGGAGCACTTTAGAAACAAAGAAACTTGAAAATAATTTTATTTTTTACTTTTACATGATATGTTCTGTGCTACTATATTATGACTACATAAACCTACCTGAGCTCTTACAACTGNGCTACTAGTCATCAAAATGGATTTCTGTAATCTGAAAGTTGATTTAATACTGCACATGGAGCACTTTAGAAACAAAGAAACTTGAAAATAATTTTATTTTTTACTTTTACATGGTATGTTCTGTGCTACTGTATTATGACTACATAAACCTACCTGAGCTCTTACAAATGCATATTTTATGAGATTAAAAGTTTTGTGATTGGAACACACGCACAGGGAAAAATGCCAATCTGAGCTAATTTCATAATTTAATCTCAAACCAATACGAAGACCTGGGATAAATACCTGAATTTGAGGCTAATTTCATACCATCCTATAGATTAATTAATCATCCCACTGTAACAAGTTTGTTATCTTTGAGTCATTGGTTAATGAAAAATTAGACTGAGGTATTTAATTTCATACTTGATGAAAATGTGGAGGAAGTTCAAGTTGTATAAATCTCATTGCAGAATGCATCTATGTGTAATCTGTGAGGTGTAGTGGCCTCTGTTACATTTCATAGGACTCAAACTGTCCAACTGATTTAACAATGCAGAATAAAACTCAGGTCACTTTGAAATTGAGATTAATCTTTTTTGACTCATTTAAAAACTAGCTCCCCTTTTTGTATTGGGGTAGGAGAGAAGATATCTAAAATCTTCAGCTTCCAATGACTCACATATGCCGAAGATTTTCAAGGACATTCTTATTATGTATTTTTTAAATGATTAATTAACATTACTCACCAAAAGAAATAATTTTTCCCTCTTGGGAAGATACCATGCATTGCCCTCTCACCTGAGAATCAGAGCCGTAGATTCTGTTTCTACCTTTACTGTTAAACTCAGCCTTGAAATTCAGCTTGGTTAGGTTTTCTGTGCCTTAGTTTCTTCACTTGTAGATTTCTATAAAAATTGCTTAAACTCCAACCAGACATTCTTATTATGTATTTTTTAAATGATTAATTAACATTACTCACCAAAAGAAATAATTTTTCCCTCTTGGGAAGATACCATGCATTGCCCTCTCACCTGAGAATCAGAGCCGTAGATTCTGTTTCTACCTTTACTGTTAAACTCAGCCTTGAAATTCAGCTTGGTTAGGTTTTCTGTGCCTTAGTTTCTTCACTTGTAGATTTCTATAAAAATTGCTTAAACTCCAACCAGAGTTCACCATGTGTGTTCATTCTCTAACCTTGTGGCAATGATCATGCTTAAATTTGATTCTCACCCTCTAAAAAAATTGTAGCTGGCAAAGTGATTGAAAACAGTTTTGAGAGACAGACTTGTTTTCCTCACAAAATGTATTCAAATCTGATTTTCCCATCTTATTTTCTAGTGGAAAAAAATGTGTATTGTCTTGTGCCATTTTGTGATATGGCTTTCTCAGGAAAAAAAGACCCCTTTCAATTGTGATATTTCCTCAGATCATTCACTATGGTGTTGAGGGCCATTATTCAGTATTGTGTTGATCCTATGGGGTTTCTTAAAGGAGTTTATGAAAAATTTTAAAGATTATAAATGGAAAACATGAATGAAACACTCGTCTCTTTTCAGTTGTAATGGGCAATAGTCATTTAGGATTGGTAAGTTACATGTTTCTTATTCTCTCAACTCCTTAGTACTACAGCTAATTACCATTTAATTTATACAAATCTTGCCTTATTGTTCTGTTTACTTCCTTTTTTCTGCATCTGAAGATAACATGTGAATCAGGCAAATACACCAAAGATACAGGAATCTTTTTTTCCTGGCTTTCAGTTTGTTGCCACCGTTTTAGTCCTACAGATGGTAAAGCATCGTAAGGGCAAGGATTTGCTGGGGAGGCCCAGCCATGTCTATTAAGTGCATTGCCTTCCTCCTTGGGAAGATCTTTTTATAAGTTTAAAGCAGACTAATTGTGAGAACAGGCAGGAAGTATTTGTGGGTTGCTTTAACAGTGGCAATCTTATTTTTCTGGCTTAAAATCTAAGAAGACTGTGCGATTATTCTGTAAGAAGGTAAACTTTAGTGCAGAGATTCGCCTCATACTTGATGGTGAAGTGTCTTTAAAATTTCTGTATATAAGATACAAAACTGTTTTGTTGCTCTAATGCTTTTCTGTATTTGTTTACACATTAAATTCCTGCAAAAAAAAATGGTGTCCTTTTGTTTTATATTATTTTGACCCTATTGAAATGTTTGAGAAAAAATTTGTTAGTACTTATTTTACCTAGTACAATAACTGTATATTTGTTGAGCAGGATGCCAGTATCAGATGTTCTTGAACAAACCACCATCAACAATAAAACTCTAAGTGATTAAAAGCTGTAAGAACAAACTAAGAGATTTGGATATTGAGAGAATGCTGACATTCATTGGACCTTGTTAACCTTTCCTTCCCCACTTTGAGAGGTACAGTATCATGGCTCTTCTTCAGTATGCTTAAAGGCTCTGAAGTAACTTTTTATAAGAAAAATTATAAATACAATTTTAAGATTAAGATGCTTTTAAAAATGAAGAAACCAAGGTTTACACCACAGATTCTCCATTAAATAACTGCAAATAACTGATTTTTGTTACTAGTATTTTTGAAAATTAGTATTTTGAGATGAAAAGTTTCATAATAAAATTTAGATGTAAATAGAGCATATTGTTACATGATCAATCTGTAATCTCCATGCCTCATAAGGCCTTTTTCACTGCAAATAACGTTCATCTGAAATTTGTTTTCATTTCCTTTCGCTTAGGTACTGTAAGTCATCCAGTGTATTTTGTTTCAATATAAGGGAGAATCTGAATTGGTAAATCTTTGGCAATTCGGTCTATCTTACATAGTATCTCTTTCATCAAAGAGTTAGAAGAGGAGAAAAGATTTGCTTTATTCAATTAAATTAACCGGCTTCCATTTTTTGATTGAATAATAAAATAGAAACTTTATTACATTTTGTATATCTTTTAAAATGTGAAAAATAAGGGGCAGAAAGTTTTAAAACCGTTTTACAGATGTACATGCTAACATAATATTTTACAATTCCATGCTGCATTTGTATAAAATACATTATACAAAAGTTTTATATAATTTGCATACATAAAATAATTAAAGCATTCAGATTTCTGTGATCCAACAGTGCAATATGCACATACTTGGAAGAAAAATACTGATTTCCTGAGCAACGTAATTCAAAACAAGAATGATGTACCATTTAAATACAGACTTCTCAAAACTCCACCTTTACTATGTTAACACTTTGACTGGATCCTGTTTCATGGTATTTCTAAAACCTAATTAATTTTATGCTTCATATTCCAAGTACAGAGAAGCCTGGTAGGCTACAGTCCATGGGGTCGCAAAGAGTCAGACACGACTGAGCAACTTCACTTCATATTCCAAGTAGGTAATTTTAGTAAAACTAATGACTAAATAGTGGTTCATTTAAAGAACTCTTCAGGCCATTGAACAAGTAGGGTTCAGAAAAAGACAAGCTTTAAAATACAAGTTTTCGAAGAAGTTAACATTACTGTCTTCTAATTCCTAATGACTCTATAACTGATCTTAATATATCTTCTAAGGACACAAAGCCTATAATTTTCTAGGAATAGGATTGCAAAAATAATTGAAATACCATCCCTTGTTTGAAACAAGCTTAACCATTTGTATCCAAACTTTAAGAAAGAACTGCCCCTTTTAAAAATAAGCAGGTTTTTCTTAAACACTTGCAACTCCAACATTTTAAGTGAACCAAATGCAGTGATTCACAGTTGTTACTTTTACATCTGTATGTATATACATGTGTATGTATCTTCTAATGTAAAGTCTCAAAGTAAATTCAAATAAGGATTTCAACACAAAAGCCACAATATCAAATAACTTTTCTTGTTTTATTAAGTTTTACAAAACAATCTGCATTTACTACAAATTTTGTAGTACTACTTAGTACTTTTTGAAAGTTAAAATTATTTTATCTATTAAATGCTTAGGAAATTGTTTTTAAATGATAAGGATTAAAATCTAGAATTCTATATATATAACATATAGAATTCTCTCTATATATAACATATATATAGAATTATATGTAATTCAAACTATATTCAATCAAGTAAAAATATATATTTAATTTTAACTTTTTAATTATAATATATATAATTCAAACATAAGGAAAAAGGAAACTGCCTGTGTCAAAGGATATGTTATACTTCCTTCAAGGAATAGGACACTCTGCAAGACAGAAAATGGTTTTAACCAATACAGAATACCTACTTTTTAAAATGTTAGTGATTTTGGAAATCAGACTTCTCTTTGTCAATTTCCAAGTATCACAAGCAGAAAGGAATCCTTGACTATCTTGAAATTTCATCAATTTGATGTAAACAAAGTTCTTCAAAGGCCATCTAGCCCATTCTATCCTAAAATAATCTTTTATTTTCTTCCCTAAAACTTGATTTTCAGCAGGCTTAATAAATACAATGTAAACTGATCAAGTTAACACTGAACATAAATTAGAAAGATGACCAAGGCACATTAAAACAATTTTTTAAATCTCAAACTAAGAGAGTCACCCAAAAAGTCAATTTGCTACAGACCTCAACATTAACGCTTTCTGGTATTACCTAAGGCCCTCTGATATATATACGGAAGGGCTTTAATGTTTGACTTCTTTGTCCTGTCTTTCTCTGACACATTGCTCCTGAAAGTACATTAAGCCTCATTAAGCATATATATATATATTTTTTTTGTTCACCTCACTTTGTATCCAGATTGAAATCTCAAATATAAAACAACTGGTCAAAAAGCTTAAACATTAAAAGTTAGGAAATAATGCCCAGAAAATGAGGTGTTATTATGTATCTTAAGGTACATACTTTATTAAACACAAAATAGGCAAACCAGACTCCACCAAATCTTGCTTCTAATGAATTATTTTGATAACATTTTAAAAACACATACTTTTAAAAATTAAATCATGGAATCAATATGCAAATGCAATTTAGCCAGAGTCTGTCTGATCCACAGTAGATCTTAAAATGTAGCCCTATAAACCCCTTCTTTCTGACCAAACCATACACCTCTGGCCTCTGTTCCCCAGTGTGATGCTCTAATTCAGGGAAAGAGGATCTAAGTTGAACATTTTCTCTCTGAAAAACTCTAGAGGCAAAGGGATCAATAAAGCAATATATCTGTTACCGCTAATGCTAACAGTCTCTTTACCCCTGCTTTTCTCCAACAGACCTCAGAGATAGACTGAAAATGTTTTCATCCCATTAACTTGTGCTTGATAGTGCAGGTGGAGGCTAATTTTATACAGCCTATGTTATGAATCCTATTGGAATATCTAAAACAATGCTTAATTCTAAAAATTATATTAAGGCATTAAATGTAATTAAGGCATGTTACTACACGTAATACAGCAACAACTTATTACAGTATGTAAGGAAACATTTCCTAAATAATGGTAATCTGTACATGTGTAACACTTTCATCAAAGAACAACAAAAGTGCTTTCAAATATCAGAGGCAAATAAAATTCCTTAAAAAACAGAAGCAGTGGCAGTATTCTTTAAGAGATAAAGATAACTTTTATGTCCTGACATAATCCAGTGTTCTAATGACCAAATGGCAACTTCCCAACAGTAATACATTATTTGGGGGGTTCAATAATAATATATCTCACCCTCTATTACAGACATTATAGATTACGTTCCCATTTCTGTTCTACTTATGCTTTCATAGTGTATGAACTAAGTGTTTTTTTAAAACTTCAAAACAGAATTTTAAGTGCTATCAAATAATTTTAAAATCAGACTTTCTTGCAACTGAACATCTTGATGGTTCACAGTATTAAAATTTTCATCAGTTGCAGACATCTGATGCTATCATTATTTGCTTAATAAATTTATTACTAATAACCTCAAAACAAAAATACTTAAAAAATAAAATTTAAAGACAACCAGTCTTGACTAAGAAAAATGATGCATTTTTTAAGAACTTCCTAGACACATATTCAAATTCATTTCTGCTTTAAGCATTGATATAACAGATACAGATTCACTGCTTTCAATATCAACAACTAGCAACTGTAGGGATTTTATACTCAACCCATTTGTAAGTGGCTCCAAATTAAAAAGGTGAAAAACCATCTTCAGTCTCTCTAAATTCTGCCTTTGAAGTGGTTACTGACTAACTGATTCACCACATTCCAAATGCACATGTGATTGTTAACAATGTAACTGTGGACTGCCTGCTATGTTTTGTGTTGAGCAGCAGGTAATTGAGAATCTTGACTATATAGTTTATGATCATCTTGTGGACCAAAGGGTATTCCTTTAGTTGGAGCAATTCCATTTTCCATTTCTCTCTGCTGTGATGGGGGTGTGACTCCTGAATGCAAATGTGAAGAATCCACTGTTGAATGGTGACTGACATCCACCTTAGCTAAAATTTCATAATACAGCAAATAAAACACTGGTGTTATTATGCCTACTATCAACATTATCACTACAGCTGTCCACCACCCTATTCCCCAGTCTGCTCCATAATAAGGGTCCTTGCGTTGAATGTTTTTATCAGGTTCAAAACGGACCTGTTGTGCTGTCAAAGCAGACACCACCTCATTAAGGTTCTCTCTTTTGGTGTCTGTACATTTTACGATTTGTTCAATGTCCCGGTCTACTTCTTTTAGAAAGCTACCAGCTGACTCAGTGGAAGAAAGAGAGTCATTAGCTGACAAAACCTCCTGTTGTTCTGGAAGGTATTGAACAGTAGAAGGACGTGAAGCCTGTCTTCCTTTTGGAGGATAAAGTGTTTCAGTCAATGAACTAAACTTTTTTACTGGAATTTTGATAGACCTAAGGGCAAAAAAGTCTTGGTCACTGATGAGATTGTTAACCCTCTTGATATCTGCTACCTGTAAGAAAAAAAAAAGCAACAATCAACTAAAATCTGAATCAAAATAAAAGTAGTAACAATTCATTCATCCCAGTTACTTTTACAGGGGACAAAATGAGCTTAATATTAGAAGCACTGAGTTATCACATCCAGAAAGATTTTATTTGTGAATAACAGTTCTACACCACCCTTGATCTACCAGTCTTAAGAAATCACCAATTATATTCTACCATCACCCCATATATTGTTAACACTAATTCTAGTTATTTAAATAGATTCTAGGATCTTTTGATATTTCTCTTTGTACCTCATGTACAAATATCACACTCTGCTTGCTTGTAAAGAATTTGTGAAGGAAGGATTACAGACTTAAGTTCTTTCTTCTTATGTGGCAGTTAAGAGTATAGGCAAATGTCGACTTAACGCAATAAAAGTACCATGTTTTATCAAAACTAAGATGCCATCCACTCTTAGGATGTCCCTTTATTTTATGTATCATTAAGGTTAAAAAAAACTCCACCAAATATTGAAGATGCCACCATTCTAATTTTAAAGATTTTAAAATATTTTATTTTAAAAAATACATGTTGGAATTAATAAAGTGATAATTTATCTCCTTCACTTGTTTTCTGAAGCCATTTCCCCCCAAACTTCTTGCTGTAAATGCATTATTCAGCTCCTCCCAAGATCACTCATTTCTCTAGGCTTTCCTTGTATATTTCCTTGTACCTGTCTATATATCCTATCCACCTGCCAACATGGCAAGAGTAAGGGAGTATTTCTCAGGCTACCGGTTACTATGCCAGATTCTCCAACTACCTTTAAATTATTAGTCCATCAAAGCTGTAAACTAAGCCCTGATCATTTATCACCTGATTGATGTCAGAAAGGTTAAAGTGAATCTAGGATAAAACTTAGATTTCTGACATGGCCAACAATGGATAATCACGTCCCTCATAAGATACGGAACACTGTAGAGGGATAAAAGAGAATGAACACAGATTTCACATGTGTTGACTTTGAGGTGCCTGAAAATATGAAAGTGGAGGATGTCCAAAAGGCAGTTAAGAGATGAATGTCTAAAATTCAGAAGAATGATCCAGCTAAAGAGAGAGACTTGTGGATTACCAGCAGAAACGATAATTGAAGTCACAAGAGTAGATCGCTAGAAAAAGGTTTGCAGGAAAGAGCCCTGAGGAATGCCGACATTTGAGGTGCGTGCTGAGTAAGAGAAAGCCACAAAGGAGCCTGAGAAACAGTAGCCGGGAAAGCACTATGTGATAGTGGTTAAAAGCTTAGGCTACCTGGATTTGAAGCATGACCTTGACATTTTCTAGCTGTATGCTTTGGGGCAGGTTTTTTAACCTCTCTGCATATCAGTTTCACGTATGTAAAATGACCGTAATATTACTATCTACCACATACGGTTACTGTGAAGATTAATGTATTAAAATGTCCAAAGAACATCTACAGTGAAACACATTCATTATGCAAGTGTTAGCTCATATTAAACTTTAATAGTAGGAAAATTAGAAACCTGCATAATCCAGGTTGTCAAAGAGGGTTTTTAAGAGGCAGTAGTGACCTGGATCAACTGAGTATTACTGATCCAGTGTGATGCAGAATGAGAAAAAGTGAATTCCTTTGACATATATATGTGGAAGGAAAAGAGAGGAGATGACAGTGGAATGTTAAAGGGTGCTTCGTCATTTTACTACCTTAGCAATCTTTTTTAAGACAAATGAGGATTCACTGACAACCTGAAAGCCTGACCCTATTCTCTTTAAATGCTCTTTTGTTTGGTATCGTACATTCCAACTAATACCTACTCAGCAATCTTTCTGAACCATGCTTCCAAGATTTAGCCTCTACCTCTCTAAATAGCCCTATAATGTTTTCTCTGTTATGGTAACTTCCTTGGTTACATTTAGGAGTCCAACCCTGAACTTTTTGTTCCTCTTATCACTGTTTTATAACAGACATATTTTAATAATTCCTAAGGTTGAATATTTATAAGCAGAATATGGCATTGCTGCTGCTAAGTCACTTCAGTTGTGTCCGACTCTGTGCGACCCCATAGACGGCAGCCCACCAGGCTTCCCCGTCCCTGGGATTCTCCAGGCAAGAACACTGGAGTGGGTTGCCATTTCCTTCTCCAATGCATGAAAGTGAAAAGTGAAAGTGAAGTCGCTCTGTCGTGTCTGACTCTAGCGACCCCATGGACTGCAGCCCACCAGGCTCCTCCGTCCATGGGATTTTGCAGGCAAAAGTACTGGATATGGCACTAACTTCCATAATTTTTAAATGATAAATCCTTTTTGTAAGATTAATCTTTTTTTTTCTTCCTATTAGTTGCGCTCTGTCAAACAGAGCACTGTTTAACCCCCTAACTCCGCTTTATCAATTTTCCCATTACTATGGCCAATGCCATCGTCTCTGTTAAGCTAACTGCCTTTCATCACTCTACATTTAATTAAGGAAACAGCAGACACATCCTGTGATTGCCCCTAATACATTTTCTATCAGCTTCTCTATCCTTGCTATAAATANGGAGGTGGGAAGGGACCGGGAGGAGGCGGAGGGCGGGGGCGCGAGGGCGAGCCCAAGAACCCGGGACTCCCTCGCCACAGGCCGACGCGGGCGCGCAGGCGCAGGGATTCCGCCGTAGCCCGGGAGTCCGGTGCGGGCTCCAGCCCCGCCCCTGACGCCAGCCCCGCCCCTGACTCCTCCCCTTGGCCCCGCCCCCTCATTCTCCAGTACATAAAAGCTTTGGGACGAAGTCCGCAGGCGAATTCAGCTATTTGGGCAGATCTCGTGTAGTCGTCTGTTTCTTTCGCACAGCGTTGGCCAAGACCGGCTGGAAAACACTGAGGGGGGCGGTACTGAGGGTTTGTGAGGGTTTGTCCGGGGCTGATGTGCATTTCCTCTTTGCCTCTGCCTCTGAATGTTTGTGTGGTGTGGGGAAGGACGCCCCGAAGCATAGTATTGACATCCATATTTTAAATTTTTCCGTGCTTCTTGCTCTTCGAACTGAATCCTCTCCACTCCTGCAGAAAAGACAAAATACTGGAGGGAAAAAAAAAAAAAGGCCCTTGGGCGGCGGCGGACAATTGTTTCAGCCTTTATATTCTTAGATGAGGGAAGTGAGCCACCTAGAGTTAGGCCCCGGAAAATGTTTGCCTTTGAGCCCGGGGATTTCAGGCTTCCTTTTCTCAATGAGACAAGGCTGTTTACACATTGCAACTTAATTTGTTTTGAAAATTAACTGAAAGCCTACCACGTTTGTTTTGAAGTCAGTAAGATTTTAGTTTATTAAATGACAAACTCGTGACATCATACATGGTGCTTCTTAGAAATTTACTGAATGAGTGTGATAACATGTTTGAATTTACGTAAAAAGGTGTAAAGCGTTTTTAATGATGTGCGTAATGTCTCCCAGTGTTGACGTTAGACTTTACACTTTGACGACCGGGCTATTCTTATGACAATATAAATTTTAGACCCAAACAGGCAGGGTGCAGTGTACTTCTTTGAGGAATGTCTGGATATTTATGCATCATGAAGTCTTCGAAGCTTTGTTTTAAATTATTTTCAAAGATTATGTTTTCTGTTTTCTGGGAAGTGCCTCAGTAAAGGTTAGGAATTCTGCATTGCAATTTTTTTTCTTTTATTTCTGAAGATAGGCACTGTGCTCCACAATGCAACAAAAAGAACTGGAGTAAAATTTAAAAAAAAAAAAAATGTTTTTTAAGTTTGTCGGAGCTGTTCTGTGTGCTGTTGCCCTCCTGACACCCCTGTCTGTAACCATTTATCACTGAGACATTTTCTCATCAGTAGACAAAGGATATTTCCCCTACTTGATGTGTAGGACTCAAGCAGCTCAGCCTTCGTGAATGTTAATGTGAATACAACCTTCTTTCTGCATATAGGTTTCTTTTCTTATTTTAATGTCAATAGGCAGTGGAATCCATGTGAAAGTCCAAGAGGTAGAATTTCAAGCGCTTCTACAGGACTGCCACCTATTCCCTTTGTATAAATACTTTCTCAGTGGTATGTGCATGCTCTTGAACCATTATTTATAATTCACAAAGGTGCAGTGCTGAACTTTTTACAAAAAGACAATAATAGAATTATATTTTATTATAAAAATATACAAAGGAGGCAGTTAGCCATGAAGTTTGGCCAGGTTCCAAAAAACTGGCCAGTAGGAACAAATACTTTGTCTGAGGAAAAGGATGTCCCTAGTACTGAGCAAGGCTAAAAGGATTTTCAGTTTTTTAGATCTCTGACAGTTTTCAATCAAAGGCTCTAGACAAAAAAAATATGTAGTTTCTAGGAATGTATATTTCTGTTTTAGGTTTTGTGGTATGTCTCAGAATAAAAACTGTATTTTAATAAGAGTGTAAATTGATGCAACCAGTTAAGAGTGTTACTTGGAAATATGAAAGTTAAAAATGTAAATGACTGAATTATTACATTGCAAAGTAATTACCTTGGATTCACTTACAGATAAACATGTATAAGATGTAACAGGCATTTTCAGGAATGTTTATTACAGTAATAGCCAAAAATCTGAAAATATTTTAAATGTTCATCAATAACAGACTGAAAACTTCTGGTACTTTTAAATAATGCAATATTATGCCTTTGCTCAAAGCAATGAAGTTGTTTTTCGTATTTTCTGATTTATTAATTTAATTACCTAACATGCTTTTTCTGGAGAAGAACTATGTGTGAAACCTTTGTTGTAGGCATTGGGGATACAATGCTTAAAAAGCCAAATTTTCCTTATTCATGGGGCTTCCATAACTAGGCACATGGAAAGAGAGTTCTCCAGAATGTATTTTAAAGAGAAAAAGTAAGATGCCACATAGAATGTGTGATGTCATTGCTTTGGAATTCAATTTTAAATGCACACCCCTCCACCCTCCCCACTCTGACACACACGTTCATATATCTGTACAGGAAAATGTGTTTAATTTTTCTTTCTAGAAAATTACTAAAGAAATTTTTAACAGTGGTTGGAAGGACTAGATGTGGTGGAAACCTTTGCCTTTTCTGCTTAGACCTCTCTACATACACTGAATTTTTATTACCATGTGCTTTTATTATTATTGAAAAACATTAAGGTTGAAGGCTTCTTTTTTTAACAGGCTGTGCTTGCTGGGTCTTTGTTGCTATGTGGGATTTTCTCTAGTTGCAGCGAGTGGAGGCTCCTCTCTAGATGCAGTGTGTGGGCTTCATTGTGGTGCCTGCTCTTCTTGCTGAGCACTTAGGGTATGCAGGCACCAGTAGCTGTGTTTTCTGGGCTCTAGAGCATAGGCCTAATAGTTGTGGCACAAGGGCTTAATTGCTCTGTGGCACGTGGGATCTTCTTGCATTGGCAGGTGGATTCTTTACCACTGACCCATCAGGGAAGCCTGCTTTTTATTGTTGAATAACTGGACTTGTTTTATCCACAGTTAGCCAATAGTCAACCATGCACCACTTAATCATTCCTGACTCTCTTGGTGCTTTGTATTCTAGTGAGTATCTATAAAAATGGAACCAGATCAAGTCCCTTGGAATCAAAACACAAAAGAGTAATGGAACATTTGATTGTTTTTATATTTCTTCTTTATTTCCCTTTGCCAGATTTCTTTCAACCTTGCTTTTTTGACTCTCTACTCCTTGTATCAGTTTATCACCTGTTCCTTCTCATTCTACTTTCTAGAAGCAAAGACTGTAGTACACCAAGGAAATACTTAAAGGACTTTAAAATTGGATTATGAGATGAGACCTAAAAAAACCTCCCCTCATCTCTGATCTTCAAACAATCTATATGTAGAAAAAAATTATTGTGTCTCTTCTCCTGAAGTCTTTAAAAAAAACAGTCTGCGTGATTTAGATATGTTCCACTAGAGGTAAGCCAGATGAACTCCCTAGCTGCTGTTCCTCCTCTGATTCTAAAGCAGAGTGATTATCATAATCAAGGGCTCCCTGGTGGCTCAGACAGTAGAGAATTCGGGAGACCCAGGTTTGATCCCTGGGTTGAGAAGATCCCCTGGAAAAGGGAATGGCTACTCACTCCTGGAGAATTGCCTGGAGAATTCCAAAGACAGAGGAGCCTGTCCAGCTATAGTCCATAGGGTCACAAAGAGTCAGACATGACTGAGTGACTAACACTTTCACTTATCGTAATGCTCTGCCATAATGTGTATAAGAGTCAAGTGTACCTCAGGAATTCAGAGTTGTTTGCAAATGCAATTTTAATGTATTTGTACATGCAACTATAAGTGGTTATAAATGCAAGTGAATATAATTCAGGGATATTAACTGTTGAATATGATTTGAATGGCTTCAAATGTCTTTATCTACAGACATTATTAGATGAAAACTAGACTCAAAATACTATTCTTAAATTCTCTAGCTAGGAAATTATTACACAAAGAAAGGAATAGTTACATGTTTACAATTAAGTAGACTATAATTTGAAATTCCTTGTTTCCTGTGATCTCTACAATTACTCTGGATACATAATTAAATGGGGCGGATGAATGTCCTAGAATATGTATCCTGCTTGCTGTCTTGCCTACTCTTCCAAAGACCTACAATGGTCAATAGACTTAAGTCCACTTTCACCAAAGGAAAACACAACAGATGACCCCATCAATGAATTGGATAAGAACGTACAAAATTGGAGAGCAAGTCAAAATAAAGTCTAGAGAGTAGATCCAGTTACATTTCTAAGTATTCAGTAGTGTACTCATGGAGTTAGGAAGATCAGCAGGTAGGGAAGCATGAAGGGAAAATGAAGAGGTACATGGAAAGATCTCCAAAATGAAGACACAAAAGTGTTTTCCTGTTCTAGCCCATGTCTTTCCAGATAGTTAAAGACCTCTCCCATGGCAGTCCTCAGCTTAACCAACAGTATTTGAAAAAACAAGACAGAAATTCCATTCCCAGATAAAGAATCATAGAACAGCGAGGTGCATATACCTAAAGGGAAGGTAGTACTCGTCTGACAAAATATAGACAGAAATTACATCTATTCATTTGATAAATACTAATTAAGCACCTACTGTGTTTCAGGTTCTGTTTTAAGGGCCAGGGATCTATAGTAACCAATCAAGCCCAAATCCTTGTTCTCTTGGACCTTATATTCTTGTGGTAAAAGAGAGAGAAATAAATGGAACATTACTATGTAAGATAGCGATAATTTCATGGAGAAAAACTGAGTAGGGAAGAAGTTTGCAGTGGTTTGTTGTTTTTATTGAAGTATAGTTGATTTACAATGTTCTGCCAATCTCTGCTGTACAGCAAAGTGATTCTGTTTTACAGATATAGACAGTGTTTCGGGTTGGTGGGGGGAGTTTGTTTTAGGGATTGAGTGGATAAGGAAAGGCCTGACTTTTGTTTCACATGTTTTTATTTATTTGGCTGTGACAGGTCTTAGCTGTGGCACATGGCATCTCGTTCCCTGACCAGGGATTGAACCCCAGGCCTTCTGCATTGGGAGCATGGAGTTTTAGCCATGAACCACCAGGGAAGTCCCAGGAAAGGGACTGATTGAAAAGGTAGATAGGCGCCAGTCTGAGGAGAGTGTTTGAGAGCCACATTGGCAGCTGGGAGGAGAACTTGCCAGGCAGAAGGAAGAGCCAAGAGCCCAGTCAGATGGCTGGAGTGGATTGTGCCAGGTCTGAGAGCAGCAGGACATGAGGTTCAGTTCAGTTCAGTCGCTCAGTCATGTCCGACTCTTTGCGACCCCATGAATCGCAGCACGCCAGGCCTCCCTGTCCATCACCAACTCCCAGATTTCATTCAGATTCACATCCTCTGTCGTCTACTTCTCCTCCTGCCCCCAATCCCTCCCAGCATCAAAGTCTTTTCCAATGAGTCAACTCTTCTCCTGAGGTGGCCAAAGTACTGGAGTTTCAGCTTTAGCATCATTCCTTCCAAAGAAATCCCAGGGCTGATCTCCTTCAGAATGGACTGGTTGGATCTCCTTGCAGTCCAAGGGACTCTCAAGAGTCTTCTCCAACACCACAGTTCAAATGCATTGATTCTTCAGCACTCAGCCTTCTTCACATGAGGTTAGAGGGCACCAAATAGGATAGGACTGTGTAGGCCATTCCTAAGACTTGGGCTTTTACTCCCAGCAAGGTGGGAAACCATGGGAGGATTTGGTGCAGAGGAGGACATTAAATACATTTTAAATGGATTGTTTAGTAGAGACAGGATACAAGCAGATAGATCACTGAGGAGGCTATGGCGGTAACGGGGGCAGGAAAGAGGTTGGCTTTAGTCAGAGAAGGCATAAAATATCAGATTGATTTGGATTAGAAATACCTGGCTTAATCATGCAAATTCCTGAGGTTACATCATATTGGTTTTCAAGATACTTTTCACCAGTTCCTTCTTGTATACCTTCATTTCCCCTGTTAATACTAAATAAACCAGATTTACCACTGTGGCAATTGATGGATCTAAGTAAAGTTTCCCTTCTCACCATGTTTTCTTTTATTTACAGTTAAGGTTGAGCTGATTTTTTTTTTCTTTTTGTTCCCAAGCTTTAATCCTATCTGGCTTCTAAATCCCTTCAGAATTGTTTGAAGCAAAGAATGCCTGCTGACTTCAAAGAGTGTTTCACACTTGGATTTACTCACTGGGGCATATAATGAGAGTGGTAGAACCTTCCTTTCCACAGAACTGCGTGTTTGGCAATGGTATATATTGACTGGTAAGCAGTCTGTTAAGAAAAAACACCCTGAAACTCATTTTCTTTTAATCTATTATTTTACGAAGGACTTATATTCCTTCTGAATATTCTAAATCTTATCTGCTATTTTATAGGAGAATCAACTTGTATTAACAGAAAATTGATTAACTTCCCTTTCATTACTTTGACCTTAAGACTACACTACAGACTTGGTTATCTGTGGCATAACATAGTATAAATGAATAATTGGTGTATGAAAGTGAAAGTGAAGTTGCTCAGTCGTGTCCAACTCTTTGAGACCCCATGGACTGTAGTCTACCACACTCCTCCTTCCATGGGATTTTCCAAGCAAGGGTACTGGATTGGGTTGCCATTTCCTTCTCCAGAGGATCTTCCCAACCCAGGGTTCAAACCCAGGTCTCCCACATTGTAGGCAGACACTTTACCATCTGAGCCACCAGGGGAGGTGTATAAAGATTTCTAAATCTTATTGCCTTACTACACCAGTAGTGTAGTAAATACACTAAATAGCATACTGAAAAGCAGAGACATTACTTTGCCGACAAAGGTCCATCTAGTCAAGGCTATGGTTTTTCCAGTGGTCATGTATGGATGTGAGAGTTGAACTATGAAGAAAGCTGAATGCCGAAGAATTGATGCTTTTGAATTGTGGTGTTGGAGAAGTCTCTTGAGAGTCCCTTGGACTGCAAAGAGATACAACCAGTCCATTCTAAAGGCAATCAGCCCTGGGTGTTCTCTGGAAGGAATGATGCTAAAGTTGAAACTCCAGTACTTTGGCCACCTCATGCAAAGAATTGACTCATTGGAAAAGACTCTGATGCTGGGAGGGATTGGGGGCAGGAGGAGAAGGGGACAACAGAGGATGAGATGGCTGGATGGCACCACTGATTCGATGGACGTGAATGAGTGAACTCTGGGAGCTGGTGATGGACAGGGAGGCTTGGCGTGCTGTGATTCATGGGGTTGCAAAGAGTCGAACACGACTGAGCGACTGAACTGAACTGAACTGAACACCAGTAGTAAGAAAATTTTCAGAAGAAAATTCCTTGAGTGTTACTCTTGGCTTTGTGAAAGACAATTTATATAGACTTTATAATTAATGCCGATGCAAAATCAGACATTAGCTTGAGAAAGAATGATTCTTTGTATAAAAATATTATGGTTGCTCATAGGGTAAAGCCATTAAAAGCATTTCATAATCTAGTCTGGTAAATTAGATGTGTTAGCTCGTCTGTCTTATTTGGTTTTAGCAACTGAAAGGGATAGTTTGGAGGTGAATGTGATGTGAATAAATGAAAGTGATATAATGAATCTTTTTTCTTCCTGTCTTGTCCTGCCTTCCATAAGCCATGTTCACCTTTCTCTAAATATCTATTCTTTACTCTTTAAAATTCAAATTTCATAATAATTGGAAGTGGAGACAACTACTGCTGGTTCGGTGTGTGTAATGAGAGCACCCAAAGACATTGGTAGTAGACTGAAAAACTTCAACAAGCAAATTATGATAAGAATGGTAACATCTACTTCTTTTAGTATTTGTGAAGTTAAGGCAGTCTATGCAAAACTGACATTTCAACAGCTATACCAGCTTTTGTCAAAGTGTAGTCTTGCCAATCCCCAAGACTCCTTCATGGAATCCTCATGATCAAAACTATTTTTGCAGTAATACTAAGAAGTTATTTATCTGGCTCACTGTGTTATCATTTATACTCATGTGAATGAATCAATTCGGTGACATCAAACTATTAATAATAATATATTAGTAGTTTTGATAATACATGGGGCTTCCCTGGTGGCTCAATTGGTAAAGAATCGGCCTGCAATGTGGGAGACCTGGGTTCAATCCCTGGGTTGGGAAGATCCCCTGGAGGAGGACATGGCAACCTACTCAGGTATTCTTGCCTGGAGAATACCATGGACAGAGGAGCCTGGCGGGCTGCAGTCCATGGGATAGCAAAGAGTTGAACATGACTGAGTGACTAAGCACAGCACAGTACATTATAATGCTCACTGATACATATTTATTTTTAAATTTTATTTCTTCATTCATTTATTTGGCTTCACTGTGCAGTTTGGAGGATCTTAGTTTCCCAACTAGGGGTCGAACTCAGCCAGGCATGCAGCAATAAAAGGGTGAAATACTACCCACTGGCCCGCTAGGGAATTCCACATACTCATTTTTTTTTCTAAATAAACCTTTACTTTGAAAATCTTCCTTAATTATTATATTTCAACCCTTGACTTCTTAGTTTTATTATTATTCTTTCTGAAGAAATGGTAAAGCTGTACAAATATATACACTATATATATATATATTCTGCTATATATATCAAAGTACAGTGGTTGATTGGAAGGAAAGCTCTTATGCCCTTGTTTGAATTGGAGTCATTTATATCATCAAACACAAATTTAATAGGAAGAATGACTGATAGAAAAACTACGGTCAACAAGACTCGGATGTTTCATACACATTTTCTTGAAAATGAGCTGAGTAAGACAGTAACTTCAAAGAAGACACTATTGCTACCATTGATAAAATTCAAGTTTTATATCAATCAAAAATTTGATTTTAGAAAGCTTTTATTGCCTCTATAGCTTTGGCAACTTCCCCAAACTGATAGAATTTTGTGATGATAAATTGGTGATGATATTAATAAAATGATTTTTTAAAATATCACATAATGAATAGTATCAACACTTAGAAAATGTTCATAATTTAGTAAACCCAATATTTTCCAAATATACAATGTTATGAAATCATGTGTTGATAAATGTCCCTTTAAAGTGTAAGGCCAAGGGATTTTAACGTGACTACATAAAAAATGCTTATTGATATGATTTCATACAGTATTAAAGACAAATATCTACAATTATCTGAAAAAACTTGTTAGAACTCTTTTTTCCTATCTTAACTATCTTCGAGAGGCTGGATTTTCTTCATATGCTTCAGCCAAAACAATATATAGCAACAGACTGAATGCAGAGCAAATATAAAAATCTACCTGTCAGTGCCAATAGATATCTTTAGTAAAGTTGTGGGATGCAAGATCAATGCATAAAATTCACTGCAATAAACAATCTGAAAAGAAAATTTAGAAAATAATTCCATTTTCTTAATTGAACAATGCAAAGAAATAGAGGAATTGAGAAATCCAGTCTGCATTTGTTTTGTAGCCTGTACCTTGATTTGAATTTGTTTGATTATTTTCTCATGATTAAATTCAGGTTAAATGTTGAAGGGCAAGAATTCTACACGGGTGATGTTGGATACTTCTCAGGGCATCATATCAAAAGACACACAATGTAGCTTTGTCTCATTATTGGTGACCTGGCACTTTTTTCAGTACTTAATACATTTAATTTTTAAAACAATTTATGTTGTAGGTCTGGAAAAGGAAATGGCAACCCACTCCAGTATTCTTGCCTGGAAAATCCCATGGACAAAGGAGCCTGGTAGGCTACAGTCCATGGGGCCACAAAGAGTCGGACATGACTAAGCGACTTCACTTCACTTCACTTTATGTTGTAGGTATTTCTTTTCTTTCATATGGGTTCCAATACTTTGTATATAAGGATGCTGAGAGACTGTCTTGTCTAAGGTCAGCTAACTAGTAAATAGTAGAGCAGAATTCTGAACTCAGTTGTCCTAGATTCTGCAAAATTAACCACTTCCTTGAGTCGGGGAGATACCCTGGAGAAGGGAATGGCTATCCATTCCATGTTCTTGCTGGAGAATTCCATGGACAGAAGAGCCTGGCAGGCTACAGTCCATGTGGTTGCAAAGAGTCGGACAAGACTGTGCAACTAACACACACACACACACACACACACACACACCCCTCTTTCCCAGGTTTTTCAACCCAGAAGGAGCCATACAAGAGCACAAGAGAGTGGATAAGTTTAAGAATTGGGAGGAATCGAGAAAAAGAATGCCCATGCCTTCCTACTCCACTGTAGGCTTTATAGTCTGGCTCAGACTCAAGCAAGCCCAGACTGACTCTCAAAGGGTAAAGGGAAGGGAAGTAAACTTTGCTTATACTGTCTGAGAATAAAACCATTTGTTAGCAGTTGAAATGAGTGTGAAACATGGGATCCACCCAGGGTTTCATCCTGGAGCAGAAAAGAATGCAGTGCAGCTTTAATGAGTCAGCGGTGAGCAAGAACAGAAGTGACTTCATTTAGTTAACTGGCTCCTTCCATGTGGAAATATTCCTTTCCAGTTTCCCCTTAGGTTCAGTTCAGTTCAGTTCAGTCGCTCAGTCGTGTCCGACTCTGCGACTCCATGAATCACAGCACGCCAGGCCTCCCTGTCCATCACCAACTCCTGGAGTTCACTCAGACTCACGTCCATTGAGTCAGTGATGCCATCCAGCTATCTCATCCTCTGTCGTCCCCTTCTCCTCCTGCCCCCAATCCCTCCCAGCATCAGAGTCTTTTCCAATGAGTCAACTCTTTGCAGGAAGTGGCCAAAGTACTGGAGTTAGTCTTACATTAAACTGTGGGAAACAATTTCCTCCTCTATCACTGCCGGACTGCCTCTGATCTTCAACTTTAATTTAGGAAGTTGTTTAATGGTTATTCTTCTCCTGGGCAACGTCCAGAATTGTGGGCTGAGCACAATTTTGTGAATTGCAAGCAGTGTGAACTGCAAAAAGAACTCTTCCAGTTGTCAAATGGAAGATATTATCACAGACAACATGGTATTTTTCAATAGTACCACTACCCAAATATTGCCCCTACAATGGGAGCCAAACGCAGCTGTCTGAGCGCGGGCCAGGCATTTGTTGGGAACCCCATTCTGCTGTTCCTGGAATATGGACAGGAACTGAGACCTGGAATATGGACAGTGCCTGTCCACTCCCCCATCCCTCCCCTGGCACTAAATCTTTCAGCTCGGTCTTTCAGGCAGCACTCAGTGACGGAGTTCTTCGTCTCTTTCGACCCAGTCCGTTTCTGCCCCCCTTCTCGCCTCCCTTTCTTCTCTCCCTTCCACACTGTTCCTAACATGAGCCGGCTTCTCCTTTTCGGCTTTATCTTTCACCTTCCAGCACTAGGTTTCTCTTGAGACCTTGAGGAGACATGGTATTTCTGAGTGGAGGTAGGATGGTTATCCACAGTGAGATTGGCTTTTGCTCTCTGGTGCCATTAGGATTGGGCTTCCCTTGTGGCTCAGCTGATAAAGAATCCGCCTGCAATGGGGGAGACCTGGGTTCGATCCCTGGGTTGGGAAGAGCCCCTGGAGAAGGGAAAGGCTACCCACTCCAGTAATCTGGCCTGGAGAATTCCATGGACTATACCGCAAAGAGTCAGACGCACCTGAGCTACTTTCGCTTTCACTTTGCATTAGGATTAAGTTTCACTGTGTCTCCCTCCGGCAGTACACCTCCCTCTCAGCTCCTCTGGCCCCTCAGTGTGCCCACACTATCTGCTTCTGGGCCTCTCAAAGTAGCAAATGGAGGAAGCCTGGCACACTGTTTGCATCATCATTTTGTAGAGGATTATAGGAGCACAGTCGATCTGGAAAAGTATTTTCTCCTCTTAACCATCATATCAAATAGAGAAAAGCCTCCATTAAAGTGCCTCATGATTGCCTGAGGGTAGCCCCAGTAGAAAGGTGGAAAATTTTAAGTAACTGTAAATATATCCAACTTATAAAATATTTATTAATCAAGGGGGGGAAGGAATATTAACCTATTCATGTGTTTAGGGAAAGGGACTAAAAATGTTAAGTAGTCTAAAATTAAATAAACTGCATAAAAGTAAATAACTGTTTTGTATTCTATTGAATGATGATTGATAAAGAACACAATGGGCTGCCATTTTAATGAGGAGGAAAATTGTGTATTCAAGTTATATAAAATGGCTATTAGTCAACAATTTTGCCATTATTTGACCATTTTAATGTAAGAAAATATAAGTTTCATGTGGTTCAGCCTAATATTGGTGTTTTAAAGGCATTTCTGATAGTATTTCTCTGCTGTCAATGAATGATAATGTATGTTAATCTAAATTTTTTCCTTTATATTGTTTTCAGTTACTTTACAGTGCCAGTAGAGTGTGTTGGGTGCCTGGTGATATCAAAGGAGATTTGTATAATAAAAAAGTATGCTTAGACACATCTGGTTATGATTTGTGTTTCCTTTTCTCCAATTGCATAATTCAAGTTTATGCTGCATAATTCCTTCTTCTTTTATTCTATTCCATATGGTGGCAGAACAACTACCAAAAGATGAATACTTTCAGTACCTTTCATATCAAAGCTGCAGCTTTCACATTTTGTTCTATTGATACTGCATTTTGGCAGTAGATAAAGGGACACAGTTAAAATCTCTGCTCTTAATTGGTTTTTTTTTGAGGGGGAAAGACTTTCTTTGAACTAGTGACCACCCGTGATTTTATAATTATCAAAAATTAACCAGCTCAGCATTTCTTGTAGGAAGTATTCACAATTCACTTCTTTGCTTTTAGAAGAAAAAAGAAAAGGAAAAAGAAAAGAAGAACTAAGGAGTATTAGAGAATTCCATTTTGTTTGGGAGTATTCCATGTGGGATTATTCTAATGCAATGCTAAGGCTATATTTGTCTGCATAGCACTCTTTCAAGCACAATCTTAAAAACCTTTTATCTTGTTCAGAACCCTACAAAGAGAAAAACTTGAAACAAGTTAGATTTTCTGAAAAGTGAGACAATTCCAGTGTAAGATTTCTGATATGACCTGACTTATAATACAAGCTACAGACAAAGCAATGAAGCTCTCTGCGGAATACTCTTGTTTTCTTTCCTTTCTTTAAACCATTTTCTTGACATATAATTCATGTACCATACAATTAATTCATTTCAAATGTACAGTTCAATGGTTTTGATATATAACATTATTATGGTTGAAGAATAGCGGTAAAATAGAATATGCCAGTTTAATAATTTTTAAGTATGCAGTTCAAAGCTATTAATAACATTCATGAAGTTAGATATATCTATGGTTCACTTTAAAAACTTTTTAACCACCTTAGCCAGAAATTGCAGAGTATTCATACATATTTCACTATCAGTTGAAATTCATATGGCTGTACGGAATTCAATTCCTCTGAAATTGTTTAAGAAAGCTAACTGGATATCTGGAAGATAAAGCACTCCAAACTTAAGTCTAAACCTGCTGGCAATGATGTCTGTTTTAAGTAGGCAATCACTGACACATATGTATACTTTGCAAAGCCCTGCGTGTTTCCCCAAACATACCATGGGTCAAACCTCTCTGCCCACTGGGCTTGATTTTCCCACCCATGTGGGAAATAGACAGCGGGAGCTTTGTTTGCCATGGCTTTGTTTCCTTGCAGTCATTGGTAAAATAAACATTACTTCAGTTTGGAGAAGTCTTCAGTAGAACTTGGGGGTCCTGGGAGAGCAGATTCTATGACCCAACACAGATGACTTCATCACATTATCTGGCATTGGGTCATCTCGTTAGGATAATTGCATCGCAGCATCCTGTGTGTATCCTTGTAGGACTGGCCTACATCAGAAGATGCTGTGTGGGAGACTGCTCAGCCCTGGAAAGAAATGTAAAGGAGGAATACTGAAGACCTGCCCTATGTGTCATTGAAGCTTCAGAGACACTTCAGGGTTTCCCCAGGCAGAGCTACACTTAAAAAAATTTCTTATACTTTCATCGTTGGACAGTACTGATGAGCTCTGCACTGAATTCGCCACAGGGATAACTGAAAATACACACAGGGAGTGTTTAGAGGGAGAACTCAGACGCATTTTGTGACCCTAACCACTAGAAGCTTATGTGATTATAGAAAAGTCTTTGAAGAAATCTCAGTATTTGAAAATAGAAAAGATAAGTTTTATAATTTTATATTTGTTGAAGGGAAAGTGGACATTATTAAACAGAAAGACTTAGTACATAAAACGCTTACCCTCATTCTTATTCATTATGCTTCTAGATGGGATACATATAAAAATGGAATTTAAGGAATCTTGTATCAGAGATTTAAAGATTTTTTCTATCACAAGAAAATCTCTCCTTCCTGCCCTCCACCCCCATTATTGCCAGGAAATTAGCTATTTGAATTCAGCATTTGATAAGCTTACCACAGCTCACGCACTTTAAATTCTTTTTCACTGTTTTATCAGTCATGCAAATTCAAGCTTATTACAAAACAATTATGCAAAGAGTGGAAACCTGATTGTCTATCCTCATAAATAAAGTGTCAACAGAAATCATAATCTTGGCCCACCTAGAATTCGATAATCAGAATGAAGGGTGTGTTTGCTTCGCCTGCTCCCAAACCTCAAGTAATAAATCTCAAAAGCTTCAATATTGATTCAACGAAATGAAGGGCTGAGTCACTTCAGAACGACTCTGACAAGTGGACAAATGCTGCCATGGTGACATTTTGATATGCAGGGTGGTTCCCGAACTTTGCTGGTTTCTTCCCCCTGCCATTAAAGCGAAATGACAAAACCACGGGAAGCACCACACACAGCGTGCCTAAACCAGAGGCAACCAAGAAAAGAGATTTCACTAGCTGTTCATAAAGGATTAAAAGTTCCATACACATTTATATCTGATTTACGGGGAAATTCCTTTCAAAATATGAGAAAAACTGTTCTGAGACGCACTTCTGCATTGCAGGTGGATTCTTTACCTGCTGAGCCATTGGGAAAGCCCTAAGACAGGTTTCTTATCAAAATATGGAAACTATTATTAATCTAAAAATAGTCTCAGAGCATTTCCTGTAAATGTTTTGTAAACATTGCTTGAGGAAGAAATATTTTTAACTTGGCAAGATAAAATTTTAAAATATTTTCTACAGGACATAAAGTTGTACCTAATGTGTCCTTTGCTAAATAATGTCATAGATATTGTATACGGTCATAATAAAAATAAAATAAAATATATGTAGTCAAATACCACTACAGTGTATATTTATATATATAAGGAGATGAGACTATTTGTTAGAAGGTGATATGTACACTTGATCTTAATATTCATTTGATGGAGCTATTTAGCAATTATGTATATATATATTTACTGATGTAAAATATGCCCAGATATATTAAAAAGAGATGCTATCACATAATAACAATGAAAAGAAATTATTTTTAAAAATTTAATGGGAAAATGATTTTAAATACATAACTATAAATTTAGAAAATTGTGTATGTATAATTACCATTGTAGTGCTTTCAATATTAGATTGTTTAACTCACAAGAGAAATTTTCTCCACTGTATCTAAAATACAGCCAAAGTAGAAAATCATTGTTTTTATTTTATGTCACTGTTTTTCTTTCAGTTATTGAAATCTTACTGTATACCAGACTTCACTGTCTCTTTCAATCCACGTACAAGTCTGTGCAGTAGGTATTGTAAAAACTTCCATTTTGCAGATAAAGAAAGTAAAAGTGTCAAAGACTAATAAAATTTATGTTTGTTCAATCTAGTTATGCTGTATTATCTCTTGGCATCATCTGGACCTCATTAGGAGAAACAGTTTTATTTTTGTCCTCCTATGCCTTTAGAAATAGATACTGTACTGTGTACTGACCTTACAAAATCTCAACTATCAGGTTCTGCAAATGGACTTTTTGAAGAAGAATATTTTTAACTTGAGAAGGTAAAGATTTAAAGAATTTGTAGTAGAACATAAAAATCACAGTTAATTCATCCTTTACATTTTGCTTATTAATTTTAGAAATTAAGTACTGAGATTATGAGAAACTTAGAAAAGGGAGATATAGCCAAATATAGAAAAAGTGAAATGTTAATTTCACATGAAAAAAGTAAGAGATAAATTTTAATGTTGTTATTTATTTATTTCTCCATCACATTTCTGATTTAAAATTCTAACATGCCACCTAGCTTCTGTTATCTGTAATGGTCTGGGTTGACTGCTACCTTGTCAAATATCTTATTCTTTTTTTTATGAAAAAAAATTTTTTTTTTACAACACTGTATTGGTTTTGCCATACATTGACATGAATCCACCATGGGTGTACATGAGTTCCCAATCCTGAACCCCCCTCCCACCTCCCACCCCATATCATCTCTCTGGATCTTCCCCGTGCACCAGCCCCAAGCATCCTGTATTCTGTATCGAACATAGACTGGCAGTTCATTTCTTACATGATAGTATACATGTTTCAATGCCCTTCNGTCTTCACTTTCACTTTTCACTTTCCTGCACTGGAGAAGGAAATGGCAACCCACTCCAGGGTTCTTGCCTGGAGAATCCCAGGAATGGGGAAGCCTGGTGGGCTGCCATCTATGGGGTTGCACAGAGTCAGACACGACTGAAGTGACTTAGCAGCAGCAGCAGCAGCAGTCCCTGTAATCAAAGCTATGGTTTTCCCAGTAGTCATGTACGAACGTGAGAGTTGGACCATAAGGAAGGCTGAGCCCCAAAGAATTGATGCTTTTGAAATTGTGGAGCTGGAGAAGAATCTTGAGAATCCCCCAGCCAGCAAGGAGATCAAACCAGTCAATCCTAAAGGCAATCAACCCTGAATATTCATTGGAAGGACTGATTTTGAAGCTGAACCTCCAATACTTTGGCCACCTGATGCTAAGAGCTGACTCACTGGAAAAGCCCCTGATGCTGGGAAAGATTGAAGGTGGGAGGAGAAGCGGGTGGCAGAGGATGAGATGGTTGGATGGTATCACTGATTCAATGGACATGAATCTGAGCAAACTCTGGGAGACAGGGAAGGACAGAGGAGTCTGGTGTACTGCAGTCCATGGGGTCACAAAGAGTCGGACAGGACTGTGACTGAACAACAAGTGCCACAGGGTGTGAGAGCTCTCTCTTCTGGTTTCATGAGCCCATTTTAATTGAGGGTTCTGTTTATTAATTTTTTACAGCCTATAGCAGCTTGATTATGAAAGTCAGGGTAGAAAAGACATGAAAAATGCCTCTCAGGGGCTATGGCATTGATCACCTTCCACTTCTTCCAGGCATCCAACTTTATTTTCTGATATGAGTCTTATATTCCCCAGAAGGACTTCTCTCAATTTTCCAAGACCTCTTTCAGTTTTTCAACCTACTCATAAAGTACAGGTTTTCTCATGTGATCTTTGTTGGTATGAACAACTACAGGAAGCATGCACCCCTCACACAGATTTCCATGCAAACGATACTGCTGAGACTTGAACAACTCCTGCAGTCCTGGAGGGATTACACAGACAGCAAGGAATACACCTCCACTCCCCAAAATAGGTCTCTTTCCATTAACTGCCCAACTGGCATTCACATGACTTTGATTTTAGACCTATAGCTAGACTTCGATACTTTTTTGAATAGAATTTTCAATGTATTTTGAAGGCTATGAAGAGAAATCACACAGAAAAAAATGTTTCCATGATTAAATAAATACATCAAATAGTGAGCTAAACAAATTTAAACTGGTTTGTTTACTATAGTGTTCAGATGTTTTAACATTTTATTGTGCTCCACTGTTTTCTAAGAATGTTTCCCACACTTATGGTTTGATTATGGAGACTTTTGCCAGTTAGGGGAACGGAAATCTACAGTATATGCTTTTGAAAATGCTGATATAGCTGGTTTACTGAGGACTTTTATTCAGTGGCATTCAAATGTGAACTTCAAACATAAATATGAATCAGTGTTGTTATCCATAGTCTCTTCCCTATGTGTGCTCACTTTCTCAGTCATGTCCAATTCTGCAACCCCATGGTTGCAGAATACTGGAGTGGGTAGCCTTTCTCTTCTCCAGAGGATCTTCCCAACCCAGGGATCAAACCCATGTCTCCCGCATTGCAGGTGAATTTTTACCAGCTGAGCCACAAGGGAAGCCCAAACCAACTGAGCTATCAGGGAAGCCAATCTCAAGTTGAATTCAAAGTTTTTTTCTCCTCACTGCAGGCTGGACCAAAGGCTCCAGGGGCTTGAAATGGAAGGGAGACATGATTAGTTGTTGAAGTGTGTGTGTGTGTGTGTGTGTGTGTGTGTGTGTGTGTGTCTGGTGATTCTGGCTCAGGGACATGAAATGGAAAGGACACATGAAATGGAAAGGACACATGAAATGGAAAGGACACATGATTAGTTGTTGAAGTTTGTAGTCGGGTGTGTGTGTGTGTGCGCGCGCATGTGTGTCTGGTGATCCTGGTTTTAGAATACCTTTCTTTTCTAACTCTTTCTTTTCAAGGTCTAACTCTTCTGATGCTGAAAGCTGAGAGGGAGAAGGGAAAGACAAACGTCCTTTCGTCTACCTGCTTATCTGCATAGTGCCTTCTGGAAGGGCTGTGGCTGCGTCCCTGGATGGTACAGACTCACTGTCCTCTGTGTGACTGGCCCGCTGATGTTCTCAGAGGCACGAGGGTGGGTTCTGCGAGGCCTTCCCATTACATGTTTCCGTGAAGTGGGTTCTTCCCTAATGGCCTCCTCCCGCTACTTCCCGGAAGTACACAGCGTCTTCTTCCTGGAATCTTCCTTCCTCATGGGCTGTTCTCCTGGGGCGGGTATTGACAAGATTTTACCAAGGTGCACCCTCCATGGTATCACAATCAATGAGAGATCTACACATTTTACCAAGGTGCACCCTCCATGGTATCACAATCAATGAGAGATCTACACAACTTTGTACAAAGGTGGCAGCGAGGCTGCTCCCTTACCCTCTTTCTTTCTGTGCCGCCGTCCTTCTTTCCCAGTTCTCTTTCCTCTCAGCGGTGGTGTCAGGGCAGATCAACATCTACTGACCTGAGTGGACGATAGTGGAATGAACTGCCCGCCCTCCCGCTCTGCTGTGATCTCCAATCTCCGATATTTACCAAAATTCTGAAGGAGAGGTAAAAGCCAGAACCGCCACCCAGGTTAGCTACTTGGAGCTGATTCTTCCCCCTGAGGTGAAGCTGGAGGCAGGTGATTGTCCCATATTTGTCTTTCCATCTCTGAAAAACCCCTGAAGGCATGATCTGGTCTCAGTGGTTGGCAACTATCTTTACAAGTCGGTTTCTTGTCTCTTCGGTCCTGGTTTGAACCAAATCACCAGTTCTGCAGGAACAGAAAATGGCCCATTCNTGTCTTTCCATCTCTGAAAAACCCCTGAAGGCATGATCTGGTCTCAGTGGTTGGCAACTATCTTTACAAGTCGCTTTCTTGTCTCTTCGGTCCTGGTTTGAACCAAATCACCAGTTCTGCAGGAACAGAAAATGGCCCATTCAGTACACTGAATTTTAATATTGTACAAGGTACACAGTAGGTGGACAAGAAGATGCAGTTCATGCATACATTGATAATAGTTGTTAGCTGGGTTTTTTTTTAAGTTTCTTCTCTTTTTTAAAGAGTGAGAATGTTGAACTCAGGGCAGGTTTGTTAAGGGGCAGAAGTTTAGATCAGACTAAGCAAGAGGCTATTCAGAATCTGTATGTATAGTTGTCGTGAGGATCAGATGAAAACATTAATTAAAAACTAGGCAGAGAAAAAAGAAACAGTATATTATAAAAATGAGGACCTAGGACAGGGAACAGCACAGATTTCTTGCAAAGAATCAGGACTAGAATATACATAAAATGGAATATATAGAGGCACTTTGTAGAACAGGACATCAAATTCTAGTACTGAAATCTTCGTAAAGACTGAGACCATATCCTTATTCATTTTTACATTTCTGAAACATCATATATAACTGGCACTCAATAAATGTCTGTGGTTTTGGAGAAGACTCTTGAAAGTCCCTTGGACAGCAAGGAGATCAAACCAGTCAATCCTAAAGNGAGACCATATCCTTATTCATTTTTACATTTCTGAAACATCATATATAACTGGCACTCAATAAATGTCTGTGGTTTTGGAGAAGACTCTTGAAAGTCCCTTGGACAGCAAGGAGATCAAACCAGTCAATCCTAAAGGAAATCAACCCTGAATATTCATTAGAAGGACTGTGGCTGAAGCTAAAGCTCCAGTACTTGGGCCACCTGATGGGAAGAGTTGACTCACCGGTAAAGACCCTGATGCTGGGAAAGATTGAGGGCAGGAGGAGAAGGGGGCAGTAGAGGATGAGATGATTGGATGGCATCTTTGACACAATGGACATGACTCTGAGCCAACTCCGAGAGACGGTGAAGGACAGGGAAGCCTGGCATGCTGCAGTCATGGTGTTGTAGAGTCAGGCATGACTTAGCAACTGAATGACAACAACAATACTGTTTATTGAGTGAATTAATCAATTTAGGATATGAGTGTAAAAGAAAACCTGATAACAAAAGTAACTTTTGTTTCTGCACAGAGCAGGGAGCCACAAACTACGGCCCTTCGGCCATTTCTGCCACTGCCTGCTTCTGTAAATAAGTTTTATTGGAACACAGCCATGTACTTCTGTTTACATATTGTCTTTGATTGCTTTCACACTACAATGGCAGAGTTGAATAGTTTCGACAGAGACTGCAAGTCTAAAATATTTGCTGTCTGGCCTTTTATAGAAAAAGTTTTCTGACCCCTGGCCAAGAAGTTTAAAACTGATTTTATATATGCTTCCAGTTGAACATGACTCAGTTGCAGCATGGGTAAGTCAGGTCCAGAGGTCAGTGGGAGCAGTCAGCTGTTTCATCCAACGCCAAGCCTAGGGAACCACGGGGAGGTGGATGTGACAGGTCTGTCAGAGCCAAGAAGAAAGTCATCTTGATGCAGGCCNGTGCCGCGATTCATGGGGTCGCAGAGTCAGACACGACTGAGCAACTGAACTGAACTGAACTGAGATATTAGAAATTATTTTTAACAAATTTAAAAAACAGAACCATTAACTCCCAGGCCAAAAATTGATTGGCAGCCTGAATATGAGTAAAGTTATTTTCCTGAATCTTATCCTCCAATGTAACTTTTCTACATTGAAAAATATGATTGAACAACCTAAAGTTCTATCATTCTGATCTATACTATTTTCTGTAGCTTACAACACACTTTAAATGCACGGATTCTCTGAATAGCTTGTGACATAGGGACTATAGAAATTCTTATCTTCTCAAAGTCCATGAACCTGGCAAACTGACCCTCTTCAAGCTGAATTTACTCCACAGTCCTATTAGTCTATTTTGTGAGAACCACAAGATTTTTTTAAACTAGTTGCCAATATTTAAAAGTTTAGAAGTTTCGTATCAAAATAAAGAACTGGCTGCCAGAGTGGCTCACAATCCCAAGTGGCAATCATTGGTTCAAGGTGAGTTAGGGTGAGGCTAATGCAAGAGACGTGGGTTCAGTTCCCGGGTTGGGAATATCCCCAGGAGAATGGAATGACAACCCACTCCCATATTCTTACCTAGAAAATTCCATGGACAGAGGAGCCTGGTGGTCTACAGCCCAGTTCAGTTCANGAAGTATTATAGATGGTGGTAATAACTGTATGGGGGCCTCCCTGGTGGTTCAGCCTGGGAGAATTTGCTTGCCAGTACAGAAGACACGAGTTCAATCCCTGGGTCAGGAAAATCCCCTGGAGAAGGAAATGGCAACCCACTCCAGTATTCTTGCTTAGGGAATCCCCTGGACAGAGGAGTCTGGTGGGCTTCAGTCCATGGGGTCACCAAGAGTCGGACACGACTTACCAACTAAACAACAGCAACAATTACATGAAAACAGGAAAGATTGCTGGTGTGGTGTCCTTTCACAGATGTTTCTGAAATTCTTTGGCTGTTGAGTATGAGAGTGGAAGAGGTGGAATCTTCTACTCGGTATATCCAAACATTAGTTTACAGTGTCTTAGGTTTGAATTTAATGGATGAATATTTATGCTGAAAGTGACTAAGTATCTAAACCAAACTGGCTGTAGTAGAAAATGTATTTTATTGCCTTAGCCACTGAAAAGGCAAGGATAAAACTGGCTTTAGGAACTTGAACTTGAGTTTGAAGACTTGGACTTCTCCACCTCTTGGATCTGTTGTTTGGCTGTGTTGCTTTACTTTCAGACTTCAGAAAAAGCTGGTCCCAATCAACATGATCCTGAATCCAACAGTAGAGGGAATCTGCATCTTTATGCTTATGCGAAAGTCTCAAAATTGTGACTTAAAAAAAATTTGTTTTTAAATTTTATATTGGAACTATAGTTGATTTACAAGGCTGTGTTCGTTTCAGAAATACAGCATAGTAATTCACTTATACATATATCTATTCTTTTTCCAGTTCTTTTCTCATTTAAGTTATTACAGAATATAAAGCAGAGTTCACTATGCTATAAAGTAGGTCCATATTGGTTATCTATTTTATATGTAGTAGAGTGTATATGTTAATCCCCCACCTTTTCTCTTTGATAACCATAAGTTTGTTTTCTAAGTCTGTGAGTCTGTTTCTGATTTGTTAATAAGTTCATTGTATCATTTTCTAAAACTTGCACATATAAGCGATATCATATTTGTCTTTGTCTGACTTACTCCATGTAGTATGATAATCTCCAGGTCCGTCCATGTTGGGGCAAATGGCATTATTTCATCAGAATTGCCTTGCTGACTTTCGCTGGCCTGATCTAAATCTGTGCCCATCCCTGTGAGTAGTATCAGGAGCCAGGGGCCCTCTATTGAGGGTCTTTGTGTCCTCAGTGAGTAGCACAGGTGTTACACAGTGTATAGTAGGTGCTCAGTGTGCAGATGTTAGGTGAAACTGTAACCTGCTGTTCTGAAAGCAACCAGTTTGCATTGTTAGAGCTGTTCTAATATAGTCCTGATTTGAATTTTGAAGGATTTTTGGTAGAATTAAGTGACTTATTGGATAGGCTGAATGAAAAGTGAAAGTGAAAGTCACTCAGTTGTGTCCAGCTCTTTGCAACCTCATGGACTATACAGTCCATGGAATTCTCTAGGCCAGAATACTGGAGTGGGTAGCCTTTCCTTTCTCCAGGGGATCTTCCCAACCCAGGGATTGAACCCAGGTCTCCCGCATTGCAGGTGGACTGTTTACCAACTGAGCTGTCAGGGAAGCCATATGGATAGGCTGAATATAATTACTAAAATCCAAGAACCTGAGATTTTATATCTGCATATTATCTGGACTCTGTCCAAACTTCATAGTATAATTTGGGATAGATGTAAGAAAGTAACCTAAATATGAGTATTGTTTAAACACAGTAACGGATTAAGAGATAAGAGATCCCCTAACTGACAGGAAAAAGTTGGCTTTTTTTGTTTTTTTCCTGAATCATGCTACTGAGGAGTGGGAGTCATGAGGGTAACGTAGATGATAGTTGGAAATGAGAGGATTTGAATTTTGGAGTATCATGACATTACAATTCAAAGGAATGAGTCAGTAAAACTAAAATTACTCTTTCACAGTTGTGACAGAATATGAAATAAGCACATAATGATCTTTACACGTATGTTGAAATTCATTTTAAAATAGGTGGTCTGGCGGGTTGTGTAAAATATTCATTAAATCTAATAAGAGAAAAAGTGACCTGAAATAGATGTAAGACTTGTGTGTTGTGTCAGTTGCTAATGCCTAATCTTCTGAGTTTAATAAAGGGAATTTCAAAGACAAGATTTTTAGCATGATAGAGGAAAATGTACCTAGTTTACCCTAAAAAAAGAAACTGTTCAGCACTTGTGTAATTATGCCTGTCTTCTGATGGGAACTTCACTTTCAAAGCTTTTTCTACATCATCTTAACTTCCATTGAATGCCAGCTTTGCCTCAAAAACTTTTCTTACAATTTGAAAAGATGAAAGCAGAAGCGATTCAATTATCAGTGATGTCACAGAATTTGAGGCATTTCCAGTCATGCTTTGTTTTCCATTTTACATAATCTCAAAACTCACTGATGTGTGCCAATCCAAAATGAATTTATTGACTTAACCACAGCATCTAATTGCCTGGGAGACTGGAAGAATGCATCATTTGAGCTCATTGGCCCTGGCATTAAAAGATGTTGTTAAATATTTCAAATAGTCAAGGGAATCATAGTTTCAGTTAAATAAATGTGCTGTTTATCAGAATAATAAGGTGCAAACTTTTAGGAGACTCATAATTATACAGTTTTATGAAAATATAATTATACAGTTTTATGAAAATCAGTCCTGAATATTCATTGGAAGGACTGATGCTGAAGCTGAAGCTCCCATACTTTGGCCACCTGATTCGAAGAGCCGACTCATCAGAAAAGATGCTGATGCTGGGAAAGATTGAGGGCAGGAGGAGAAGGGGATAACAGAGGATGAGATGGTTGGGTGGCATCACCGACTCAATGGACATGAGTTTGAGCAAACTCCGGGAGTTGGTGATGGACAGGGAAGCCTAGTGTGCTGCAGTCCATGGGGTTGCAGTTGGACATAGTGACTGAATTGAACTGATAGTGGTTTTGGTTATTGTGCGTAAGTTTAAAATAGTAGAATGCTTAGAAATGTGTAGCATAAATGACCTACCATATTATTGAAGACAGAGATGTGTGGTTTGTAGGAAGAACAGGTAGTAGACAGTCTCATGTGGTTATGGGTAGGGAGTCTGGAGGTGAACTCCTGGGTTCAAATCTTGCCAGCCACTTACTTAGCTAAGGGACACTGCATGTGTTAACTAATATCTGTGCCTTAGTTCCCTGAGCTATGAAATGGGGTTAATAATACTGACAACTTCACAGAGATGTTGTAAAGATTTAAATGGGTTATTGTGTATAAAGTACCTAGAACGACACTATATAAGCATTTGCTGTTGTGATTACTTTCTATAGGTCTTAAACTTTTTCTTCAGGATATATGGAATCTTAAAATGCTATATCACAGGCTTCCCTCATGGTCTAGTGGTTAAGACTTTGTTTTCCTGTGAAGGGAGTACAGGTTCAATCCCTGGTTGTAGAGCTCAGATCCCACGTGCCTTGCAGCCAAAAAACAAAAACAAACAAACAAAAAAAAACAAAGCATAAAACAGAAGCCATGTTGTAACGAATTCAATAAAGACTTAAAAAATGGCCCACATAAAAAAATCTTAAAAACTCTGTTTAATAATATGTAAAAAAAAAATATGGAAAGTCTGCAGTAAGTTCAAGTGGATTGCATTGAAAAATTCAGTAATTAACTTAAAGCTACAAATGTGGTTTGTTTTGTGTCTCCTCTAAGACACGTCCCTCATACTTCCTCATACTTTTGGATAGTGCATTTCAAAGCATGTCCTAAGGGTCAACTATATTGGAATCAATGGGGCTGACTGTTAAATGCATACTCCTAAGCCCCACCTTGAGCTAAGTGGATCAGAATTTCTGGGTTTGCAAATCAGCATTTTTCACAAAGGTAGGCGTCGGTTGTTGTGCGTGACAGGCTTTGAGAACGTGTGTTCCCACAGGTTAGTCATCATTCTCACACTATGACAGTCTCACTCTTTCTCACTTAGAACTGCAGGTGTCGTCTTATTTCTCTAAGCTCAAGGTTCTATCACATGTCTTGTTCAAGCAATTGCGTTTTCTTTCAAAATCACAACAGACCAAAGTTGTCTTTTTCTTCCACATCCAGGGCCTGGGTTGCTACCTCCACACCCCCTCCACTCAGCATTCTCTTTCTTGTCCCTAGTTTATTCCTTTCCCACTGTTTGTCATAAGTGAGATGTAGAATTATCCTGGCTTTAGAATTCCACAAAAGATCTTCATTTGCCTCTGGTTTAGCCCAGCACGCCCAGTTTCCTGCCCCACCGAGGCTTTCCTGTTTTCCTTCTCTTTCCTCTTTTCTTCTTTCTTTTCTCTCAGCGCACACTCCTGGCTTAGAAATCAGGGAAGAGGTTGCAGTTGATGAGGAAGAACTATCTACTATCTTATTTCTTCTCCCAAGTCCCTTAGCCCCATGGCAGGCTTTCTAAGAGAGAAGGCACAGGTGTTAAAAACGTCTAGAATATCTGTGCCTGTTGGTCTGTTGGAGGAAGGGGGACCCCTCCCAGGGCCCGAAACTGGGCTCTTGTCTAACACTCGGAAATGAATTGTCCGAGGAGACACACGTGCTGACAAAACAAGAGACTGTATTGGGGAAGGGCACCCGGGTGGAGAGCAGCAGCAGCGTAAGGGAACCCAGGAGAGCCGCTCTGCCGCGCGGCTCGCAGTCTCGGGTTTTATGGTGATGGCATTGGTTCCGGGTGGTCTTTGGCCAATCTTTCTAATTCAGTGTCTTTCCTGGTGGTGCACGCATCGCCCAGCCAAGATGGACGCTAGCGAGAGGGATTCTGGAAAGTGGACGGACACGCGGTGTCTCCTTTCAACCTTTCCCGAACTCTTCCGGTTGGTGGTGGCTTATTAGTTCCGTATTCCTTACGGGGATCTCCTGTCATAAAACAACCCACGCGAATGGTGACTAAAGGGCCTGGCCAGGGTGGGCGGGTTCAGTCAGTGTGCTTCCCCAGGTCTACATCTCCTTCCTGAACTCTGCATCCCTGTCTACGGATTTTGCAGCCTCACACATGTGAGACATCATTAGTCAATCCCAGACTGCCTTGTTTGAATATATTCCACTGAGCAGTTTGCCTTTCAACTCTAAAGTACATTAAGAACTTGTGTATCTGGTGGTTCCTAAATACGAAGCCTTGGGTAGCCATGTGGCAGAGGCAGCTACATGAAAATTTTATTACTTCTTGACCAAGGTAAAGATTAATAGGAAGCATTTTGGTTCATAGAGTATGTAATGCAACTTTTTTCTAAAAGCCATGAACTTGTTATGTTCGGGTGGCTGCTCACATAATCCTTTGGAATCTTAATGATCCGTGAGATAAATTGCTCACATTTTTAGAGATACATCTACATCACAAAACAGCAGCTCTTTCAAAGGGCCCTGTGCTGTTGTGCTTTTGAAAACACTTGAATCACACAGAGCTGAAAGTAGGAACAATATTGGCGTCTCATAAACACACATTGTACGAAGAAGAAAACAATAAAGATTATGGAAAAGAAAGTAAATGCGTTTTCAAACTTGCTTAGTTTTAAAGAAGCATGGGCATTTTTTAAGAAGTGATATTAGTATTGTAGCTAGTACAATGGGCGAAATTTAAGTCCTGGAAATTTAGGTGTTCTTTCAAAGGATTAGCATTTCCTTGCAATAACTGAAAATTTTTAAAAAGCATTCTCAAGACAAAACTATGGGAAAAGGAGATATGACCAAGAAATAAACTTTGGCTTTCACTCACTGCCTTGTGTGACCATTTGAAGAATTTTACTCATATTGATACTTGTATAATTGTCAAATAGAGAATGTCACATTAAGATTATTAGTCCTTTTGATAATTTTAGATTTTGCTTGTCTTTTACAGTTTGATTTGGGGGGGCTTTAATTCAGTTCACATGTTGCTGCCTAGGTTTTTCTTAGAATCAATTGGAGGGACATTTAATAAACTAAATTTGACAAATACGTGTAAGGCAAGTTATTATTATTATGTTAATATGCAAGTTAAAGAAAAAAAAGTACTTATGCATAGTAAACAGTACCACAGAAGAGGATTGTCATTTTTGACTTCTTTCTTTGAATTGGATAGCTTAATATTTGATACATTTTTATGTCTTAGTTGCTTACTAACTCTTCACTCTGTGTTTATATCTGTAGACAATGCACCCTAATGAAAATATATTGGATACATTTTGTGAACAAAATCTTTTTCTTTTTTTTCTCTATAGGGATGCCCTCTGCATCTTTATTAGTAAATCTTCTTTCAGCTTTATTCATCCCTTTTGTGTTTGGAGAAACAGAGATCAGGTTTGCCGGACAAACAGAATTTGTAGTTAATGAAACAAGTACAACAGTTATTCGTCTTGTTGTTGAAAGGGTAGGAGACCCAGCAAATGTTACTGCGATTGTATCGGTAAGAGATGACAGTAGTTCTATTTTTCTAGAAATAGATTGGATATGTCTTAGTGATCAGAATGTCTTTAACTGTTTGAGATTCTGAGTAGTTCCATTATGATGAATGATTTGCAGATAAACTATTCATTCTTTTTATATGTCTTGGAGGTTTACAGAGTGATCTAAGGTAGCATGTGTATTTGACAGTAATAGTATTTTAAAAATATAGACTGATTATTTTAAAATGTTAATATGCTTATTTTTAAAACAAATATAAACCAAAAATATCAAGTATTTCTAAGTAAATTTTTTTTTTGGTAACTTGGAATCTAGTTATCTCTTCTTGAATTTATTGCTTAGAACCAGGTGACTTAGAGAAAAATATATTAAATTTTAAATGTAGAGGAATGGCAATTAAAAAAACCTTCATGTTAGAGAGCTCCTCTTTTGGGAGAAATTAAGTACAGTAAGTAGAAGTGAGAAGTAGAAATTTGATAGAATATTGCTCTATCTTGCACACAGTTTAGTTAATAGATGGGTTGTATATACACGAATCTGTGTTTGTATTTAACCAGAAAATCATGTCATATGAACACTAAGGACACTGATGTATTTGAGGCCCAAACTACTTGGAATTTTTTTTTAAAGAGTTTTTTTAAGCGATAGGTTAAATCGTCACATTGGGAAATATTGTAAAGAGAGACAAAGAAGAAAAACTAAGAACCCCAATGTTATAATTTTGTGCATTACTTTTAGTTTTTAATTTATGATATGTTTGCATTTATTTGAATTTATTTTTAGTTTGATTATATTAGATTATTTAGTTTGATTATATATTTATATATTTTTAGTTTATTATATTTTATAGCCTTTTACATAAAATTTTGATCATATCCTGTTAACTTTTTTAGATCGCTCTATCATATTCACAACTTTTCTTGATGGTGGCATCTTTTCCCAGTCATTTCTTAACAGTTTTTCATTGAGGTTGCTTCCAATTTTTGCTGTTGCAAATATTGCTTTGATGAAACTGTTTACACATACATACCAATTTCTGCATATTTTGAATTGTTAAATGATTTTGGGGTTATAGGACCATGATTTTCTCTTTGTANCTTAACAGTTTTTCATTGAGGTTGCTTCCAATTTTTGCTGTTGCAAATATTGCTTTGATGAAACTGTTTACACATACATACCAATTTCTGCATATTTTGAATTGTTAAATGATTTTGGGGTTATAGGACCATGATTTTCTCTTTGTATCCATGTCTTTTGATATTTAATACTTTTTGAAAGACTGTGCCAACTTTTTTATTAAGGTATGAATACAAGTTTTTCAATACCCTTAACAACTTACTTGGATTTCTCAAGTGTTTAAAACTAACTTTATTTTTGTAAATGAGAACTAGACATTGACTGTAATATCCCCATACATCCTTCATTTTTTATTTATACTCAATCATGATTTTTCTCTAGTAGCTAAGTTACTCATTTTGCATTCTTTGGCAGAAAAAAAAATCTCATTTGGATTTTCACAAGAAGTTGCTGCTTTATAATTTCATAATTATTGCTCCTTTGAGAATCTTAGCAATGCTGACATTACAGAATGAGGTCTTAAAAAGTTCTGAGGAAAAGTTTATAACGACTAATAAATTTGGTATACTAAAAATCGAGTCTTTATTGGTGCTGTGGGAGAATATAAATAAAGCTTTAAGTTGAAAGTTTTGGAAGGACTAGTTTCATTAAACCCAGTTTTTTTCCTGATATATTTTGACAGGCTACTTACACATCTTCTTTGGGAGAGTTTTAGCTGCAGTTTTAGCTGCAGTTGATCTTCTGGTTAGGTTTGCTGTATTCCACGTCAAATCAATCAAGAGTGGAGAAAAATAAAATTCACATCATTGTTTTCCTATGTAATTATTACTTTTCTATGAAATTATCCCTTTACCTTCAAGAGCATAAACAAATGTTTTTATGTAGAATCATTTCTTTTTATAATGCTTTCGAAAGGTGATTTTTATCAGTTGTTAGATATTTGTTTAGTTTTTATACATCCTATTTATAAACTTCAGTGTCATCGGATGATTCACGTTGTTTTTTTTTTTTTTTTTTCTGTTGATTGCTGTATTTAGCATCAATTCTACTTGTCCTATCTCTATGTTATGTAAAAACTATCTGTGTTTTGCATTTGATAGCTGTATGGAGATGACACTGGGGACTTTTTTGACACATATGCTGCAACTTTTATACCCTCTGGAGAAACCAATAGGACAGTGTATATAGCAGTATGTGATGACGATTTTCCAGAGCCAGATGAAACTTTCATTTTTCACTTAACTTTACAGGTAAGTCCTTTTTTCCCCCCCTGTTAAAGCTTAAACTTATAAAAATCTTACAACGCTTAAAAATCAGTTTCTTTAGAGATAAGCCAGTTAAGTGCTTGGTGGTGGTTTTCATAGAAGCCAGAACTGACAGTCTTGTTGGCAATTCCATGGTCTGGTTATTCCTCAGACAATCTTGTTTAGAAGATTCTGCAGCTAGTTTTTGGATTAATTCAGCTTTATTTAGGAATTGGCGTGACAGATGCTCAGGAAAACCTTGTCTTCCCTTTGGCCCTTTTCTTTATGGTCCCTCCCATGCTACCAGCTGCACAAAGAATGACCATGACTTCTAAGTTCCAAGGAGAGGGCTGCAAAAGGCAGGCCTGGAAGTGGGAGGTCCCTGTGCTTAGAATAGATCTGGAGTGACCCTGGGAAAAACGCTTGACTAGCCTGAGGTTTAATCGTCCTTTATGACCTGATCTATTAGGTTGAGGCAATGATGGCTAACACTGCTCTACCTAATTTTTCTCCAGTGGATTGAAAGTTTTTTTTTTTAGAGGAATTGTGTTGGTATGATTAAAAATTTTTATTAAATTGGTGCTGGAAGCAATCATGTTTTGCTTTTGTAAAAAACTTTTCTCATAATCCTTTATGCTGCTGTTAAATATCAATAAAAATGTTGTAGCACACTCTTCCCACACTTCTTAGAAAAATTGTTGTACTGTTTTAACTTTATTTTGACTCTACGACTGATAGGATAACTAATTCTTTAAGTTTTAGCACCTTCTATATTATAAGAGAAGAGTCATGTTTGAACTGAATTTCATACTGTTACTTAATTCTCTGTTATATTGTGGTGCAGAAAAACCTGAAAGCACTTTTTGGCCAACTCAATATTAGTCATGAAATTTAATTATAATATATTACTAGCCAGTAATGATTTAGAATTACAACAGTTTATATTTTAACAGCGATTAATGGTTTTAAAAACTCTTTTGAAGAGTTCTTATTTGGGACTTCACCATGTTGACTTAGTTTGAATATATTTTCTTAGTCTGTGCCTTAAAAACATACTTGTATTTTTATTCATTTTCTGAATGATTGCTTAAAGACTGAAATGCTATTAAAATAATTGTTTTCCTCTTGTTTAATATGTTAATTTATTTTTTGGCTTTTGTTTTAGAAACCTTCAGCAAATGTGAAGCTTGGATGGCCCAGGACTGTTACTGTGACAATATTATCAAATGACAATGCATTTGGGATTATTTCCTTTAATATGGTATGGTTATGATGTAATTTATCTTGTGATTGCTGGATAATAGTTTATTAAATTTTTGGATAGCTTTTTATGTTACCTAGTATCATCCTGTGTAAACATCCTGTATGTGTAAATAAGATTTGCTCAACTTCATCCATATTCCATTCTGTAGACTGTCCTTTTGTTTTATCTAAGATTACTTAGAAGTGAGGAGGCCTGTACAATCATGGGCATCTCTTGCCCTAATCTCTTTCTGCTGATCATTCCACCTGCTTCATTTGTTCTCTAACTTGGATGTTGTCTTAGTTCAATCTGCTATAAACAGAGTTTCAGTGCATAGACTGGGTGGTTTAATAACAACAGAAATTTATTTCTTACAGTTATAGAGGCTGACAAGTCCAAAATCAGGGCATCAGCAGATTTGGGGTTTGGTGTGGGCCCTTCTGGGTCATAGACAGTTCTCTTTTTGCTCTGTTTCCATGTGGTAGAAGGGGCAAGAGAACTCGTGGACATCTCTTTTATAAAAATACTAGTCTCATTCATAACAGTTCTGCCCTCATGACCTACTCCCCTCCCAAAGGCCCCAGCTTCCAATAACGTCGCATTGGAGGTTAGGATTTGAACATGAATTTTGAGGAGGCACAGACATTCAGTCTATAACAGATGTTGTAACTCAGCTCCTTTTGCTTGATATCCCCAACTGCCACTTAAAAAAAGCATTGTCTGTTAGCCTCCTCTGAAAGTTTGGAGTGACTCGAGACAAGAGAAATGCATTGAAAGATCACTGGAAAAAAAAAAAAAACCTATAGTAAGCTTAAATTGAATAGCAGACATTATAGCTCTTAAAAATTCTATAATAATTTTTCTACCTGGAGATTTTCCTATTAATTAATATTTCTTGAAAGTTAAAGCTCCATGTCATCCCCTTTAGTTTTGCTCAAAAATTCATTTTTTTTCCCTCCATTATCACTAAATTCGTGTGTCCCTGGTCAGTCCTATGTTCAGAGGGTTTTCTCTTTAGGAACAAACATACTAGGCCGGTCTCCTCCCTGATAAAAATCATATTCAGCTCTGAAATAAAAACAGAATTTGTATTAAGTGGAATGATATATTGCAACTACATTTTAGTCTACAGTAAGTTTCCTGGTTTTTAGAGTCTTTTGAATATGCTACTGATTATCATTACTAAAAGATGATGTGATGCTCCCCACCTTGTTATCTATATTCCAATTTAGGTAACTCCTTCAACTGATGTATGTCATTTTTCTAGCACCTTAAATTGTCTTTGAAATAAGGTAAGCTATAGGTAACATGATCTTTAGAGTTGCAGTATCCTTATTAAAAAGGATATGTGGATCATGCCAATGTAGTAGACATTTTGTAACCTCCATTATTACAGCATTTACAAAAGTTAATTAATCAAAACACTTCTTTTTGAATGATAGGGAATTATTAGTTAATTATGAACCAGGCTCCTTTAATTGCTTGATTTTTCTCCCCACTGCCTTTACACTCACTCCCAGCTCATCATCCCCAACCTCATACTGGTTCGTTTAAAGGTTTCTTTCCTTCTTTCTTTTGACATTAAATATCTTAGCCTCAGAATGAATCCCAGTCTCTAGCATTGGTCCCAAGTTCCCAACTGTTGCGGTCTCCTGACTGCTCGGCAGTCTCTGCCTGGGTACCTGCCCTCTGTGATAAAAATTGTACTGAGTAACTGATGAGCTTGCAGTCAGTACTTTGGTTTCCTGAAGCACCTAGTCTGACTTTGGTTTCCAGATTGGATGATGATTGTATCGATGATGAAGATGACAGTGATGGTGACAATAATTATAGCCAACCTTTGCTGGCCCTCACTGCATGTCCTGTACTAGGATAAGCACTTAGGTGTGAATTATCGCATTGCAACCTCATCAGAACCCTTTGAGACAGGCATTCCTACCCTTGGTGATGGATGGGGATACTGAGACCTAGGGGTCACCTGCTGCCTTGGCTGGCCTGTATCTGGCCATTCACCTCTTCTACCCTGAGTTTCAACCGGCCATGCCAACAGTTTCCAACACTTGAAGTCTTGGTTCTTGTTTCCCCTCAGTGATCATGTCCTGAAAAAAGTCAGTCAGTTCAGTTCAGTCACTCAGTTGTGTCCGACTCTGCAACGCCATGAACTGCAGCACGCCAGGCCTCCCTGTCCACCACCAACTCCCGAAGTCCACCCAAACCCTTGTCCATTGAGTCGGTGATGCCATCCAACCATCTCATCCTCTGTCGTCCCCTTCTCCTCCTGCCCCCAATCTTTCCAAACATCAGGGTCCTTTCAAATGAGTCAGTTCTTCCCAGCAAGTGGCCAAAGTATTGGAGTTTCAGCTTCGACATCAGTCCTTCCAGTGCACACCAAGGACTGATCTCCTTTAGGATGGACTGGTTGGATCTCATTAGCAGCTACCTGTTTTCAGTGGCAAGCTGACTGATAAGGAAGGAACAGTGGTTGAGAGCAAGGCTGAGCCACAGTCCCAGTGAATTGCCCGGATCTGGAGGCACAACTCATTCCTGTGACCTCCTGGGCCCCTGGGAGCCTTTGAATTAATCACCTTTCAATTAGGTAACTAACATTCCTCAGCAGAATAGCTCGTTGGCAGAATCAGGGCAAGAACCTCCATCTTTTGTCTGACTAGTTTTATGTTCGCTTTGTACTATTATTTGAACCTTCTAAGCCTTATTAGCTACAGTTGATGAAGGCGAGGAGACCCCACATTCTTAAGAGCACAATGTAGATGGATTTGTCTGTGGAAAATTAGGATTTCTAAGGTAGTAACAGTTTGCACAAGCTCCTGCCTCTGGTTGATCAGCACCTGATGGTCTTTGCTCTCCCAATAGCCTTTCTCAATCACAGTGAGTGAGCCCAGAGGCAGAAATGAATCTGTGCCTCTTACTCTCATCAGAGAAAAAGGAACCTATGGGATGGTGACGGTGACTTTTGAGGTAAGTTTACTGTGAAATCATTTTAATGCTTAGAACTCATACTAGATCCCTGCAATTAAAAAAATCAAGGTCCTTGGTATAATAAACATGATGCTTAATGAAAATGAAATAGAATGCTTTCATCATCTGATAAATTTCATGTTTAATATAAAACTGTTTTCCTTGCTGCTTGGAATATACTATGCTTCCATGAAACACAACAGATTATTTTAGATACAGGATAATAATAAACCACAAATTAATAACAATAATTCTGTAAAATTCATAGGACATTTACGACAGATCTCTTTAAGGATATAAAATTTTAAAATGCTCGTGGGTTCCTTGGGCTTACATAAAATAATCTAATATGTAGTCTTCCCCGTATACATTCTCCATTTAAAAAATACACTTAATGGATGGTGCTACAGCAGTCACATTCCAAAAATTGGAAAAAAAAATTGGCTGTAGAAATGATAAGGCATCATCAGGTTATAGTGTTTTCAACTCTCTGTGAATGTCTGAAGTTATATTATTGAATCTTGAGCCGTTTGTTCTATTGAAATGATTACAGCTAACATTCGTGAGGCACTTCACATCGCTCGGCCCTGGTCTAGTTGCTTTACATTGATTATTGCTGTGTGTGAACTGGAGCTCTTCCCAGGACTCAGTGTCCCTCATGCCGTTTAAAATGTTTTTTTCCATAGGCCCCCCCATCATCTGCCACGTGTTTATCTTCCATTTGTTCCCTTTCATTAAATGTCAGGTCCTTATGGGTAGAAAGCTTGCCTTGTTCTCTGCTATATCCTAAAAGAGGTCAGACACAGAGTACTTAATAAATACTTTTTGAAAGGAATATGATTTTATTAAATATTTATATCTAGCCTGGTAAGTGGACCTTATTTCCTCATTTTCAAGATGGGGAAACAGCCACACAGGGTTGTTAAAAATACCTCATCCAAGGTTACACCACCAGGGGTAGAACTGGTATCTGATTCCATTACTTAAGAGAATATAATAATTTTGAATGCATTCTGCTCAAGAAAAAATTATTATAATTTTTTCCTCAGGCTTAATATTATGGTTGAGAAAAAAGAGAAAACTCTTAGAAACCATGTTGTTTAATCTGTGTGTGTGCTAAGTTGCCTCTATCGTGTCTGACTCTGTGTGACCGTATGGACTGTAGCCCACCAGACTTCTGTGTCCATAGAATTCTCCAGGCAAGAACAGTGAAATTTAACTTGGGTCTCCCACATTGCAGGCAGATTCTTTCCTCTCTGAGCCCCCAGGGAAGCCCTTGTAGTTTAATTATAGTCAAGATCTTTAATGATATTATGGGCCTTGACTCCATTAATTAAAAGGGCAGGCTTAATACAGGTTAGTGTCATTCTTCTTGCAAAACGTTTTAAAGTAAGTTTGCCAGTTTATATAACAATAATGCTTTCTTACTCTAATGAAATGTTTTGTTTATTGATGGGACCATGTTTCTTTGCAGGTAGAGGGTGGCCCAAATCTACCTGAAGAAGATTTAAGTCCAGTTAAAGGAAATATCACTTTTCCTCCAGGCAAAGCAACAGTAGCTTATAACTTGACAGTACTTGATGATGAGGTAGGTTGTGTTAAATGCTTAAAAAGAACAAGGGCTGTCTGTATTACAGTCATGTTAGAGAATATTATGTCAAGTATTAAGTTGTGTTCAGTATTTGAAATTATTCAAGAGCACAGTCATATATAAAGTAATGTACTACAGCCAGATATGCCATAGCTGTTAATGCCTATTTTGGAATAGATCTTGTTAATATTTACCTTATTTAATTCACATTAAGTTGTATATCTGAAAGGCAATGAACTTGAATGTAACTGACAGCCACACTCAATACAAGCATTTCAGCATTTTGTAAACCTTGGTGATTGATTTTCCTAGTCACTGTAGTTTTGAGCAGGTATAGTAGTACTTACCCAGCATAAATGTATTACTATAAAAGCAAAGAAAACTCTGTTGCAATTGATACTTATTTGTTTGGATGTCTTAAATGTTCACATTCATAGAAAGGCTTTTGTTATTTCCAATTTCACAGTGAACTACCAAGGATTGAGATATATGACATGGCTAGTTTAACTGGCAAGGAAAGAGTGAGTTTGAACAATGTATACAGGGATGTTCCTTATGAGCTAACCAAAAGAAAACATGTCTTTTAATACAATAACCTTAGCAGTAATACCAGAAGCAAAGGGATAGCTGGGAATTTATCCCTCTACCCTCCCATATAAATTCATGAAACTAAATCACAACAAATCCCAAAAAAGATGAGAATTAGAAGAAGCTTTAGAAAAGAGTATTTCTCTTGAAAAAGTGAAATATTAAATAGTGCTGATAGCTCTAGCTCACTAGTTGTGAAAGCTAGCAAAAACTGTTTGTTTTTAGAACCTGGAACATTGAGCAGGTTATAATTTGGGGGCAGTGATTAATCATACATTTTAATTATAAATTTAAAAGACTATAGTTAATAATATAGTATTCTATACTTCAGAGTTACTGAGAGTAGGGCTTAGGCATTCTCTCCACACATACATACATAGAATTAACTGTGTGAGGTAATGGATTTGTTAATATCTTGATCTTTGTAATCACAATGTATATGTATATCAAATCATCCTATTGTATCCATAAATATATTAGTTATATTTTTTAATTATTCCTCAATAAAGTTTGAAGGAAAAAGATCTTCAGTCAAACCATTACATTTTCTTTTTTGAGATAAACAGCTTTACTTTTGTATTTCTATTGATGGAGGTAAAAGTATATATTATTTCACTTTCATTTATTTATAGTGAAGTAAAAATTCAAATAGCACAGTAGAGATTATCCCTGGGATTTCTGTGTAGTTAAAAAAAAGTTTCATTTTAACAGTGTCATCATTTTGCCTAAAGTGACTCTTGTAGCTTGTTTTCCAGAAATATATGGTATGTATTTTGAAAATCATATAATTGATATCATGGTTAAGTCTTGAGATAGAAGCTGCTTAGAAGCAAGAATAACTGATATGATAGAAAAACTAACCATTTGTATGTGGTGTTTATTGTAGTCTGCTAAATTCTTAAATATTATTAGACCTTGAATGTTGCTTCTGATCCTGCACACCTGATGAAACTAATAAGAACTTGTTTTTCTGTCAGATCTTTAGTTCTCCAGGGATTGATCAAGGTTGAAAGTCATTATGCTGATACTTCATTTCTTATTCATATCATTGCTTTATCTAAAATATGTTATTTACTTTTGGAAAACAGTAAATAGACAGTGAACAACCCTCCTTATCTGCTTCTTTCAGTTAAAGATTTTAAAAAAAAATTTCTGTGTAATTGCATTGAAATGTAAGTGCTTTTTACACTTTGTGTTTTACGGGTGTTTTAGCTATTGATGTTTTACCATTGCTTGTATTTCTCTGACAGGTACCAGAAAATGATGAAATATTTTTGATTCAACTGAAAAGTGTAGAAGGAGGAGCTGAGATCAATACCTCCAGGAGCTCAGTTGAGATCATTGTTAAGAAAAATGACAGTCCTGTGAGATTCATTCAGAATGTTTATTTGGTACCCGAGGAAGACCACATACTCACAATTCTAGTGGTTCGTGGAAAAGATGACAGTGGAAATCTGATTGGATCTGATGACTGTGAAGTTTCTATCAGTTATGTTATTATAACTGGGAATTCAACTGCACATGCTCAGCAAAATTTAGACTTCATTGATCTTCAGCCAAACACAACTATTGTTTTTCCACCTTTTATTTATGAATCACACCTGAAATTTCAAATAGTGGATGATGCCATACCAGAGATTGCTGAATCATTTCACGTTATGTTACTAAAAGATACTTTACGGGGAGATGCTGTGCTGTTAGGCCCTTCTGTTGTACAAGTCACCATTAAGCCAAATGACAAACCTTACGGTGTCCTCTCATTCAACAGTGTCTTGTTTGAAAGGACAGTTATAATTGATGAAGATACAACAGCAAGGTAGGATTTATTTTAAACCTTGTATTGCTGCAGTTATTTTAATGTATTATTCCAAGATTTGATATTTGTGGTGTTGGACACAGTGCTGAACTGTTACGGATATGTGTAATTTCCTCGACCATGGTCTCACTGTTTTCTTTCTTATCTGGGGAGTGACACTTAAAACANGGCTTTAAATCAAGGTAGGTTGGTACAGGCAACAAGGGGTAAAAGTGAATGGCGGTACTGGGGAATATCGTGTAACATGGATAAGAGATGGTGGTTTCTGTGGAGCACATTCTATCTGTAAGGTGTCTCTGCAACATTTTTGTCATATTCAGTGGCAGTTATAAAGATTTGGAATTTTGAAGGAGAGATCCAGAGATTTTTTGGGCGTGGGTGTGAAACTGTAAGATAAAGTTCTCAGGAAGAACCCTGGGAATAATCATAATTGAGAAGCAGAAAGAGGTTAAGAGAACAGTGCAGGAGGTTGAGTTAGGATAATGAATGAAGGAGATGGAAGTTGCCAGATTACTGGTAGCCTTTACCCATGCTTGTCTTTTCATTCAATTGAGACTTGAAAATTTTTCTTAAAAATTTCTTTTCTTTTCATTTTGTATGGTGTTTTTCTATTTGTTTATTACAGTTGGAAGCTGTGGAGTTGGTGAATATAGTTCCCCCGATCCCACCTATAAGTCCTAGATTTGGGGAAATCCAAAATATTTCTTTGGTGGTTACTCCAGACATTGCAAATGGAGAAATTGGCTTTATTAGCAACCTTCCAATCATTTTGCATGAGCCGGAAGAGTTTGCTGCTGAAGTGGTAAGTAGACTTTTTCTTATTGATGGGGCATACTGAGTTTGAGATAGAGACACTTTTTTTTGAGGGGGCGTCAGGTTAATATAGAGTTAACAGATCTTGAAAAACTTCACTGTTTATAGCAAGTCTTCGGTTTGTAATTTCACATAAAGTTAATTGATGAATGTGTGATTTTTTTCCCATCTTCTTCCATATTCAATAGAATAAAATTGAAGTTAATTGCTTACAGGAAAAGAAGGGTAGTATGATGAGGCTGTTTTCAGCTAGTGCTTGTGACATTTGATAAAGTAATAGCCCAATACAATCTAAAAAAAAAATTAGCCAAGTCGTATATACCACAAGAATCCTTGACTTTTTTCCATTTCCAAGCACTCCTCATGCTTGCTTGGGCAGGATTGGGGTGGCATCCTATGTTTGGTGGTGAAGGTGGTGGTGATAAAGTAGGGGATACCAAATCTTAGGAATTATATATATATATGATTTATATATATGAATATTTCTGGATACACACACACACTAAAGCATGTTCACTTATATGGCACCTCTCCCTGCCTGCTACCTGGTGGAATTTCCTGCCATCTATCTAGAGACCACTCTGACCTTTGACCATGCCATTCCCTGAGCCACAGTCTGTCCCTAAAACCCTTTCAAGTTCTCTCACAATTAGATTTGATTTAAACTGGTTTGTGGTTCAGGTTAGGAATGTGTATAGAGTTGTTTTTGTTACCAAAGCCTCATGTCAAAATATGGTGACCACAATTTCTTTTGTTTGTATATTTGATTCTGTGAATTGGCAGAGAAGCTCAGTTTTTCAAGATGGTTTTGAGTTTTTGTATTTTTCATAATACACTGTTTTCTTCTAAAACCTCAAAAGTTTGTTCTGAAAGAATGGTTTGTTCTTGCTTATCTATATTCCAAAGCTCTACGTGTACCATTCCATATTTTTCCCTGGAGGGAAATGAGCTTCTAGGGAAAGTTTTGGTCTCCCTAAACTTGGATTCTTCCCCTTCTGGGCAACAGCAGAAGTGAGAATTTCCCTTTGTTCTGTTAGTTCTGTTTACAGCCTGGCCATGCCCACTCCCTTGGGGTGATTCAAGGGCCCAGCCCTCAAATTAGGAGAATGGTTAGTGAGGAAAATATCTTCCATGTTTTTCAAGATGGCCTATGTTAAAGGGCAAAGCTCAGAGGATACCTTTTTTAGGCACTTAAAAATAATTGCATACCTACTGTTAAATATTTGTTTATATTCTTTGCTTGAAAAAAACTTCATTATGATCTTCAGTGATCCTTTTCTTAGACATTTTGAAAGTGTGCTGTACTCAAATGACACCACCAAATACAATTTGTTTCAGAATTATTATAATAGTTTCCATTTATTTAGTTCATGCTCTGGAGAGACACTTTACTCTTCACCAGGAACTTGCAAAATAGGGAGCCTCTAGCTTCATTTCACATGTGGAAATTGAGGTCAGAAAGGTTAAGTAACTTGCCCATGGAAACTCAGAGCCCTGATTTGAATATCAGCATTTGTTTGCTTAGAAGCATTTCTTATTCTTACTTGTATTATTATTTTCTTATTTTCCCTCTATAACTTTAGGATGCATTTGATGTAACTGTGTACTTCCCAGATTTATTCGCAAAAGCTTATTTTTCATTTTGTATTGTGATATTAATTCTCTTTTTAGAGACCCTCTGGTGGAGATTTACTCTTTAACTAAATTGTTCTATGTTGTTCATGGTTCTTAAAATGAAGTCTTTTTGTTAAGACAAATCTCAGGATAGGCATATTGTTGGGTGGGGGAAATTTAGTAGATAAATTTGACTAGCAAAAACTAAATATGAAGTAATTAAATCTTATAATTGTTATGTGTAGAAAGAAGCTTGTTCAATTGTACTTTTAATAGCATTTTAATTGTTTGCTTCTCTATGCAGTGTGCCTAAACATTCATTTAGCATGTGTCTGTACTGACTGAAAAGCTTAGGTAGTTTGTGAGCATGTATTTCAGAAGAACTTGTTCTGTTTTCTTCTCTTTAAAGGTATGCATTCCCTTACATCGGGATGGAACTGATGGCCAGGCTACTGTCTACTGGAGTTTGAAGCCCTCTGGCTTTAATTCAAAAGCAGTGACCCTGGACGATATAGGACCCTTTAATGGCTCTGTTGTGTTTTTATCTGGGCAGAGTGACACAACAATCAACATTACTGTCAAAGCCGATGACATACCGGAAATGAATGAGACAGTGACACTTTCTCTAGACAGGTAATAACACATTGAGGTAGCGTTTAGTGACGTGTATATGTTCATGTTCTCTGAAATACTTTTATTTCTTTTCTTCAGGTAAAGTATGGGGGATAATTCTTTTTCCATGTAAAGTAAAAAGAAAAAACTAAGTAGATAATGCTCTGCTGACCTGACTTTNACACTTTCTCTAGACAGGTAATAACACATTGAGGTAGCGTTTAGTGACGTGTATATGTTCATGTTCTCTGAAATACTTTTATTTCTTTTCTTCAGGTAAAGTATGGGGGATAATTCTTTTTCCATGTAAAGTAAAAAGAAAAAACTAAGTAGATAATGCTCTGCTGACCTGACTTTACTGCTGTTTTACGATGGCTTTTGGTTAGATCATAAATATTAAGATGTAGTGAACTGTTACGCTGATATTTTTGTGAAGAAACATTACATCGAGAATTTAAGGTATTAGATATATCTTAAGCGTAGCTAATAATGTTGCTATATTCAAAAAACAGGCAGCAATAAATGCAGAATGTTAGGTTAGGCAAATAGCTCTGGTGGCTTCGTTTTCATCAAGTAAGAGGATTACAACTTTTTTGAGTGAGTAAAAAGAAAGTGTTAATATTCATATAGTGAAATTCTCTTTTTTGTATGGAATTTCAATATTAAATAATACTTTTTTTCCAAAGAATAAAAAAAATAATACACATTTAAGTGTTTTTTTTTTAAGTAATAGTAAGGATTTACTTAACATTTCTCAAGTAAGTAATTTAGATCAAGAAAATATCAGGATCTCTCAAGGAGAATGTTTCAGCAATTCATGAAATTCCCAAAATTAAAAAATATGTTGCTTAATTGGTTTCAATTGAGTTAAAATTAAAACCAGTTTGTCTAGCATAGGTCTCTACACTAAAGTTGATAAATATTAAGAAGGCTAATGCGTGATTTGAGGACTGCAAAATTTTCATTTTAGAAACAATAAAATTCATAGATGAATTCGGTGATTCAACTGGTGTTATTTTGTACTATTTTAATCAGGACTGAAGTAGTAATAATCATTTTATGTAACCCTTGATCCTCTCCAGATTTTGCTTTCAGACTCTTATAGTATTGTATAAATACAAACACATTTAATAAACCTTATGAGTAGTTTTTATTTTCATATGAAAGAAAAAAATTCAGAATATAGGGAACTAATCTGTTGAATGTCGGCTGTTCATTTTGTTTGCTTTCGTACCACATTGTGTTTCTTTTTTTTTAAATAAAAATTAAAACAACAGCATAAGAGGCAAACGAAGAAACCCAAAAAAGCCAAAACCAAATACTGTACGTGCATGCGTGCGCGCGCACACACACACACACACACACACACACACAGAGTCTAAATATGGTTTTAATAAATATTTTACATGAAATGTGTTGGAAAGATATTTCATATGATAAAAAATTAGTGAAATGAAATGTAAACTGAAAATTATTATTCTTTCACTTATATCCTTTTTTTGTTTAAGTTAGATTTGAGTGCTTATGGACTGTCTTAAAAAGAAACTAAAGAAAAATGAATAGTAGTTATGAACCAAAGAGACAGTAATGTATAGAGACTTTGTTAATTGATTTGAGAGTTTCAACTCTGAACTAAATGTGTAGCAGGTTCATAAGTGACTACTCTTCATAGTCTTTCAAAATAGTCATTTTTAACCTTATATAAATCTTTGAAATTAACTAAATATAATTTCAAAGTATTTTTTTCTCTCTCTCTTTCCTGTGGGTTAAAGTAGTATGCAAGAAAGTATAAGCCACAGGGTAGAGAATTTCAGAAGTTATTGATTCCTCTCTTTTCAAGTGGAATAAATTAGTTCAAATTCATACTAAATTTTTTAGCTCAATTAGTAACTAGCACGTACTTGTATTATCTACATTTGCGTGAACAAATTACAATTCAGTATTCTACTAAGACATATTGAAATAAATGTGACAATCAAATCCACAATTTAAAGTAAGGTATTTTATCAAAACCTCCACCTCAATTTTGCAAATTTTTAACAAAACTAAAAGAATGAATGAATGCTAGTGTGATTATAGTAAGTTACAGTAAAATATTACAAGAAAATACTTTATTCTGATATCATTTGTGATTTTCTTTTAATGTAAAATTCAAATGAAAATTTTGTATATTTCTGTTAAATAGAGATAAAAGTTGCCCTAGTACTGAATGATTTATGATGTTTTAATACCATACTAATTAAAAATATTTTTAAGTTCTCTCCAGATCAGAAACAACTTTATTATGCCAGTTAATTTCAGGAAAATTTGCGACATATGTAGAATATATAACTCCTTATTTATGGTATTATTTGACTCGAAAAGTGAAACACTAGGGACTACACATTCTGACATGTTTCTCAAGGCTGTTTAAAAATGCAGCACATTGGAAATCTGGAAAAGTGTTTATATTTCCTGATAGAAAGTTATATTTAAGTAATATTTGTCATAATTAGAAGATACAGTGATATCTTTTGCTTTCTTAAGTATATTCCTGTGCAAATGATGAAAGGTATGTATTTCTCTGCTGATAAGAGTTTTTATTCTTTCCAAGAATAACTGGCTTCAGATCTGAGGATGTAGGTTTTTTATTTTTTTTTTTTTTTTTTTTTTGGAACCTAATTAAAACTACTAAGTAATTATAAGTCAGGCTGAATGAAATTTGCTCAGCTGCTGGGGTTTTGTGAGCACGCACAGTGCTTGGCAGGCTCTAGCGCCTTGGAGCGGGCCTGGAAAGGAATGTCTTCAATGGGTGTTGACATGCTGGCTGGCCGTGGGGTCATCTTCCCTAAGTGGGAACTGCCGAACCTCTTGCTAGCATTTGTGAATAGCAAAGAGCCCAGTGTATGGCGTTCCCTTCAAGTGAATATGACCAGCTCGTGCAAGGGCGGGGGCAGAAAAAAAGGGCTTTCTTGAGCTTTATTTTTACCCTGCCACCCCCATTTCTAGCAGCATTAGTGAAGTTTGGCAAATACTGTCTCTGTCTCCCTTCCCCCTCTCCCCCCACCCCCACTTCTGTGTTGGCAGGGTAGAAACCGAAAGGTTTGTCGTGTATTTTGGGTAAGTGTACCGAAGAATGTCTGGTTTGGGGTGACTCAACACTTTGCTTTTGCATGCCAGTGTTTGGGACAGGGCTTCGGTTCTGCATGACTGCCAGCCCTGGGAAAGTCTGCTTGGCCACCTGCCTGCGCATGCTTTGTGTGTCCATTTATCTTCTAATGATAAGCTTATCTGAAGGCGTTTTTTTTTTTTTTTTTTGTATTAAGAGTTTTAAAATTATGACTACTATTAAGATAGCTGATAACAATTTTGAGAATTTATATAATTACATATTTTGAAGAACTTAAAAATTTTAGCTTTCCTAATAGTGTATGTATAACCAAGAAAACAATTAGTGTCCCTTGCTCGTGCAGTTCCTACTTAACATCTTCTATGAATCTTGTGGTTGTTTCACAAAGAATTCAGAAGCAGAGCGCTCCTTCCTTCCATTGATTTTTGAGTGCTTTTGAGCAGTTTCTTGCCTGCATTCTCTTAGTTGTTGTGTAAAGAACTTTTCAAAACTTTGCATTTTTTCCAAAAGGGTAGCAATTTTTAAGAAAGCTTAAAAATATTCATTTGTTTAACGCTCAGAATGGATTTTTATATTCACTTTCCGATCCTGTTTTTGTCTCAGCTTGGACATAGGAAGTTTTAATTAATAAAAATATTGACATAAATGGAATATGGGCAATTTACTATGAAAATCATATTATTAATAGAAAAAGCCTAACTGTCTTATTATTTTGATTATATCTTCTGTGGCCACTAGTATGCTAGGTACTGGTTGGCAGATTTCCAAAAACTGGGGAAGCATGTTAATTCAGATTCTCTGTTACACAGGAAGTGTGCTGTTCTTTCCACATATTAATTGTGGCTGCATTGTAATTTTGAGGTTTGATCAGGGTACTTTTTGATTCAATAGAACGTGACATTTGGAAAGCTTTAGAAGAGCTTGCGGGATTGAGAATTCTCAGAGTATGCTGGCTTTTAAACCCTCAGAGCCTTACAGTTCTAGTCCCTTTGATCATTTTAATTATAGGATGAACATAAAAACCAGAAATAAAAAAAGCATCTTGTTTTAATATGTTCTTTTGAGATTTGTATAGGAATTACTAGAGCATATCATGTATTTCAGATCCATTCCATTCCATTTTTTCATGATGTTCTACTTTTTCTTTTATTATAAAAGAAATATTATCTATTTATATTTATTATTTATAATATTTCTTTTATAATAGAAAAAGCATAAGGTTAAAGTCAGGGTGAACAGAATCATATTGCAGGTCATGAAATATTTCTAAAATCTAATCACAATTTTATTTTTGGTCAATGTGTCTTGCTTTAGTCCAAGCAGTTATCCAATTTATATTCAATTAGTATAATCTTATATAATGAGTTTTTAAAAAACAAATTCAAGTGTATGTAAAATTTAAGCAATTTTATTTAAATTACTTTAAAACTATGTATTACAAGTTAAATTTCTCTAAAACTGGAAACAAGTCTATAAATTTGATACTACTTTATAAAATACATTTAAACTTTCAATTATTGTATTTTTAGTATACATATGCAGTTTGTTTTCAAGCAAATATAAGAGATATAATGAATTCAGAAAGAGAAGTTCTCCAATAAGTGTTATCAGTGACGCTGTTTTTATCTTACGTGATTTTAATATACTTAAATTCAGTTTAAGTTTTAACTTCTAATCACCTTCATATCCGTTATCTGAAAGTGTTACAAATATTGTAAGACTTCAAATTCAGAAGCAAGTCTATAGGTAGTGGAGACCTTTTCCCCCACTGTTTTCTCCAGTGTCAGTGTGGAAAACCAAGTGCTGAAATCTGGATATACGAGCCGTGACCTAATTATTTTGGAAAATGATGATCCTGGGGGAGTTTTTGAATTTTCTCCTGCTTCCAGAGGACCCTATATTATAAAAGTAAGTATGAAAGATCCTTCAATCTGTTCTACTCACAACCTCAGAAGAGCAATTTCAAAGGATTTGAACTTCTGTTGACTTTTTTCCCTATCCTTTATATGGTACTCTACTGGCAGGAACATAGTCATCATCATTATTATTGGTATAATCATATAGATAACATGTAATTAGGATTCTGTTATGTTCTAGTCACTATTCTAAGCAGTCTCTGCCATATTTCAGTGTGAAAGAGACACAGTGGCACTTCTAGCTGAGCCTTACACAAATTGCTTAAACTTGTGATGCAAACTTGTTCAGTCTGAATTCAGAGTGTGGGATTATTTTTTTAAATACAGTTTTGAAACAGTACTTTCCGTTTACAGTTATTGCAAAAGCTTGGCTATATTCCCCGTGCTGTACAGTTTGTCCTTGAGCCTCTTATAGCCAGTAGTTTGTACCTCCTGTCCCGACCCCTCTATTGCCCTCATGCCACTGCTGCTAAGTCACTTTAGTCGTGTCCGACTCTGTGTGACCCTGTAGACTAGTAACTGCCAGTTCCTGTATATGGGCCTGCTTCTTTTTGGTTATATTCACTAGTTGTAATTTTAGATTCCACACTGAAGTGATATCGTACATTATTTGTCTTTCTCTGTTTGACTTCACTTAGCATAATGCCCGCTGAGCCCATTCACGTTGTGTGTTAGTTGCTCAGTTGTGTCCTACTCTTTGTGACCCCACGGACTGTAGCCTGCCAGGCTCCTCTGTCCCTGGGATTTTCCAGGCAAGAATACTGGAGTGGGTTGCCATTCCCTTCTCCAGGGATCTTCTCGACCTAGGGATCGAACCTGGGTCTCCTGCATTGCAGGCAGATTCTTCACCATCTGAACCACCAGGGAAGTCATTTGGCAAATGGCAAAATTTCTTTCTTTTTGATGACTGAGTAGTATTCCATACACACACACACACACGCACGCACGCACGCACGCACGCACGCACGCACGCACACACACACACACACACACACACACACACACACACACACACCTTTACCATTCATCTGTTGATGGACACTTATGTGGCTCTTTTGTCTTAGCAATTATAAAAATGCTTCCATGAACATTGGGGTACATGTATCTTTTTGAATTTTGTGAATTTTTTTTTAAAGGAAGGAGAGTCTATAGAGCTTCACATCATCCGACATAGGGGAGCACTGGTTAAGCAGTTTCTACACTATCGAATAGAGCCAAGAGATAGCAATGAGTTCTATGGCAACACAGGAGTACTGGAATTTAAACCTGGGGAAAGGGAGATCGTACTCACCTTGCTGACAAGATTGGACGGGATACCAGAGGTATGGGATTTTATTTTTTTCTTGTGCCTTTGTGGAAAGTTGATAATATCTAGTGTGTTATAAATATAAATAGTTTGAAAGTTGGCAAGGAAATACAGGAAAGGAGGCAGGCAAGAAAAGATAAAGGAAGTACTTATGTTTGGAAACTAAAAAACAAGCTTCAGAAGCAAAGTAAGAGTCATACCAATTTGAATTGTCCATTCTTACATAAAATGATAACCCAATCTGAAACTTCTGAGTTTTCGTCTCCTTTTAGCTTTATATATGTTAAACATTGTTTTGTATAATCTGTATTGACTGAACTTTCAGGATGTGGTTTCAAACTGAAGAAACTTTTCTGTAAAATTACTCTTTTAAAGAAAATAAATTTAAGTTTTAAATATATTAAGAGAACCAGATATTGTTCCGTTATGTATGTACATCATTGCATATGTAACTTTTAAATTAATTTAATATTATTAGTTTAGATGACTGGAACATCAGTGATAAGATCCAGTCTCCTTACTATTTTAATGTAGTAACATGATTTGCCTTTTCCATTTTTGGATGATGTATATTTATATCTGATATCTCTCTTAATTGATGGAAAAATGTTAAAAATTAAAAAAAATCAGCTTTGTTTTTTTCAGAGTGCATCGTTGTGAAAAATTGATGGCATTAATATTCTTGAATATATATTTTTATTTGCTCTGAAAATGTCAACTTTTTATATTTCCTAATTTGACATGCTCACTTTAGTTGGATGAACATTATTGGGTGGTCCTTACCAGCCATGGTGAACGAGAAAGCAAGTTGGGAAGTACTACAGTTGTCAACATAACGATTCTAAAAAATGATGATCCTCATGGGATTATAGAATTTGTTTCTGATGATCTAATTGTTACAATAAATGAAAGTAAAGGAGACAATACCTATAGTGGTAATGTATTCTACTTCTTATATTCCATTACTCTTTACTGAAGAAAAAATTTGGTGTTTTTTAATTTATTTCTTTAGTAGATAGTTATTTTTAGTTGTCCAACTACTTTAAATTACACGTGGTGTAGAAATTAGTGTTTTAAAAATCATATTTAAGGTTGTAATTTTTATTTCTTATGTAGTATTATGATGATGGTGGCTCAGATGGTAAAGAATCTGCCTGCAGTACAGGAGACCTGGGTTCAATCCCTGGATTGGGAAGATCCACTGGAGAAGGGAATGGCTACCCACTCCAGTATTCTTGCCTGGAGAATTCCATGGACAGAGGAGCCTGGTGGGCTATAGTCCATGGGGTCACAAAGAGTCAGATACGATTGAGTGGCTAACACATACATTACAGTCATATTTTGATTTCCATTAACCATATGCAGTAGAACTCAAGCATTTAAAAGAATGAGTTGAGTCAAACAGGAGAAGCTCTGAAGCTGAGAGTTAATCTGGGGAACTCTTGCAGTGGCAGGAAATGAGACGTAGTTTATCTTTAGAGCCATGTCTGTCTGGATAAGAAAATCACTTTTGAGTGTGCAACTTTCTCTGTCTCTAGCAAATACCCTTATAGGACTTTGTGATAAATGTACCCAGACACCATTCTGTTCCCTGTGCTGAGTGACTTTTAAGATCTCAGACTGTGGTAGCAAAGACTGAGTCCATTTATTTTATCAATTGTATGGCTATAGAGGAAAGACTGGGTTAATTTATATATACCTTGAGCCTGGGCTAAGCAAATAATTGATTTTTATTAAAAAGGGGGCTTATTTTTACTTCTCTTTGACCAATTTCTTTACTCATCATTTTAAAATTGTTTAATATGTGATCATATGTGTTATACCCATTTGTATTTCACAGCTGTTTTTGGTGTAATAAGAAATCAAGGCAACTTTGGTGATGTTAATGTATCATGGGTTGTTAGTCCAGATTTTACACAAGATGTGTTTCCTGTCCAAGCGACTGTTTTCTTTGGAGACCAGGAATTTTTTAAAAATATCACCATTTACTCCCTTCCAGATGAGGTAGATGTTACATGTTTAACTCTTATTGTTAATAGTTTTTTTTTTATTGAATATTAAACATCTGGTAATACTTTGCTATGAGAGTATGTGATAAAGAACTCAGGTATAATGTCTTGACTATAAACCAAAGTGATTCCCAGGTGGCTCAGTGGTAAAGAATCTGCCAGCCAACGCAGGGTGATCCCTGGATCGGGAATATCCCCTGAAGTAGTAAATGACAACCCTCTCCTGTGTTCTTGCTGGCAAGTTCCCATGGGCAGAGGAGGCTGGTGGGTGATAGTTTGTGAGGTCACAGAGAGTCGGACATGACTGAATGACTGCGTGCACACACAAACACACGCACAGGTCAAAGTAGAAATGTTAGTTTTGGTTCCCCTACAGGCATTTGTAACTTTTAGAACTGATTGATAGTCGCTGGTGACACTGCCTATGTGTCAAATATTAGAGATTCACACTTGTGAGAGAGGTTGTAAAGCGCTCGGTTTGTACTTAAGGCCTTTGAGAATGAGAGCGCTATCTACTGAGTATACTAGGGTGCACCTGCAGATTTAGGACATCGGTCCAGGTGGATGGTGGACTCAGCGTAATGCAGAGAAAAAACTTAGTAATAATGGAATGGACCTTTCCGAGGGGAACTGCACTTCAAATAGGTATGGAAGCCTGTCTCCTTTCCCTCATACTGCTGCCTCCAGAGACAAAATTCCAACACTCTTCCATTTTAGAATGCGGAGAAAGCAAAACAGAGTCCACGTGGGGAGGCATATAGGCTCAGAGATGTGGGGTGTCTCACCTTGTTAGTACAGTGGATAATGCGGTCTTTGTGATGCACTTCTGTGAAACTTAGTTTATAAGGGGCCTTTGAAAGCTAACTGAATGTTTGTTACTATTGTGATTTCTGTTCTAAATGTGTCCAGAAGTTATTTTTGTTTCACTGTTTTTCCTTAAAAACAACATATAGCCCATTTTCTTACAGAAAAAACTTAAGCTATGTAGTATTTCTCTTTTTAATTTGTGTAAGGCAAAAATATCTCTATTTCCATTACATTTTATAGTGAGTCAAAATAAGGTGGCTGTTCGGATGAATGCATGTTAAAATTTTGAAGGGTTCTGATTCTTTCTTGAATAATTTAGGGTGGTTCTGCTCAGAAGTGAAAATGAATGTTAATACTGTTATTAATAAAGATATTTTTTTAAAAAGATGAAACAACTTAGGTATATGTAGTGGAATTATTTGTACAGATCACCTAACTAAAAAGCATGTGTAACATTTTCCCCAAAGATTCCAGAGGAAATGGAGGAATTTACCGTTATCCTACTTAATGCCACTGGAGGAGCTAAAATAGGAAATAAAACTACTGCTACTCTGAGGATTAGAAGAAATGATGACCCCATTTATTTTGCAGGTGGTATTGCTTTCTTATTTGAGTGAGTTCCCATCTTTCTTGAACAGTGTAAGGATGCTTTTTTTCAATAATTGCTTTAAATGAACATTTTCAATAAAGCATGATTGATACATGTTTAAATAAGATTTCATAATTTGACCATTATTCAATCTCTTTGATATTTTAACAGATATTTTTAAGGGGTTCTGAAGGAAAATTAAGTACTATTTTGTTAGCTTTGTTTTCCTCTTACTTTTAAATTTCAAGATATTTTCTTTCCTTTGTGCAAAAATGAACACTCTTCCATGTTACCTCTTCCAGTACACAGGGAAGTAGTGAAGACAGTTCAGGGTTTGCGTATTGTACTTAATGAATGGTTACTTACTATAATTACTGTTAGTTTCATGGACATATAAATTAACATGTAAATTAAGGTTTCCCCATTTTTTCCACTTGAATGCTTTCTTTACAACTGTCTTTGCCACTGGAGACATCTTTTCGTTTTATTTGGTATCTAATTTATTGGTATCTTGCTGCTGCTGCTGCTGCTAAGTCACTTCAGTCGTGTCCGACTCTGTGTGACCCCAGAGACGGCAGCCCACCAGGCTCCCCAGTCCCTGGGATTCTCAAGGCAAGAACACGAGTGGGTTGCCCTTTCCTTCTCCAATGCATGAGAGTGAAAAGTGAAAGTGAAGTCGCTCAGTTGTGTCCAACTCTTAGCGACCCCATGGACTGTAGCCCACCAGGCTTCTCCGTCCATGGGATTTTCCAGGCAAGAGTACTGGAGTGGGGTGCCATTGCCTTCTCCGTATTGGTATCTTATTCTTCCTTAAATCATTTTTGCAGACTGTTCAATTTGCAACTGTAGAACTCTTAAACCTCTTTAATTTTATCAATTTATGTTTTAACCTTCAGTTAACATGTACTTAATGAATTAGTCCTGTGTTCAGTCTTCTATTAACCTGTAGAAGATGTGGAAGGTATCTGGGCCTATTTTCAAAAAAAAATTTATGGTCCAAGTTCGGAAATGAATTCTATGAAACAGTTAGCAGAGGATTCCAGAGAGTATACGGTTTACCGACAAATTGGGAATTGCAGACAATGGATTTTGTAGGAATCAAGGCAAGAGGAAGGCCGCTGACTCAAAGTAATCAGAGGAGACCTCATGCAGGCATTGGACTCATAGCTCTCTTTCAGCAAAGACTCAGTGGAAGTCATTTCTTGTGGTGGGCAGGGAGAAACACGTGCGATCTGATAATATGTAGATGGAATCAGAAAAGCTCACACATTTCTTCTTTTCTTTGTGAATATTTTAGAGCCTCGTGTAGTGAGGGTTCGGGAAGGTGAGACTGCTGACTTTAAAGTTCTCAGAAATGGATCTGTGGATGTTCCCTGCACTGTCCAATATGCTACCATGGATGGGAAGGCTACTGCCAGAGAGGGAGACTTTGTTCCCATTGAAAAAGGAGAAATGCTCATTTTTGCAGTTGGAAGTAGAGAGCAGAACATATCTGTATTCATTACGGAAGATGATATCCCAGAAACAGATGAGCCCTTTTATATAATCCTCTTTAACTCAACAGGTAAAATAAATTATATTTACGGCAGATCTGTTGTTTCAATTCTTTTACAAGATGGCATTAAGTACTTCACTGTCACCTGTGAATGTTCAAGAGCAAAATTGTTTCACTGATTTCTTGGGGGAAGGGGTAAAAGAATACATATGTTGAACCTATGTGTACCTGGTATACCCTATGTCATTATTTTTAATCTTTTTTCACAAATAGCACACACAGAAAATTATGTTGTTATATGAGGAATCGAAATCTTCTAGCTGAAACTACCCGAAGTCTTTTTTAGTCACTCAAGGACTTAGGGCGTTAGTATAGACTTTTCCCTCCTACCAGGGCACTGGGCATAGTGGTTGGGAAGCTGTATTCTGCAGGTGACCGAGCCCAACTGACTGATAAATTCTCTGTAGCTATAGTCACAGTGTGTGACAGTTTGCAAAAGGGAAAGATAGACTTTTCCTTTGTCTCTATACTGTAACTGAAGCAGAATGTTTTGACCCTATCTTTAGTAAATTAGAGGGGTTATAGCTTCTTTTGGTAATTGTTGTATTCTTTTAAGAGTACACAGAGCTATTTTTTCTTTAATCTTTTCTAGTAAGTTGAAGACATGATACTCTATCATCCCCGATTATGCAGTGTGTTTTTTCATATATACAAGACATTTTCCTACATAGCCACAATATAACCATTGAAATCAGGAGATTAATACAATCATTGCCTCAGACCCCATTCAGATTTCTCCAGTTTTCCTATCAGTGTCCTTTTGAGCAAAATGATCCTTTCCCAGATCATGCATTGCGTTTAATTGCTGTGTATCTTTAATCTCTTCAGTCTGAAATACGTGACCTTTATAGTTTGGAAAATTATAGGGCAGTTATTTTGTCGAATGTCCTTCATTTTGGTTGGTTTGATGTTCCTCACTATTAGATTCAGGTTTTGCATCCTTGGCAGGAATTGCGTAGAAGACTTCTGTGTTCCCATTGCATCCCTTCTATTGGCACAGATATCTGCTTTTTTCCTTTACTGCCGGGTCTATTTTGACCACAGTTTGGGCGGTGATTGCCAGGCTTCTCTGCTGTACTTTTGTTCCTTTGTTTTTGATACAAATTTTATGGGAGAAGTACTTTAAAACTACATAACCTTCCTGTTACTCATCACACTTTCAATTTCTTCATTGACATTTATTTATCAGTATGGGCTTATGATTTCTATTTAATGCAGTGGTTACATTTCACTATGATTATTAACTTTGAAGGTCAAATTATTCCAGGTTTGGCTAGGGGTGGTCTGTTAAAATGACTTGTCTTTTCTTGACATGTTCCTATTATTCTTTGAGCATTTTCTTACTTCCTGGCCCAGCAAGCTGTTTCATACTNGGGGACGACAGAGGATGAGATGGCTGGATGGCATCACTGACTTGATAGACGTGAATCTGCATGAACTCCAGGAGTTGGTGATGGACAGGGAGGCCTGGCTTGCTGCGATTCATGGGGTCACAAAGAGTCAGACATGACTGAGCGACTGAACTGAACTGAAGCGTTTCATATAACTTGGGACCCGTCTCCCCACTAAATTAGCCTTGCTTATCTCTGCTTACCTGGCTTCCCAGGTAAAGAACCCACCTGCCAATGCAGGAGAAGTAAGAGAGGCGAGTTAAATCCGTGGATGGGGAAGATCCCCTGGAGAAGGAAATGGCAACCTACTCCAGTATTCTTGAATCCCATGGACAAAGGAGCCTGGCAGGCCACAGTCCATGGGGTCATAAAGAGTCAGACACGACTTAGCGACTAAACAACAACAGGATTGAGGCGGGTGTTTTATGCTAGTTTATTCTTTTTCTGTAACATGAATTCCATTCCTGGCTAGTTCACTGAGAAAAGCAAAACCCCCTCCTACTTTAAAAGAAAAAAATTTATTTCAGCTGTGCTGAGTCTTCATTGCTGCCAAGGTTTTTTCCTTATTCACAGCGAGGGGGAGCTACTCTCTAGTTGCAATGCTTGGACTTTTCATTGCGGTTGCTTCTCTTGTTGCAGAGTCCGGGCTTTAGGGCGTGCAGACGTCAGTAGTTGCTGTTCTTGGGCTCAGTAGTTGTGGTTCCCCAGCTCTAGAGCACAGGCTCAGTAGTTTTGGCACCTGGCTGAGTTACTCTGCGGCATGTGGGATCTTTCTGGACCAGGGATCGAACTCATGACTTCTGCATTGGCAGGCAGATTCTTTACCACTGAGCCACAAGAGAAGCCGGAACCCCTCCTGCTTTTAACTATTCCTCTGATGCTGTGCAGTGCTGTGTTTAGTCGCTCAGTCGCGTCTGACTCTGCAACCCCATGGATTGTAGCCCGCCAGGCTCCTCTGTCAATGGGATTTTTCGGGCAAGAATGCTGGAATGGGATGCCATTTTCCTTCTCCAGGGGATCTTCCCAACCCAGGGATCAAACCAGTGTCTCCTGAATCNTCTGACTCTGCAACCCCATGGATTGTAGCCCGCCAGGCTCCTCTGTCAATGGGATTTTTCGGGCAAGAATGCTGGAATGGGATGCCATTTTCCTTCTCCAGGGGATCTTCCCAACCCAGGGATCAAACCAGTGTCTCCTGAATCACAAGCAGATTATTTAGTTACCCACTGAGCCATCTGGGAAGCCCATTCCTCTGATAGTCTCTTTTTTTTTATTATAAGAGGCTTATGATCTCCTATGGGTTGTAACCTTGCCTTCATCTATGTTTATTTACATGTCTGATGTGGAAAATTGAATGTATCAGACTGTGACTGTGGTGGAAAATTGTTTTGGTTAGACTGTTTGTGGTTTACTCATCCTTGTTTTTTAGTTTATTCATCTTAATTAAAATAGTTTACATTACGATTGCATAATCTTATCTAAGACTTCACTAATTTTGTTTTATAGCTTCACCAGTATATAAGTAGCTTCACTTTTATATATTAGTCATGATTTAGTGACTGAACAACAAGACTCCCTATAGGCCTACTTGAGAAAATTAGTCACTTCTGAAGATTCATTTCCAAAACACAATGTGAAGAATGTTTCTTTAACATAGATAACATTTTGAGTATATGTACCCAGTGCTGACATGAGTCTTCTCATTTTATCCTTACAACAACTGTCATTATCCCTATTTTCCAGATGAGGAAGTGAGAATGTTAGTCACTCAGTAGTGTCCGATTCTTTGCAACCCCGTGGACTGTAGCCAGTCAGGTTCCTCTGTCCATGGAATTCTCCAGGCAAGAATATTGGAGTAGGTGCCATTCCCCTCCCCAGGGGATCTTCCTGACCCAGGAATTAAGCCCAGGTCTCCTGCACTGAAGGCGGATTAGGAAACTGAGGCTCAAAAATGTTGAATGATATATCCAATGATACACTGATAGCTGTCAGTGGAGATAGGACCCAAGCAGCTTGACCTAAAGTCTGAAGTCTTAAGCATTATTCTATGCTGAAATGCCTCTCCAAATGCAGAGCAATATATCTGAAGGGTTATCAACTGCTGACTTCATTCAGATGAGATGTAACTATAAAATAATAACACAAAACATATCCCACCATACAGGAAGGCAGTGCCCAACCTGTTCCGCCTTTCACATTTTGGAGTGTACTCTGGAAAATGCCTTCAAAGTCAGTGTAAGAAGGGCATCTTGGGCTTCCCTGGTGCTCAGTGGTAAAGAATCTATCTCCAGTGGGGGAGACACAGGTTCAATCCCTGATCTGGGAAGATTCCACATGCAGAGGAGCAACTAAGTCCGTGTGCCACACTACTGAGCCTGTGCTCTAGAGCCCAGGAGCTGCAACTACGGAAGCTCATGTGCCTAGAAAACCCATGCTCTGCGACAAGAGGAGAATCCATTGCCATGAGGAGCCTGAGTACCGCAGCTAGAGAGTAGCCCCTGCTCACCACAACTAGAGAAAAGCCTGTGCAGCAGTGAAGACCCAGCACAGTAAAAAATAAATGAGAACCTTTTAAAGAAAGGGGGCATGAGGACTGAGTATTTGCTAGGTTCCAGATGCTCTGCCTATATTATCTAATTTGATCCCGTCCATCCTATGATGTATTTTTGTCCTTATGTTATAGATGAGAAGTTGCGTAGCAGAGAGAAGTTAAGTAATTCTCCTAAGGTAATATAGCTATAAAATGGTAGAGCCAATGATGCTTGATCCTGACCTAGGGTCAATACTCTTGTGTGGCAGATGCTGCTACTTGTCCCTCAAAATCATTCTCCTTTCTTCTTTCTTCACTTAAAGGCAGTTTGATTGGCTTTGTTATAGTCAGTGAATCTACATCTCAGTCAAGACATCTCCAATGCCTGACAAGATAATAAGCTCCACTGAAATAAGGAAGATTCAAAACCTGGTTTTGTGTCTGAAACCTAATAGGTCTCTATCTACAAATATTTTAATGAATCCTTAAAGTTTCATTGTGAAGTAATTCACAGTGCAGGAGAATCCCTCTTATCTGACACGACTAGGACTAGATTATTTTATTTCAACAAACGTTCATTTGCCATCTGTCAAAGTGTGACCAGGGTCTTGCCTTTGAGGATAAGGCCAAAGATTGTAGTTATCCATCTTCTTTCTTGAATAAACTTCACCATTTACACATCACCTAACAGTTTGAAGTTGGCTTCCTTAAGGTGGAACAAAAAATTTATGGTATATTTAAAGCAATCTGAGTACAAAATTCACCTAGATTTTTATGATTTCCCCCAATTTGTAATAGTCTCTCTGCTCACATCTAATTCAACAGCAGTTTTTAAAGTCATTCACCTGAACTGTGTCTTCTAAAGATTCAATTTAGTTGTCATAGAAACAGCTTGTTTTCACACTCTTAGTTCATCAGTTTAATTACAAACAACAATAACACATACAATTGGAATAAACACATTTGGTATCAAACACAAACAACTGTTGGTAAGCAATGGCTTAACTGGAGGAGTTGAACTGCACAGCATCCTAAAAGGTACTCACTGCCTAGGAATGAACCTCAGCTTCACTTACTAGTTGTGTGAGCTGGCAGGTAAACCACTTAACCTTTGTGCCTACCTTTCCTCATGTGTGAAAGGGGATTCATCTGCAGTGAGGATTAAAGGAGAAGACACTTGTGAAGCACAACAGGGTGTGGCATGTGCCAAGTGAGCAACGGTGCCAAATCCTGTTGCTGCAGCAGCTAGCAGCAGTACTGCTGCTATAGGCCCGAGGGGCCCTGCATCCAGCATCTGCTTTTTTTTTTGTGGAGGAAGAGGAGTGTATCAATAGCTCCCTTAAGGTGTATCTTCTGTAGCATGAGATACCCATTTCCCATATGAGAAAATGGAGTCAGTGACCCTAAAGTGTCTTAAGATGTCATGCTTTTAAGAACTGGCAAGGCCAGATTGTGAGATTTGATGCCAGAAAGAAAGGGGAGAAATGTACCATCCGTTTTCCTTTTTTCTTTTCCCTATTGAATCCAAAAATCCCAATGAGAAGCACCCAAAACGCCTTGGTGCTGAGACTGCCAAGCCCTTGTCCAGCCTGCTCGGGGGCCCACTTGCAGACATTGAATTCTATATCAATGCAGTGCTCACCGGAAACGACCGGGAAGGGGTTCAGCCCCAGAAGTCCCCGAAGTGTGCATGTGGGGAGGGCACTGCAGAGGCCATGCTGTGGCTAGCAGGGGATGGTCACATGATTATGCAGAAGCCAGACTCCATGGACCTCCTCTGAGGTTTCCTGCCAGGTGGTTCCCTGGGCTGTTTGAATGACCTGAAGGAGGCAGAGAGGGGCTTGCCAGTGGGAGTGACTAGGGAGAGAAGAGAAGGCAGCTCACTCTGGCTCCAGCTTCTGTAACCCTCTCTGGCCCTACCTCTGCTGGTGGGCTCCAGGGCAGTGCGGAGTATGCTGAAGCTGTGTGTTTTCCCATTCAGCAGGATTCTCCCTTTCGCCAAGGTCTACCCTCAGGCCATGCAGGAGGCGGGGGACACTCTGGACATCCAGAGCTGGGTGAAGGTTGTGCAGACTGCTAAAGGGAAGTCAGAGAGGCTCAAAGCACCATGTCCCCAAGCAACAGACCACCTCTTCCTCCAACGTTAAAAATGATCATGTTCCGTTAAAGTCATCCAAAGTCACATCCTCTCCTACTTCTTTTATCCATTCTCCAGGCTTCATCCCTCCTCCCAGGTACCCACCTATTGCCACAGGGCCCGTTGGGTGCCAGAAGGCCAGGGTTCTCCATTCTGCGGGGGCCTTGTCCTCCAAATGAGAGATGGGCCTTGGGTCTTGGGCCTGGATGGAGAGACAAACACATTCATCATAGGCCTCGCTGCCCCAAGAACCATCACGAGGGGAAAGGGACATCTTTGGCAGAAGAACCAGGAAGGTAGGTATCAGGGGATGTTTTGGTAGCTGTACGCAGAGGGTCCCCCTGTATAGGGCAGGTGCTTGGCAAACTTGGACTGACTAGATGCGAATGATTCACCCGTGTGCCTGGTGCCTGGAAGAAAACACACTGAAAAGAAGACATCAGTGAATTCAAGTCACCAAGAAGCAAGGAACTCTGTCCTCAGAGTGCAAAGCCTTTAGGGGAAGAGACTAGCAAGCTAAGGTAAGAAAAGCATCCATTGCCTGGGATGTAGTAGGTGTGGAAACTTTGGTGCTCTAAGATACAAAGTTCTAGATGTTAGGAAAACCTCATGAGCATGGGGGAAGAGGCAAATTCAGGAAAGGGTTTAGGCAAAATGGTCCAGGGCCTTGAGAGAGGAGCAGGAAGTGAGGAGGGCTGGTCCTGGCCTTGGGAATATAACAAGTGGCAGGGTGGGGTACAGGAAGTAAGAGCACTCGCATTTGGGGGACAGCGATGCTAGAAGCAGCTTCCTTAGACTCACCCTCCAGCCTTGGTGCTCGAGATGTCGTGGGAACATTTGCTGACTCTTCCTCTTTCCCCACGTGGCTTTCCTCTAACTCATCATCCCACCCACCGGAAGATCTGTAGAGGCAGGAAACAGGTGGCAGAGTGGTACCCTGACCAGCTCCCCTCCTTCCCATGTCCCACCCACTGTGCCAGGCTGTGACACCTCCCAACACACCCCTGAGGCCACATGCATCCCCGAAGCTCTGCTCCCGCCCTGCTTACCTATGCTGCACTCCTGGTGTGCCCCTGCCTACCCTGGCTGGGGTCCCTTCCACCAGGCTGGCTCCACCTGGAGCCAGGGATCTCCCTGGAGCTGAGGTCTAGGAATGAAGAGGGGTAAACGGGATCAGTTTGAGAAAAATGGCTATCCCAGCTGCGGCTGTGGTGTGAATGTACGTTCCTTCCACACACAATGGCCCCAGAGAGACAGAGTGGTGCTAGAGACAGCTGGGCTGTGCCTTGTGTCTAAGGATGAAACTACAGGGCAAGGCCCTTTGTTCTATTAAGGTTCCCAGTAGTAACTCTCAAGTTAGAACTCAAGCTCATGGAGTATCAGACCTGGCCAGAGCTTGGTGACCACCTCATCCTTCCTGGGGCCTCCAGGGACAAAGTCACAGAAAGTTGGTGGCCAACTTCAGAGAGAACCTAGGTCTTCTGACACCCAATCCAGTCATCTGCTTATACCAAGATAATTTTACCTGCAAACTATAAATATGATGTCCTAGTCTTTCAAATAAGAGAGGACATAGATGAAAAAGTGAAACTGTTAATCACTCAGTCATGTCCAACTCTTTGTGATCTGCGGACTGTAGCCCACTAGGTTCCTTTGTCCATGGAATTCTCCAGGCAAGAATACTGGAGTGGGTAGCCATTTCCTTCTCCAGGGGATCTTCCCAAGAGAGGACATCAGTTCAGTTCAGTCACTCAGTCGTATCTGACTCTTTGAGATCCCATGGACTGCAGCACACCAGGCTTTCCTGTCCATAACCAACTCCTGGAGCTTACTCAAACTCATGTCCATCAAGTCCATGATGCCATCCAACCATCTCATCCTCTGTCGTCCCCTTCTCCTCCCTCCTTCAGTCTTTGCCAGCATCAAGGTCTTTTCCAATGAGTCAGTTCTTCACATCAGGTGGCCAAAGTATTGGAGCTTCAGCTTCAGCATCAATCCTTCCAATGACTATTCAGGACTGATTTCCTTTAGGATTGACTGTTTGGATCTCCTTGCAGTCCAAGGGACTCTCAAGAGTCTTTCTTCTCCAACACCACAGTTCAAAAGCATCAACTCCTCAGTGCTCAGCTTTCTTTATAGTCCAACTCTCACATCCATACATAACTACCGGGAAAACCATAGCTTTGGCTAGACAGACCTTTGTCAGCAAAGTAACGTCTCTGTTCTTTAATATGCTGTCTAGGTTGGTCATAACTTTTCTTCCAAGGAGCAAGCATCTTTTAATTTCATGGCTGCAGTCACCATCTGCAGGGATATTGGAGCCCAAGAAAATAAACTCTCTCACTGTTTCCATTGTTTCTCCATCTATTTGCCATGGAGTGATGGGACCAGATGATCTTAGTCTTTTGAATGTTGAGTTTTAAGTCAGCTTTTTCACTCTCCTCTTTCACTTTCATCAAAAGGCTCTTTAGTTCCTCTTCACTTTCTGCCATAAGGATGGTGTCATCTGCATATCTGAGGTTATTGATATCTATCCCGGCAATCTTGATTCCAGCTTGTGCTTCATCCAGCCCGGCATTTTGCATGATGTACTCTGCATAGAAGTTAAATAAGCAGGGTGACAATATACAGCCTTGACATAATCCTTTCCCAATTTGAAACTAGTCTGTTGTTCCATGTCCAGTTCTACCTGTTGCTTCTTGACCTGCATACAGATTTCTCAGGAGGCAGGTAAGGTGGTCTGGTATTCCCATCTCTTGAAGAATTTTCCACAGTTTGTTGTGATCGACACAGTCAAAGGCTTTGGCGTAATCAATAAAGCAAAAGTAGATGTTTTTCTGGAACTCTCTTGCTTTTTCCATGATCCAGCAGATGTTAGCAATTTGATCTCTGGTTCCTCTGCCTTTTCTAAATCCAGCTTGAACATCTGGAAGTTCATGGTTCATGCACTGTTGAAGCTTGGCTTGGAGAATTTTGAGCATTACTTTGCTAGCATGTGAGGTGAGTGCAATCGTGTGGTAGAGACATAAAACCCAGCAAATAAATATAACAAATATTCAGGCATAATTTCAGTTCCTGGGGTAAGTAGGTTGCCTGAGAGTGAGGGAAGAGTCAGTTGAAGAGACATTGATTGGCCTGTTGAGAGAGGATGGGAGGTAGAGAGGGAGGGAGCAGGAGTTCGGAGAAGGAGGGGCACAGGTAGAGACCCACAGAGAACTGTCCCCCAGAGAATGAGAGGAGAGACCATCCTTGGAGCACTGCTCCCATCCTGTGGCTCTTTTGGGAACTGCAGCCAGAGACAAAACCACGTCCTGCAGGGTTGGCTCAGTTATCTTTGATGGTGTGTGTGTGTGCAAGTGTGTTCAGTCATGCCTGACTCTTTGGGATTCGATGGACTGTTGCCCACCAGGCTCCTTCTGTCCATGGGATTATCCTGGCAAGAATACTGAGTAGGTTGCTATTTTCTCCTCCAAGGGATCTTCCAAACCCAGGGATGGAACCGGTGTCTCATGGGGCTCCTGCGTTGGTAGGCAGATTCCTTACCACTGAGCCACCTGGGAAGCCCCATCTTCAATGGCAGCCTTTGGCCTTCACCCACTGGGCTAGTTACCAATCAGCCAAAGCCCTGGCACAGCCCTGGTGTTGGGGACAATCCCCAACCCCCCACCCACC